>CM065052.1:48620253-49220253 GCA_032883995.1 Coronaproctus castanopsis
TAGAATTGGGATGGAACAAATTCTGGTCATTAAAGGAAATGATGAGACGAAATATCGATTATAACATGTGTGTTCTTCCTACTATGACTTACGGTGCACAAACCTAATAAATGCAAATAAATACAGGTAGTTCAAAAAATATTTGGAAAAATAATGATTGAAGTTCGTTAGAAAGTTTAATCTTACTAATTTTTTCTATCTTTACTGCAGAGGCTGTTGTAGCTATCCTACATTCTCTCGTTTCGTCCTTTTTAATAGATTATAAAAAAAAATTGTAATCTTTTCAAACTCCAGAAGTTGTCTCTCTGCATTAAAATTTTCCCCCACTATAATAACCTCATTTCTATCTCATAGTAGAGTGCGTTTATCACATTCACCATCACACTATTTTTCATTTCTTTATTTTTATAAATTGTATATCTAAATTAGTATTTTTTTACATTTTATATTCGTATATATTTATATATTGTTGTATTTTATTATACATTCGCTTTGGCTTAATAGCCGAAAAGCTCTGAAAACGTTTAGTAATTTTACCCTATTTTACTTGTTTAATTTCATAGCACACGTGCGTGTTAAATGCGTGCATTTGTAATTTCATTTTTATTTTATTTCCTCGCACGTGTATTAAAGAAATATCGAACGGGGAAATCAATGAAGAAATTAGGAACGGACTGCGTTCAAGCAGTGGAATGATATATAGGCTTATCGTGATGTATGTTTATATTGTTTATCTTTGCGCTACATTCGATACTGAACATGTTTTATAATTTTGGAACGAAATCGATCAGGTAATTTTAATGGTTACAGTACCGGAAATTGCCAAATGGTAAGGACATTCGTGAATTTAACCAGCGCGACTCTTTATCTAAATAGTTGGCCGGTACCAGACCGGTGCTCCTTTTTCAATATAACGTATAAAGAACTAGGGGGCGTATTCGTTCTGAATTCAGCACCTAAAGAATATTCATCGGAACCGTTGACTATAAAACATTTAAAACCGGCTATCCGATACGTCATGCAAATTTCAGCCGATAGAGAAACTGCTTCAACTATGAAATACGATTATATCTTCGCTACTAGAACGAATTGCGGTGGTAAATTCTCGTATTTTTCCACTACTTTTTTTTTTAACGTTATCGATCGAATTTTAAATTTCTAGAATTACGTTATAACTCGAATCGTTAAATTAACCGAGTTATGCATTTATGTTCGGAATACTTAATATAATATACACGCACTTGGTTATTATCGTTTTTTGTAAAAGAATCAGGAATCGAAAACTATCAGTGATTATGACAGGGTAAAACTTTTAAGAAATAGTTGTTATAATCTTTCATTATAAAACTATTTGGTGAGCTTAACTATAAAGTTAACTATTGACAAATTACAGCACCAATTTATGGAATACGAACTTTAAAATTTTTAAAATACCAGGTTAACTATCAACCGTTGTAATTCTAGCACAAAATATAAAAATCATTTTTCAAACACTAAATCTATAACCGGATCTGCTAACTTTACAAATCTATTTATATTATCGCTATAAAAGTTTAATATTGTCCGATAGTGTTTCTAGGCACAGTTTTTATCCTCTTCAGAACGTAAGAAGGGCGCTCAAACGATGTACTTGTACATGTGTTTGTAAATAAAATAATTTATAAGCCGCAGGGGGAAACTTCTAGATTCTGCGAGATTTAAAAACAACCCGATTTTTTCCAAAAATCACAATTCGATAAAAATGACTAGGAGTGAAAAAAAAATTGTTGCGGAAATTAATATTTTTTGAGAAAATCGAAGTTTTGAAAAACCAGATCTTAACATCCAATTTTGATGATACACCTCAAATCGATAGCCTAATGTCGCTTCCTCGGCCTGTCGAGTAACATCAAAGTGTAATATCTATTCTTATCAGCTTAATATCTGATACACCTCAAAAACCTAACCTAATATCGCTTCTCAGTCTGTTTTAGGCAAGATCAAAGTCTAGTATCTATTCTTACCAGGGTAATATCCGATACACGTCAGATTTAATTCAATATCGCTTCTCGGCCTGTTGAGCAAGATAAAAGTGTAGTATTTATTATTATCAGCTAACACCTGATATACCTTAAACCTAACCTAATGCGATATCGCTTCTTGGCTTGTTGTGCAAGATAAAGTCAGCTAGTATATATTTTTATATATATATATATATATATTATATATAATAAAATATATTCCTGATGCAAAGTAGATTTAATTGACCATTTAGGTTTATTAAATAGTTTAAAGTTAAAAATATTATTAAATGTTATATTAATTTATTAATTTATTTATTTATTTGTGATATCTTCAAACAACGTACGTGGTGGGTATAATGCTTAAATTTAAATTTTATTGCGGGTAGACCTAAATTGTTTTTTTCACGTGTTTTTAGTAATCAATATGCATCTCTTCGGCTATTTAATCTATTATGTTTAAGCGGTTCGTTTATTCCTTTTCCCGGTCAATATAGTGGCCATTTCTATGTTTATTATTTAAATACGCTAATATGTCATTTGTCCATAAAATTTGTTTCAAGAAATTACGTTCTATAAATGGTACACCTCGCAATGTAGAGTCAGTATATTAAACTACTTTTTGTAAAGGGATTATTATAATCCGACAAACGAGGTTTATTAACGCGAAAATACTTTTCAAGTTGAAGAAGAAAACTAAAAAGTATTAGCGTAGAACACGCACGTTACCTACAATCGTTATATAATTTTAATTTTCTATTTCATTTTGCGCATTTACAGCCTTCATTATCTCCATTCACGTAATTTATTCAATAATCATACTTGATGAGATTTAAAATTTTGAAATAATTCATCACTTTTTATTCTTTCATTCCTGCATCTTCCTCTGTACATGACTATCGTTCTTGCTTTGAAAATTCATGTTCGACGTTAGTTATAGTTTCAGGTTTTTTTTTTTTTTAAGCCAAACATTGAAAGAATTATCTGTTCGAATTTTAAAACTCGAACGATGTAATACGTAGTTTTTTTTTCCCCTTAAAATTATGAAAACACGCAGTTATTCCGTCCAAATTCGTGGAATTTATGGAATGTTACGATACCAAATTTAAATAGTGAGCTATACAGCGAATAAAATAACTTTGACCGGCTAAAATTTGTAATTCTTGAATGGCCGGAAATTACAACGAACCTGTCATAGCGCTGAGCAATAAGTTTATTTTTAAGGTGCGAATAATAAAACAGTGTTATTATCACTAAAATCGTGAAATTCTAAAAAAAAAACACGTTAAAGTAATACTTCTCGGTAGTTAACATACACAATGCGGATAACTTTGTGTCGATTAGGTTGTATCGTCAACTTTTAAAAAATTGACCTTTTCCTAATTCTTCGACCACACACAATCGTTCGTATAGTCGTGAATTCGCATTATTAATTCATTTTAAGTAATCATCAATTCGCCGGAAACTTTTGGTAAGATTTTTTCATCGTAGCTTATAATCTCTACAGAGACAGAGACATGTTCTATGAAAGACTTATCTATAATTTCCCTTCAGGCAACTATTCGCAATTTTATCGCGACCTCTAAAAGCAAACTCCTGCCGACCTGGAAATACGTTGAATTTTTATATAATTTTTGTAATTAACAAAAAACCAGAACGACCTTACCTCTATCTGAAGATATGCGCTGCCACATAACTATTCGTACACATTTCGAAATACGTTGATCTCACTCGAAGGCAACGTTTCGATCTTACCA
Source organism: Coronaproctus castanopsis (assembly GCA_032883995.1). Taxonomy (NCBI): domain Eukaryota; kingdom Metazoa; phylum Arthropoda; class Insecta; order Hemiptera; family Monophlebidae; genus Coronaproctus; species Coronaproctus castanopsis. The sequence goes on from CM065052.1 coordinate 48,624,011, forward strand.
ATTGACAACGAATATCTTCAATTTTACGTAACGAAGATTTGATTAATGAATATACCACATTATTTATCAATCAACAACACTGATAAAAAAAATAGTACAAACTACATTCCATCCGCATGTCTCGTACGTTCTGTTAATATATGACATGTACCACTTAGTTGACAACTTGGGTTTCAGTACAGTCCATTCGTTTGAACGGTGATAAAACTATATCGCAATACATTTAAAAACTAAACAGTTCGCATATTTTTAAAGCGCAAATAAAACAGAGACGACAATAATAATTTTTGTGATTTAATTATGTCGATTCGAATTTATTTTCAAATTAACAGGTAAGTCCCCCGACTTTTTTAAGTTCCCTGCAAAACCGCAATTGCTGGAAGTTGACACCAATGTGTTTGTTTACCGTTCTACAAAAGCTACGAAAACTATTCTTATGATCAGAGATTTTTTTTTTGTAATCGCAAGTTTATCTTATTATAACTGTTTTTTTTTTCTTTTTTAATTTCTAACGATAATATCGAACACCGTAAGATCAAGATCATACTCTAAAAATGAACGAACGTATTTCTGGAGATCGTTGCCTAAAAATTTTATGTCATTTTAAATTTATCTACACGCGGTTAATTAAATAGGATTTAAAAATTGACAGGAAAATCCAGTATAACTGCGTGTTCGTTAAAGTGTCTTTGCACTCAGTCAATGCGAGTGATCTCCATAGATTCCGGTTCTGAACTGTATAAGCAGCTGTTGCTACCGTATCAAATTAATTTTGCAAGCCATCGTGTAGGTATTCTACTTCTTCCTTTTGTTCCAGGTGCTTTTATCGGGCGGTAATATTTTTCCAAGATCATTAACGTGTATATACAATTTAATCGTAATTACCTCAAGTGGATTTCTATAATAATGATAAAACATAAAATGATTTTATTCGTAAACTACTGATAAAAACTAAAATTATCAAAATCGATTTTATGCGTCTTGAACGGGTGATATTCTATTTTTTTTTCTTCCATCTTAACAGATATAATACTGATCGAACTTACGATGAAACCGGAAATAGAAGTGCTGACGCAGCTTAATATCATCGTTCCTATCGCGGCCATCAGCGCGTGCGTTATCCTACTCGTGAGGAAAAGGTAAGTTGATAATTTCGGTCTTATTATTTTCGTATTTAATTGAATACAAAGGACTGTATCGGTAGAATTAGCCGAAAACCGTAGTTATCGTGTCCAGTGACACAACGAAGAGGTCTCTTACAGTAATTTTGATCTTAATAGACGTGCATGGTGCAATTTTAATCGCATTCGAACTAATGAAGGACGCTGTAAATCGCAGATGTGGAAACCAGAGACGCATCTTTGAAAATGCGGGGACATACGGATAATCCCACATCTGGTCGATACGTGTATCATCAGAACGCCGTACCGCCTATGCTACTATGTTTGTGTATTTAAGTATATATATATATATATGTAATTATGTATGTGGATATATGTCAAATTTGAGAGCAATGTACGAAATATGTATAGGATAAAATTTATAAAATTTTGATGTCGTTTATTATATTTATTTAATTTCGATTAAATATGTAGTGTTTTTAGTCTAGTTCGAAAACAGCTATTTTATATGCACTAGTAAAGTTGGCTGCCTACGTACGTAGAAATATTATTTGGTGTTTACTCGTGAATTAAATCGGAAACATCGATTATTAACAATAGTATATAAACAGATACTGAAGTTTTTGAGGCGTACTGTGGGTAATATGGCAAAATTAGGCAAAACGGAAGAAATGACGATCAGCAACAAGGTGGGTAGACGCAGTTGTCAAAATCACTAGACTGAATTTAGAACAGGTAATCAGGTAATCAGGCTGGCATATAATCGGATGGCGTGGCGTGCAGTAGTTTACAGGGAAAATCTAACACGTTGACCAATTCATAGTCGTTACACATCGGACACGATGTTGAACGAATAAGATAGGATTGTATATATACATTTCGAAACCTTCTTTTGTTAACATACGGTAATATTAGATATAAAAAAAATGAATGCTTAACTAAAGTTAATACCAAAAGCTAAAAAAAAGTTAAATTTTATTTCGTAATCCGCAGAAAATTATATCCAGAATATAAATCCGGTAAACAAACTAGCGAACTAAATGATGCCGATTTCGATCATGTAAAACAGCAGTCGCACGATTCGTATAATTTTAATTCGTCGCCAAATAGCAAGCAATAATCCGGCGATATAGTAAAGAAGATGCGAAAGATAACGCTGGTAAGTGTATATATATATATATATATATGATATAAAACGTCCATGAGAATACAAATCAAATCAAATTTCAAATCAAGCTTGCTTTTAAATGTTGAATATATTGGAGAGTAGTGATTTTATTAATTATAAACCAAACAAAATATAACACCAATAATCACCAAAAGTTTTTTATTGCCAAGCTTTTCGACAAATACGTCATTTTCAAGCACGCACAAGTAAATATGACATCATTAATTTGTGCGTATTTGAAAATGACGCAATTGTCGAAAAGCTTCGCAATAAAAAAATTTTAGTGATTATTAGTGTTATATTTTGTTTGATTTATAAAGATTTATTTTACTTTCTTATATATAACGGTTTACAAAAACATGCTGCAAATGCGCGATAAGGCGCGAGTAGCAGCATAAACAATGCAGTTTTATTTCCTTAAATATACTGTGTTTATTACGAAAAATAAATTAAACGAGCTTATTAAATAATTATACGATCGTTGATAAAAATAAAAATAATAAAAATATGATAAATGTTTTATAAGCACATTTTAATATTTGTCGAATGACTTGGTGCATCTCCATAACTGAAACATCTAAATAAATCACACGGTAGTCTAATAAAGGAATGTCGTCCAATAAACCGATACTATTGACTTGTTTCTCTGTTTTGTGGAATTTTTATATCGATGTAAGCTGCTCAAGTTAGATAAGCTGTTGATGTCTTCCGTAAAATCGAATTTACTTGATATTGTAAGAAACTATTTTAGAATGTAAAATAAATGCGTCAAAAATTGAAACAAAATCTATTTTACAGGTTTCGATGAATAATAAAAATTCGTCATTGAAACTCAAAACTCAAAAAATATTTTTTTTTTAAAGTTTGCGGTTTTTAATCATAATTTATATATATATATATATATATATATATATATATATATATATATGTATATATATATGTATATATACAATGTGCTACTGTATCAGTTCGAATATAATATTACTGTCAGATGATATGGTGAATTTTTTTTTTTTGGCTTGTACCATAGGTCGCTTTGGCCATTTATAGGATGATTTTCTTGTTTTAAATTATTATAGTTGGGTTATTATATTTCTATATTATTCTGGGCTATGAACTTATATATGATTTTGGTTGGTTTTGCATTGTTTAGGTCACTTATTATTGATTCTATATTTAGAGGAAGTGTGTATTTGTATTTTAATAATTCCCGTATCATATTATTTCGATTTTGTTTGTATTTCTCGCATTTCCATATGATATGGTTGATATCCTGTTGACATTTATCGCGTAGACTATTTTGAATTATATTCGGTATAGATGTACAGGTGCTTTATTATGTCCTATTCTTAATCGGATAATTGTTGTGAAAAAGTATTTACTATATTATAATGAGTTATTCCAAAACCATGGGGTTTTGGGTATCTGAATTTTATGATATTGTTTCCCTATTTCTTTTTGTTTATTATATTCTTCTTGTATTTGTTGATATTTCATTATTTTTATTTGTGGGATATATTCTGTATAGTGTATATTAGTATTATCGTTTTTAACATTCGTTTCCGATTTTGCTGCGTTATCTACTATTTCATTCCCATATATACCGCAGTGTCCCAGGATTCACATCAGTATAATTGTTGAATCGTTTTTCTGTATCTTTCCACGTATGGTTTTTATTTTAGCGATAATATTGTCTTGTTTTGTTTTAATCAATGATTCTATTGCAGCTATGGAGTCTGTCATTACTATAAATTTTTTTTGTTTTTTATTTTTGAGATACTCAAGTGCTTTGTATATAGCATATATTTCAGTGCTTGTAGATGAGCCAGCGTATTTTATTCTGTAGGTTCGTATCGGATCTATATTTTAATGATATATTGCTGCTTGATATCAGTTTCTATTAATGTCTATAGATCCGTCAGTATATATTTGTTTGTGGTTATGAAAGTTAGTGATTAATATACGTTGTAATATTTTATTTTACATATTGATATCAGTTTGTTTAGTTAAATTTATTGTATTATAATATTGGAGTGGTTGCATGTGATCTGCATATTTAATTGAATATATTGGTAATTTATAGTTTTGAATTGGTTGTATATTGTATAACTTTCTAGCACTCGCCACTAGAGGTGGTAAAGTTTTACATTGCCAGTAAGGTTTTCTGATCAAAGGTTCTAATTGCTTTGTTTATTTATTATATGTTGTCTATTTCCTTTAATTTTTAACATATATTTATTTGTAATATATTGTTGTTGTATTAAAGTACTTGGTTCAGCACATACCGCTCTAATATTATTAACTGGGCGTGAATTCATCGCTCCTATGCAATGGCGTAGTGCTTTATTATATACTGTTTGGATTTTTTTGGTATTGCTGGAGTTTAAATTTTGGAATATACACGAGTAGTTAAAATGAGATAGTATTAATGTTTTATACAGTATAAGATTTGTTTTGGGATGGCTTCCCCACCGTGTTCCTGATATTTCACGTATTAGATTGGTACCATTACTACATTTCCTTAATATATTTTGTGTTTCAGAATTCCAATTTAATTTCTCATCTAACATTATGTCCAAGTATTTTATTTCTTTAACAAATTGAATTGAGGTATTATTTACTGTAATACGGGGATAATGATTAATTCTGTTTCATGTGAACAAAATTTCCTTTGTCTTATAATTGTTTATTTTTAGTTGCAGTCTATTTATTATTTCTGTCATCTTAGTTATAGCTGGTTGTAATTGTTTAACAGCAGTTGAAATAGTTGCAGCTGAGCTGTATATCATTATATCATCAGCATATTGCAATATTTTAACTTTTTTTGTTTGTATGTTACCTAATTCACCTGTATACATGTTGTATAGTAATGGACTAAGGGCTGATCCTTCGGGGATACCTGTACCTGTTTCGCTTGTTTCAGTCTACTTTATTTCGTTTTGATATGTTATAATTAGTTTTCTGCCATTATAATATTGTGCTATCCATTTAATATACATTGTGGGGATACCTATCATCTTCAACCTGTTGCATAAAATACTCAGGTTTACTAGATCGTACGCATTTGTCATGTTAAAGGTGATGGCTATCGTGTAATGATTCTTACACATATTTATATATACATATATATCGTTAGTCGGGATAGCTATATTCTCCCTTGTCCCAAATGTTTTCCTTTGGAATTTTGTTTTGATGTTCCAGTCTCCATTCAGGATGTTCCTTAATCATAGATTCAGTTGTTTTACCTAAGCAGCTTAATAAAGTTATAGGTCTGTATGATTTATAGTCATTAGGATTCTTATTTGATTTAAGTATAGGGCATATATACTGTGTTTTCCATTCATTAGGTATATATGTACTTTTAATTATGGATTCGTTCAAAAATTCAAGGAGGAGATCCTGAAAGTAATTTGTTGTATTTTGTATGGCTTTATATAGAATACCATCAACTCCAGTACTTGTGTTTTTATTATGATGATTTTTTTAAGTTCCCAAATAGAAAACGATTTTTCCATGTCGTTGTCTACGTATTATCGCAAAATATATTGCCAAAGTTATTAATAGGAATGTTATATTTATTAATAAAATTTAGAATCCAATTCATATTTTGTGTTATTGCGTTATTAAAATTATTAATATTACTTGTTTTTGATATTAGTTTAATTTTCTCTAAGGTTTAATTTTTCATAAAATTTGTGTCATTCTGTACGTTTTCTATTTTTAAAGTATAATTTACTTTTTGCTTGTTGTTGTTTATTATAATTTTCCATAGTTGGGTATTTGTTAAAAGTATGAAGTGCTAATCTCCTCTGAGCAACCATTTTATTACATTCCTCATCCCACCTGCGATAAATTTTGAAGTTTTGCTGTTGATTAATTTTGGTTGTGGGTGCTAACTGATCGATGGTAGCTTTTAGTGTATCTGAAAGAGCTGTATATTTTTCTGCTGTAGGTTTATTAATGAATTCTGTTTTAGTAATTTGTTCAATTTTTTCTTTAGTTATTGTTTTAAATTTGTCCCAATTAATTTTCCTCCAGTTTTTGTGCGGTACTTTATTGTACTGTAGTTTATTATCTTTCTTGTATATTGTATTTAATTGTGGCATGTATAAGTAAGCAAGTAAAGTTAAATGATCACTTCCTATTGGAGCTTTCTTCATAATTAATATTAGTTGATAAATCTGGTGTGCATAATATTAAGTCGATATTACTCCTCTGCTGACTCGTCGAAGGAATACGAGTATACGAAGTTGTATTTACATTCTCTTCAATAAAGTCAAGTAGTTCTTACCCTTCATAATTTGTATTTTAACAGTTCCATACTGTATTTCTTGCATTTAAGTCACCAGTAATAATATATGATTTCCCTAGGTAAGATTTTATTTTATTCCAGTGTTCCCTTTGTCATTTTATGACCTGGCGCTGCATATATTCCCAGTATTGTTATATTGTTGTTACTATGTCTAATTTCAGTTAATGATATCTGTATCTTGCTCTGATCTATATTTTGTAAATGTATATTATTTGATTTAAATTTAAGATTTATGTTTTTGTATATTAGTATTTTTTTTGTCATCTCTGTCGATGTTATAATGTTTTATTGTTAATTTATTTCCTGGTTTTGACCAGGTTTCAGTTATTATTGCTATACCTATACTTTTATCTACTAACATTTTTTTTTAGTTCAATTAGATTTGTGTATATGCTCCGAGAATTCCATATCATAATTGCTAATTTTATCTGTTACGAGTCCATTTCATTTCTATTTTTTATTTAATATAGTTTTGGCTAGTTCCTCTCGTAGTAGAAGATGAACTAGTAACAATTATCGTTCTATTATCTTTATTTTTTCGTTTGTTTGCTTCATTTTTATTTTCATTCAATTTAAGTTTATTTTCTTTATTTTAGCTTATAGGATATTTTGAACTCTTATTTTTATTTTCTGTGTCGGTATTATGAAATGTAATTGAAGATCTTTGATCAGTTCCTAAGAAAGTGGTATTATTTAAAATTACGTTATCAGGCAGGTATTGTATATAAAGAGCTTGACTTAGGAACATAACTTTTATACGCAACATCATCGTGACGAAATTCGAACTACGAAACTTCTGATGCCTTGACTATGTCTTAACCGATTCAAGTAATCGGAATGAGGAAGTGTACATATGGATACATACCTTAAGTTGATAACACTGCTAGAACGCAAACTGCATGCTGCGCGTTTAGTGAACACACGTGAGACTCGTTTTTGATCAGTTTCAGTGATCATGGCATTTTCGGCGTGAATCGATCACGACGGTGCAAAAAGAGTTTTGTAAAGAATTCAAAGTTAATCGATTTCTTTTTGTGGGAATACCTTAAGAGCCGCGTTTAACACGTCCACAAGATATGGAAGACGTGAAAACCCGGATTTCAAAAAACATTTCAAAAATTCACCGATTTGTGTTCGAGAAAGTCTTCGAAAATTTTGTAAAGACTAAATGAATGTATCGTTGCAAATGTCTTTATTATTATCCGAATCAGATAATAACGGCGAAATGAATCAAATTACGTAGAAGAAATGCTCCAACAAGGGTTTGTACAGTATAAAGCGATTAACTAGAATTTGCATCCTTATCGAATTACGTAGCTATAAAATGTTCAAATTTATTTTAATTTTTTCTCTGATAAAATAATAATTACGTCTTAGCTAGAAAAATCGAATATCTAGTTTTATATCAGTAATGCGACGATTGAACTGTCTAACCAGCGAATAAGCTCGACCTTTAATGGGATCGAATATTAACCTTCCGTTGGTAACACAATTGTGACACCTTATAAAAGTAACACAGGGTTACTAGTCACCCCAAGTGATTATTGAATGAAAATAGGATATTTTCACACAGTTTATTAATTTTAAACATTTTTATATTATTACTAGATACAAATAACGAAAATTGAAAACTTACCATTTAGAAAAAAGAAACTAAAAACAATTGGTGCACACTTCCTTTCAATGAACACTGCATGCTGGCTTCCCACATTTTGTACAAACAGTTTTGACTTTTTTATCTGCAGATCGCGGACAAAGGTGACATCTGCCCTGTTTTTGGAGCTTAGATGGAAATTGCTGCATTTTTTCTCGTTCTTTTTCCTCCTCAATTTTCCTCTTTTTCGTGAGAAAGTTTGAAACGTCTTTGGAAAGTTGACGAGGTAAATTTTTTTCCAGCCGATGTTCCATATGGGGTTTAAAGAGTTGTTGTGCCAGGTTTTAAAAAAAAAAAAAAGTTCTTCTTTTAATTTTTGTGTTCGGATTAGATATCTTATATAAAATTAGTTCATTTATACCAGCTTGATCGAGCATTCCAAAAAAACATGCGAAGGGGCCAGCGTCGTCTGTATGCATGTACCATTTTATCAAATGTATCTGCCCTTCTTTTAGTATGGTTATAGAAATCAATAATTTCTGGTTTTTTCGTGATCTCATTTTTGTCTTTTTGATCATGCATTGTAGAAATTAAAATGACAAATTTGTTTTTTTGGGGGGGGAATGACACAATGGCAGTTTTTCCATCAAAGCAAACTGGGATGATAAGACCGTCTTATTTTTGTTAGGTTGGAAAGATGGAGGAATATCAGGCTTATTTTTGCGAAGTGTACCCACAAGAAGCGTCAAATTATAATCTGTCAACAATTCTTGCGCTAATGGAACTGAAGTGAACCAGTTATCACATGTGATATTCCTATTGCTTCCACGCACACTTTCCAAGAGCCTCTTTACATAATATGTAGGGAGACTATCTGTCGTATTCCGTTCTTCTTTCCCTACATAAGGAATCGCATCGACCATGTAAAATGTGTTTGCATCGCACATAGTTACAATTTTGATACCATATTTATCTGGCTTTGAACTTATATATACTCGAAAAGGACATTTTCCTCGAAATCCCAGTAGCTGCTCATCAATAGTCAAATACGTACGGGGACTATATTGTTCACGACAGTTCTTGATGAAATGTAACCATAAATTTTTTATAGGTGCAAATTTATCAGACCTATCCCGAGACTGCTTGCCATCAAACCTCAAACAAATGAGCAGAAATTTGAATCGCGCTTCAGACATAACAAGTTTATATTCAGATGATCCAGACCACATTTCTTCGGTACTCAAATGACCATCTCTTTTCATTCCAGCAAAATAAAGTAATCCAAAAAGAGCCCGTATTTCCATTTTATCTGTTTCATTTACAAATCTTTGGTCAACATATTTTACAAGCCGAATATTTATTTCTAGGTTTGTGAACCGATTTCAACTATTGTTTGATCGATAAGTAAATTTAGTGCATCATGTTCCAACAAAATACTTGAAGAAGCATTCGTTCGTGGAATTTTTACAATATTACGAGCTTGTGTTCTGTTAGGTGGATTTAGTGACCACACACGATCATTTTTTTATCGTGTCTGAAGATGATGGAGTATCTTCCTCCTCTGCTAAAGAATTTCCTTCAATTTCATCATTGACGTCACTTTCTTCCTGCAGGTTGTCTTCCTCGTCGCTTGAGTCATCGCCAGAGAGTACGGTCTCTTCATCATCAAGACATTCCCTCATAAAATTGGCGAAATGGGGGTCATTTACATTAACAGAAGCCATTATAAACAAGTAACTATAAAAAATTTTTACAAACGAGAATAGTAACAGGGGTTACACGCCACCCCAAGCCAAAACAAAATAGAGTTACAGAGGAACGCGAGCATACACAGGACTATTCACAATATCAAGTGAATAGTGAATGCTACTAATCTTAGCTAAAATTAGCAGACGCCTGGAACTCGTTTGACTACTTGTCATTTCCTACTGGGGTGACTCATCACACCTGTTACCATCGGAAGGTTAATTTAAAAATAAATCGTTCAAATCGCTCGCTGAAAAATTATGTTCATTAGCAGAAGCTGACTATTTAAATAAACGAGCTTTATATTTTAGTTTCACCGCTTGTTGAAACTCGAGAAAGGTTGACTTTTATTATCGCACGACATTAATATAGCGACGTGCGAGAATAACTAAAACTTGAGAAATATCTTTTTTTTTTTTTATTTTTTTTTTTAATTTCAAACCTTCATATTCGACAATTTCAGTAGAATCAATTCTATGCGACGTAATGAAAATACTCTAAAAATTTCCATTTTCAAAACACGATTTTTCATTAGCGAGATCCGAGATGTTGTCGATAAATTAAAGATAGTTTATATAATATACAATAAAAAAAAGTAGTTAAAATCGCTCAATTTTAATATAAAAGGAACGCAAGTCTTTTCGGGTCCCCCTTATCGAGTGGATATAAAATATATATAAATGTATACAATATGTAAAAAGTATAAAGAAAACAATTAAAGAATAATTTAGACGTACAATATTACAAAAAATAGTGAAAAAACGGTTATTTATAAAATAATGCGATAGTAAGTGTGGTAAACAATCAACAAATCAAAATGGCCAGGAAAATAAACTTTCTCTCTAATATGGAAATTTATAAAATTTATAATATATTTTTCAAAACAAATTCTTCATAAAGTTTTTTTCTTATTTTTTTTTAAGTTTCACTGTGTGTAATTTTTTAAATATAATTTTTGTTAATAGTATTGATTTTGTGTTTTAATTCTTTGAAATGTTTTCGAAATAATGATTTTTCATCATTGTTCGTATATTAATTTAAATGCTGTTTCTCTTATGTATAAAATTTTTAGATTTGAATTGTTGATCGTTTATCACTTCGCCATCAGATTATTTTATAGATAACTGTGTTTTCACTTTATTAATTTTTGTAATATACGTCTAGATTTGTTTTTTCGTTTTATTTTCTTCTTGTTTTTTTTTTTTTTTTATAATTATAAATTATTTATATTTTTATTTTTTTTTTATGTACACTTGATAATGCCTTAATAGCCAAACAGTTTTGTGGTATTTTTTATTTTTAATAAAAATTTAGTGATTTAACTACTTTTTGTTATCTTTTAGAAATCACTACATTTCGCATAAACTTAAGGAGTTTATTTTGGAATCGTCGGATAATAACGATATTGGTATGTTTCACGCCTAAAAGTTGGCGTCATATCTCCGTAATGGTTTCAGATACGCTTTTTATAACAGAAGTTTGTTTCGCAGAGATACCTCAACTAATTTAGTTTATATAGATCACGACTAAACTGTGTGTACTAATTTTTCGAAATATAAAAATCGAAAATATCCCGGACGTGAATAACTAATAAAAATGCGTTCGTGAAATTTCGTTTATTTTCAGGAATATCAAATCGTAATCTAAAGTGCGGCCTGAATTCTGTCAATATGTCTGCAGTTTACAAACGTATCGTATATCGTAAAAATAACTCCGTGCACATCGAAGGTATGTATATCCCGATAACAATATAATCTATACTCTTAAGTATTTTCTGTCAATATGTCTGTTCGGTTTATTTATCGAATTTATATCTATTTTTACATTGGTGTTCGAAAAATCATCTTCAAACGTAATAACTTCCGAGACACTATTGGTCGAACCCGGAGTTGCTTGGCCTATAGTTTTTAACCTTTTCGTCGTCATTCTATATCATCCTAGAGGAGCGACCTGTGTTTCGTTTAATTATCGCCGCTGTTCGTAAAAAATTTTATAATTATATATTTATATTGTATGTGTGTATACGTTTTTTATACGAATATTGTTTTATGAAATAATAACAGTTTTACGAATAATGTGACAGTAATTAAAAGAAAAAACATAACGTCGTGAACTTAGGTAAAATTTGAACAATTCGAAGTATATTTTTTAAAACCAAAACTAATAAAAATATCGTAAAGGAGACGCAACAATAAACGCGATTAATACAATTACGTGTAAAATTTGTTTTCGAAACCCTTATGATAAAGATGCGACTTAATTTTAAAATTGAGCGTTGGCAAAATTTTACATTCTTCAAATCATATTATTAGTATTATTTCATTTTTCATTCTCGCCAGAATATAATACTTGCTTGTTGTTTATCTTTTACAGAAGGTATCATCATCTCGCGTAGCTGGTCGTCAGACAGTAATGAAAGAAACGTATAGTGTTCACTTAACCACGTACGAATTCGATTTGTATTATTTTTCGATAATTTTTTTCTATATTTTTATTATTTTAGTTTTTTATCATTTTTCATTATGCTGTTAAGACAACACGTTAAAACTCCGGCATCTCTTCCAGGATGTCAACGTATATACTAAGCATCTCGAAAATTTTGTTCGTAATAATTATCATTGTTTAATTATTATTAATTTACAAAGGAATTGTCATAATTATTCGCGTTAACTATTTTCAAAAAGCATTGCGCGTAATTAAAATACGAAAATATTTTTTTTAAAAATAAATTATACTTCTTTCAAACTTTAATTTTTTTTTTATTTTTTTATTTTTTCATTGTATCGGCACTAAAGTACTATAAACAACGGTGATGAGTAAAGTAGTAAAAATGTGATTAATCTAACGTCTCCAGTGAGACAGATTCTTAGTGACAGTATTGTAAAAGTTGGAGAACTTAATTCTTGCAAAAAAGTTAATAATGAGTTAGATTGAAAATGATCAAAATTAATTACAAGCATTTCAATATAATTTATACATAATTTTTGGCTAGGTTTTTATCAGATATTAAGCTAATCATATGCTTCACTTTGATCGTGCTCAACAGGCCGAGAAGCGATATCATTAATTACAGTTTTAAAATTAATTTAGACATAATTTTTAGGTTAGGTTTTTAGGTATATCTGATTAAGCAAATAAGAATATATACTTCACTTTGATCGTGTTCAACAGGCTGACATGCGATATTAAATTATCGATTTTTGAAATTAATTGCAAAAAAATTTATTCAAAATTATTAAAATTAGTTACAAAATTTTTAAAATTATTTAAACATTATATTATTCATTAGAAAGAAATATTTTTGCCTAAATTATTTAAATACAACACGTTTTTCCGTAATTCAAGTCAAAGGATTGCAAATGGCGGGTACTGAATTTTAATGGCGGGAACTGAACTTTACGGGATGGAAAATAGCGGGTACTCTATTCTTTCAGTTATGTTTCAGTAGTATGTTACGTTATGTACTGTGCCGTTCGCGCGATATTATTTTCTATCGTCTCGTTATTGAGTTAATTTTAGTTTCTTTGTTTTATTTTTATTCATTATTAAAGTAGACTTTTATATTTTTACTTTTGTCGAGGGATTGAGACCAGATGGACAATACAAATGTGTCCTAAATGCTCTCAATCTCTTAAATTGTATAAAGATGCATTTCTTGGATCATGGAGACGGTATGGATGAATGATGAAATTATATTCTTACATGTTATTTTATTATCTTGTTTTTTTCTAATTTAATTATCTGTTTTCATTTAGTTGCATCGAATTTTATTTTGTTGTCAAGAATACAAATCACATTTGTGTATATCAGCGATTAGTGATGAAATATTTTCCCGGCCGAAGTTTGAAATTTGTGTCATTAACTCTAGACAACCTACGTTTTTACATATTAATTTTTTCCGCTTTTCTTAAAAAAGTTCCGACAAAAAAAATTCCGAAACTAGCTGTTTTTATGCAAATGCGATTTGTGTTCGAAAATGGCTAATTTTGGAGAACCCAAATTCATCCAATAATGAAAAACTATTAAAAAAATTATAGTACACTCGAATAGTTTAATAAATTTTTTATTTTACTTCAGAGAAAAAATAAATAAAGACGTTGTGGTGGTGGCAACCCTGATTCGAACGTCTGTATGCTGATGAGTAATGTGAATGTGATTAATGTCTGTTATGCGCGGAATGAGTCATTCGTATGAGCGTACCGATGCCACACTTTTATATACACGAATGTGTTTGTGTGTCACGCTGACAGTCGTCGTGTACATTTGACTCACACCATTCGGTAGTATTGAATTCGTTTTTGCGGGTGCTTTTAAAAATTTTTAAAACATGGTCGTTCTTAATTTTATAGTAACTTCTGATTCGATCTCCGTGTTGTATTACCGTGTAACGTCGGCCATTTTTAATGTGTGTTTAATGTAGTAATTTTATAAATTTTAGTTAATCTTCTTCTTCGAAACATTTTAAAAAGTGCTTGTTGGAAAATTATTATGAAACTCATTAATTTAACGTAATGTGTACGCATTTATCTTTTTATTGCGCGTGTATGTTTCTTGAAGTAACCTATTTGGTTTACATTTCTGCGGACGAAATGTATGGGTAAGTTTATTTTTTTGTATATAAAAGTGTATATTTTTACATATCATAAAATAAGTATACATTCGAATTTGTGAAATTTCTGTAATTTTAAAATTTTTGTTGCCTTATGTCGGTTTACGGTAGAATGTACGTTTTCTTTTCTTTAAATTTTCACTTTTAATTTCGGTTTTGCAAGTTGAATCTAAAAATTTGTACGATATAGTTTATTTTAACCATTAACTAATATAGTAGAGGAACTTTATTTATGGAAGTCATTTTTAATTTGGTATCGCTTAATATTTTTTAATAAACGTATATTTTGCGAGGATCGACATTATTCAGTATTGTTCTAGAATTTGGACTTGTATGTAATAGGCTGTAGTAAAAAATCCGATTTGTAAAATTGCCTCGTGACACAAACTTCATTGTTGATATCTGAAATTATTCACAGTGATCTACGAAGTTCTGTTATTTAAAATAACGCTGTTATTCTTTTGTGAATTTTAATCACGCCAGGTTTACCTCGTGTTTTAGATTTTAACTGAAAAAACGAAAGACGAACTCTTTATAAATAAAATTCGATCAACATACAATTTCTTCAATATCGTAGTTTTTTTAAAAGTTTTTTTTTGTAAAAAAATTCGTAAATGGAAATACGCGTTAGTTTTTAAATGGTGCGAGCTAATGTATTAGATTTGTTTAAATCGAATATTTGTACGTTTCGAACAACGTGGATTACCGTTAAGTAAACGGCATTAAACTACATTCAACTTTCTACATTTTAATCCGATTAGTTTGTGTAACGAATATTCGAGCAGAAATCCTACGAAAATATAATTACTAGATTTCAAGTCGTAAGTTATCAATTTTTGATTAAAAATTCTAAAATTGCTACATAGCGTAATAAATAATTCTAAGTTAATTTAGATAACTACCGCCGTTTTTCAGATATTAAGGGAAGTAATAATATTTTGTTTGCAATAATGGTTTTTATGTGATTCCAGATAATTTTTAACGGATTTAATAAATATTTTTAGAATTGAGATCATCTGTGTAAATACCCTTTATTAAAAAAAATAAGCGATTTTGTCATAGTATTTCGCGTAACAGTTCATTTCGTATTAGCAAAAGGTAAAATTTTTGCTTCGTACATTAAATGTAGGATGTTCATTAAAAAAGAAAAAAAACGAAATTTATTTTAGATTAGGTAACAAGATATAGAGTCCATCTTAATATAAGTGAGGTTTTGCGAGTAGATATGATTTTTTAGCTAATCAAAAATTATTTGCAAACCGATGATTAAATTGAAAACTGTCGCTGGGTATATTTTATTTTTAAAAACGATTTAATAATTACGTATTGCACATGATACGGTTGTATATCTTTGTTTAAGACATAAACATCAGTTAAAGGATACATTTCACATATTCGTCCTAGTAGTTAAAGTGGAAACGTATTTTTATAAATTACCTTCTTGTATTTCCATCTTCTGTTGGAGGTTGGTGAAAAATCTGATAAAGCTTTCCATACTTGACATCTGTCCCCCTTATATTCGTTATTAAGTATTTTGGTCTGTAGTAATTTATTGTTTTGAATTGTACGTTTAAAAATAGGCCACTTTACGTGTTTTTATCGATGACATTACTTCGCTCGTGTTGTTCATTTGTTTTAGAATAACTTGATTAGAGATACCTTATCTACCCAAGGAACTTGAGGATCCGTCGATAAAGCCACATTTCAAAGGTCTCTTTTTCTTTCTTTATTGATGCTGCCTTGAGACTGTCTACTCCACGAAATACTGCCGATAGTACAGAACATTTTGTAGTTCCCCATCTTGTTCGCACTGTAATTTTCCTATTGCGCAGAAATTATTTCATTTTTTGAAATGCGCGCTATGTCTATTCTAGTTATCCATTGCCTAAATATTTAAATTTCGTCACCTTCTCAATATTTGCAATACTTAGGCGTACATCATGTTGCGTGTGGTTTGTTAATGATCGCTTAATTTCAAATATGAAATTTAAAGGTAGAGTTTCTGGCTAAATTTTATTATGCTATTCACACTCAAAATCATTTGTTATCCACGAACAATCACCGCGCACAGTAATCACACAAGCGATTAACTGTTTTCTCAAAAGTAATACATTCTAATTACGCACTCGCTACGCCTAATCAAATATCGAAACATTACAAAATTAAATAATAAATTAAATACTGGTCCTGATAATATTCCATCAATTCTATTAAATCACACGAGGGCGTTGCTCTTTTAATAATTATCTTTAACGCTAGCAATAAGTATTTTCCCATAACATGAAAATCCTCAATAATAATAATAATAACTGCACATAAACCTAACAACGACATCAGTCACCCTAAAAATATTCGGCCAATTACTCTCTAATACTTATAAGAAAAATTATGGAAATACTAACTTCACCTGTTTTGCTAATGACAATAACATATTACCTCAAAATCAGTTTGGTTTTAGTAATGAACTTTCTACAATGCGTGCAGTGGCAACTGTGATACAACAACGGATAATTTTAATTTAAATAAGCACACTGTCCTACTTTTTGGAAAAAAGATTCGATACTGTACGGTATTACAGCCTGTTTTACAATTGTAATTTAATGATTCTGGCAAAAAGTTATTTGATTAATAGGTTCGCGTGAGGATTAAAAAATAGTATTCCGCATCGAAGACCATTCATGCAAGCGTTCCGCAAGGCAGCGTATTAGGACCTTTTTTTATTATATATTAATGATATTCCTAAATTCCAAGGTGTTCTCACCATACTGTATGTCGATGATATTCAGAGTAAGTTTTATAATTAACAAATTACAACAAAAATTTAAGTTATTTTAAAAAAGTGGAAGTTATCTATAAATATTGCTAAAACAAGCTATACTATTCTCCAAAAGAAGGCCGGATATCGAACCAGATTTTAAACTGATATCAACGCGATTATTCAATGGAAAGATTAAATA
This sequence comes from Coronaproctus castanopsis, assembly GCA_032883995.1. Taxonomy (NCBI): domain Eukaryota; kingdom Metazoa; phylum Arthropoda; class Insecta; order Hemiptera; family Monophlebidae; genus Coronaproctus; species Coronaproctus castanopsis. Next base: position 48,641,518 of record CM065052.1, read on the forward strand.
CATAGGTATCGTATTTCACAAAAAATTAACTTTCGAAAAACATATTAAACCGAATTAGCCGGAGTTAAATTTTTTTATAATTTTTGTTTGAAACATGAAAATATGTTACTATGATCTCTCGTGTGAAAATGAAAAAAAGAAGTAAGTCAACATCCATATTAGAAGCAGAGATATCGCCTCGGCATTAAATAAACAAAATATATCAAATGTAGAATATGCTGAAATAAACGAATTACTCATTATCATATAGTGAAAAAAGTATCATAATTACTAGATTAGTTATATTTAATTGTTTATAAAATTTGTCCATCAGTTTTTTGTAAAAAAAAACGTACACAATTAAAGGATGGTTACAATGTTTTACCAGATTCAGTGTTTGTGAGAATGAATAAACGAGTTTACTATAATTATAACTATGACATTTTTATACGCATAATTGCATGTGTAGCAAAAGTAACCGCAAATTGAAATCCGTCTTTGAAGTAAATACAACCCAATTTTAAAATAAGGAAAGACAAAATTACAATAAACAAATTATGAAACACTAAATACGCACATTTATCTAGAATATATTTATAAACAACCTGTAAAAACGAAGAAGATCGAGGACAATGCTATATTCGCATACATTTTATGCAATTCCAAAAGGCACCACTAGGATAATTCGGGTTAATTATAGTCTTAATAAAACTAGAGCAAGAATGTTTTTCCATATTCAACAAAAAATCTAACTATTCAGAAAAAAATTAATTATATATAAATTCCTAATTGATCCGTTATTATTAACTTATGAATGTCTTGTTTGAAATTATGTGCCTAAATCAACGTATAAAAAAATCCAGAATAATTGCCGTATAATCATACTAAATACGCAAATATACACCAAGCTTCCAATCAATGAGTGAAATGTTGAAGCTAGACTACATTGCTAAAAGAATATATTGTCAAATATTCTTAAATGCGAATGCAACAAGTCTCTCGCTATCACCCCTATATCGAATTACGAATCATTAAGACGTGAAAAGTATAAAACAATTTTTTCTTCTAAATGCTTCATCTATATAATTTTATATTATTAACGAATTATAGTTTTAGTCTATTTGTTAAGTGCTCTTGCATTAATTATACCTGCTTTAGATCTTTAATACGTGATTATGCATTTGTGCGTAAGTAAATTATGTTTTTGTTCTTTACTTTTTAGTTTATTGTTATTAGTATAGTCTTCTGTGATGTAGTCGGATTTTGTTTTTCCCGGCATAACCCATTATTAAGATTAAAGATACTTTTTAATTATCTCATTATCGCATAACTTTTGTTTTAAGACCTGCGTGCCGGTACCAATTCTTAGTATCTTAATTCTTTTCGATCGTCTTAAAGATATTTCTTCTTAAGCACACCCAAATTAATCTATATTATCGTTTTCTTCTATGTCAAGGAGAAACGTATAGAGTGGGCAAAACTGTGGCTAGCAAGTAAGGCTCGCGTAATAATAAATTTCTAATCGTCCAATAAAGTTCAGCGTGATTTGCAAATAAAACACCTTATAAGAGAATTTAAACTTTCGCGGTTGTTATCGTCCATATGCGTCGAAATTTTTTAGTGAAAACCTAGTCGGATTTCATCACCGGTGATGTGTGTCGGGTTTCAAAGTATTTCTGAAACGTCACCAGTGACAAATTCGACAAATGAATAAAATACCCGTTTAATAGCTTTCATTATAGTCATCACGTTGGGAATCGGAAATAGAACTGTGAAACGATGAACTGAAAGGAAACTTCATCAATTCCTATATAAATTGGCGTGTAATTGATCTTAATTTGTAACGAAAAAAAGTTATTCCTAGTAATTAAAAACTAAACAAAGCATCTTTCTTTATGCGAGAAATAGAGTAATAAGTATCGTCGTGTATTTTAAAATGAAATTTGTCTCTTCGGTATAATTCAGTTTGCGTGATTGATCCATCCAAAAATGAAATTCCGTAAAATATAATTTTCAAAGTACCGATATTTTTATCGGTAATTTAGAGCGTAAAAAAAATAATTACACTTTATATTACGAAGCGAATGTAATTTCACAGAACGTAATTATTTATATCTCAAAACTAATCGCTGAAAAAAGTGAAAAAATTCTATTTTTTAATAATTTATAATTAATAATAAATAAAAACCTGTCGAAATCAAACCAAAAAAAACTCTGGTCCTTCTTTTAAAAAATTCCGAACACGTTACACACATTTTAACGTCGGTACATCCGATTACATTATTTTTAAATGTGATTTACAAGGTGTTTACTAATTTGCAAATTATAAAAAGAAGATAAATTAGCCTCCGTATAATGTATTTGTATGTATAAACGAATATTTTTTCGTACCATATTGTTTTAATGTATAATCACTTCGAACGAAAACTAACCTAACTTCTTATCTAATTGCAAATTTCGTTCGTATAATAATAGATTTTTATACGTAAAATTAAAACGAGAGAAAACGTTAACAGCGATAATTTTAAAACGTTATTTTTTTATTATCATTTTACTTATTACAAGACGAAAAAATGATTTTAATATATCCGAATTAAGATGATAGAAGTAGTGAGGAAAAATGCGACATTAAAAGGGAGAAAAATTTGAAGTAATTTTTTAGACGGAAATATAAAATATGACGAAACTTTAATTGGAACATTCGAGGGAAAACATGGTCAGCATCAGCGATAATACGGACATGTCACACTTGTATGAGTACAAAAAGCAGTTAAAATAACGCGTTGTTGAAAAAATGAATAAAGAAGTCGTTTTACTCTGAAATAGCAAAAAACTGTGCGAATTAACATATCTACAATTTTAATGTTGTAAAATCAAGGAAGGGCCGAGATAATTAGCTTGCATGGATTTAATAATAATACGTCGATATATCGGACAGTAGTGATATTATGAATTAGTAAAATAAAGTTAAAACAAAGAAAATTTTTAGCGGTTAACTTTGTTTTTATTTTATTTTATTAATCTAATAGTAATGATTCGGTGACGGATTTAGGCTTGACGGCGTCCTAGGCCATGTTTGACGACCCGTCCTTAATGTTAAAATAAACTTTATTAATTTTGTGATCCGATATTTTTATTTTAAATTTAAAATAACTTTATTTTGTTAGAATATAATTTTTAACTATAAATTATAACTAATAAACATTACAAATACATAAGTAATAAACTTTAGACGTATAAATAAATATTTTTAAAATATGAATCATTTCAAAAATTTATATTTCCTCCGGGCTTTGGTCAGCGCAAACGTATCAATTATATCCTTATAATCAATTTCTTGGACTAGTTGAACTTCAACAGATAGCAATGCGAGAGCATTAAGTCTATCATGGCTCATACTTGCACGTAAATAGGTTTTTACTCTTTTCAATTATAATAAACACATAAATGTAACTATATAAGTAGACCGCGTTAATATATATCAACTTACACAGTTAAATTTAATATAATTTTAAAATTCTCAATGAGGAATATCGAACAATTTTTTCGCAATTTTTAACGAAAACATAAATTTCAATTTTTTCACCAATAAGTGGGAGGATTCAAAAAATTTAGTATAAAAAAAATGGGATATATTTTTAATCAAAATCTATCTTTATTAATAAAAAATGTTCCGACTTTTGAATAAATACCAAACTGATATTTAATACATGCAAATCTACACTATTTTTAATCAACACTGAAAACAAATTGCGAAGTTATTCAGATTTAGTAATTTTTAAACGCTTTATATATATATGGTTAATTTCGCTAATGGAACAAAGAGTAAAGTACATCACTCGATAAAGACTGTAATTGATCTATTAAAAAATAAACGACTTATTCACAGATTGAAAAGTACATAAAAAATTTTATTATACATTCTATACGGAATTTGTTATAAAAATTAATCCGAACTCATTTTTAAAGAAGATTTTTTTTAGAACACCCACCAAAATTTCACGTGTATCCTCAATTCATGCAGTTGAACGACCAGATTACAAATCTTATAAATACAAGATATGTATTGTATCATTTTCATCATTCGTTCAGAGTTCGGATATTTTATTACTATGTATACTTAGCAATATCATTAAAACTGATTTCCAAGCATTAATCGGTAAGCCTATTTTTATAGTACTCGTGAAAAAATACTTAATATTTAGTAATATTCCTGGTCATCTTATGTTCCAACACATTATAAAGACGGCCGTTAAAATCGTTTAAATCTGATTGAAGGAATTTATATACTATTTTTCGTTCACATTTCGTCGGTTTTCGTTTCAGTTTTTTTTTAAACCTTTCGACACTTCACAATTATTTTTAAAAATATTCCTCCTAATTTTTTCTTCTTCTATCTTCATATCTTTCAAATAATCCATTCGTCTAATATCTTTCAGACTACATTCTACTATGTTGGCCATGAAATATGGTAATTCTTTTACATCTATTCGCTGTTTCATACATTTCATGCATTTGTATTTATCATTTTCGTCATTCGTTCAGAGTTCGGCTATTTTATTACTATGTATTCTTAGCAATATCATCAAAACTGATTAATGTCTTCGTAACATCTTGTAATTAATCCATTAAATGTGACATTCTGATATAATATCCATTCCCCAATTGTTTTTTTTATTAGAAATTTGAATACTATTAATTTACTCAAAATTTTAATCTGTGTTTATTCTTTAGCTGCATTTTTTTGTTTACATCCATTGATACGTTCCTCTTCTGATATAGCGTAAAGTTTCATTTATATGTACAACTTTTGACTGCAACTTTCTGTTGGCAAATCCTTCAGGTGACGACGTTCACCTTGTAACGTTACGTCGACATACCATCTGCTGGTTATAGTCGTGTCTCAGACATTTTCAATTATTACAGTTCTTTATCGATTCCAATCCATTTCATCCCTACAATTCTGTTGTTGGTCTGCCACTTTTTCTTTTAGAATGTCATTGTGCAATGGTGTGGAATATATTTTCACACTATAACTTCATTTTAAGTGGAGCATGTCAGAATCGATTTCAGCTTTCTATTTATTTCAAAGCATCCCTCAATTTTATTGCTTCTGTGCTATCTTAGTAATATTTTTTTTTTTATACCTTTTGGCTCGCTAATAAGCATAATTCGTTCATCGTCTACTTCCTAGTTCCATGATTATTCCTTTTTGTAAAGCTGCATGTGTCGGTTGCATATGTTGATACGGATATGACACATTCGTTATATATTTGATATTTAATTTGGTATATTTTTATTTGGAAAAATATTAAATTTCCGAGCGCTATCTATATTAAGTACATTCTCCTTTGTATCTATTTCTGCATATGATCTACAGATGTATAATTAGTGGTACGATTAATTTATTATATCATTATATAGATTTTCATTTATACAAATATATATATATATATATATATATATATATATATATATATATATATATATATATATATATATATATATATATATCGAGAAATTTCTACGAGTTGTTATGAATAACGAGCCTCCCTTTAGTATCCCGTATAATTACACACGGCCAACGATTCCATTTAGCCATTCATCTGAAATGCTAATGGTGGCATCATAGCATATATTTGGCCCCGATTAGATAGCAATTGAACTATATTTAATAGTTAATTTATCAAAAAATTATCCTCATCTGATACATTTCCAGGCGAATACACAGCATTCTTTTTGAACTATTGCACGTATTTATTTCAATTGTCATGTCTTCTTCTTCTTCTGGTACCATATCCTCAATGGATGTTGGCGATTATCTTTCTCGCTTCCAATCTGTTGGATAACTTCCTCAATAGGGTTTCTGTATTATGTCCTGTCCATTCTTTTACATTATCCAACTATGTTTTTCTTCTCCTTACTTTTCCCTATTTTCAGGTGATATTTCAACTATCAATTGTAAAATTTCATATGTGTTGTTGCTCGAGATCTGCCCGATATAAGCTATTTTTCTTTTCTTAATGGGTCTTTCTAACTCTAATCTTTTATTTAGTCGTTTTAGTATTTCCGCATTTGATACTGTATCCGTCCATGGAATCTTTAGCATCGGACGGTATAGCAACATCTTAAATGATCTTAATCTATTTAGCATTGATTTTTTTGATCGTCATTTTTCATTTAGAGTGCTAAATCGAATACTAGTAACCTCATTGCAACACATGGAAATAAAACAACTAGATGATCATAAATCTATATCGTCAAAAGTCTACTGCCCTTTAGTTCCAACAAGCATTGTTCATGCAATATGTAACAGTGTTCAATATTTAATTGGATGATATATTTTACTAAGAAGAATTTTTACTTATATCGAATGGAATTACTAATATATCCGATTTTACATTTTTTTTACAGGTGTGTTAAATCATCGTGTTAGTTCGCGATGCGTGTAACGTAAAAGCCGGGGGGATATTTTCAACGCACTGCGGAAACTACATCGTCAAGTTCCTGCCAGGATTTAAAACCAAGTAAGAATTTTCTGATTATTATTTACTCACACACTACACATTGAGGATGTCACCGGGAGTTCATTATGCTTTGTGAGTTATTAATTTTTCCAGCTGAGGTGAACGAAGGTTACTCGGGCTCATCCACACTCTTATTCCTCCACCGAGAAGATGTATTTTCTCAACTGCATCATCAAATTATCTCATCCCTCCATTGTATTCCCTTGAACTCTCGGATGAACATCCTCGATGACTAATCAATTTCTTTATGTTACAGCGCCGTTACGAATGAGCAACTTCACATTCCGGCTTTACGTTACACGTTCGTACTTTAGACAATTTCGTTACTCCGCGTGTTCGTTTTAGTGCGCGTATATCGTCGGTTCTACCTCGACCGTCCTACATTTCGGCAGATGGCTTTTTCCAAGCATTAATCGGTAAGCCTATTTTTATAATACTCGTGAAAAAATACTTAATATTTAGTATATTCCTGGTCATCTTATGTTCCAACACATTATAAAGACGGCCGTTAAAATCATTTAAATCTGATTGAAGGAATTTATATACTATTTTTCGTTCACATTTCGTCGGTTTTCGTTTCAGTTTTTTTTTAAACCTTTCGACACTTCACAATTATTTTTAAAAATATTCCTCCTAATTTTTTCTTCTTCTATCTTCATATCTTTTAAATAATCCATTCGTCTAATATCTTTCAGACTACATTCTACTATGTTGGCCATGAAATATGGTAATTCTTTTACATCTATTCGCTGTTTCATACATTTCATGCATTTGTATTTATCATTTTCGTCATTCGTTCAGAGTTCGGCTATTTTATTACTATGTATTCTTAGCAATATCATCAAAACTGATTAATGTCTTCGTAACATCTTGTAATTAATCCATTAAATGTGACATTCTGATATAATATCCATTCCCCAATTGTTTTTTTTATTAGAAATTTGAATACTATTAATTTACTCAAAATTTTAATCTGTGTTTATTCTTTAGCTGAATTTTTTGTTTACATCCATTGATACGTTCCTCTTCTGATATAGCATAAAGTTTCATTTATATGTACGACTTTTGACTGCAACTTTCTGTTTGGCAAATCCTTCAGGTGACGACGTTCACCTTGTAACGTTACGTCGACATACCATCTGCTGGTTATAGTCGTGTCTCAGACATTTTCAATTATTACAGTTCTTTATCGATTCCAATCCATTTCATCCCTACAATTCCGTTGTTGGTCTGCCACTTTTTCTTTTAGAATGTCATTGTGCAATGGTGTGGAATATATTTTCACACTATAACTTCATTTTAAGTGGAGCATGTCAGAATCGATTTCAGCTTTCTATTTATTTCAAAGCATCCCTCAATTTTATTGCTTCTGTGCTATCTTAGTAATATTTTTTTTTTATACCTTTTGGCTCGATAATAAGCATAATTCGTTCATCGTCTACTTCCTAGTTCCATGATTATGCCTTTTGTAAAGCTGCATGTGTCGGTTGCATATGTTGATACGGATATGACACATTCGTTATATATTTGATATTTAATTTGGTATATTTTTATTTGGAAAAATATTAAATTTCCGAGCGCTATCTATATTAAGTACATTCTCCTTTGTATCTATTTCTGCATATGATCTACAGATGTATAATTAGTGGTACGATAAATTTATTATATCATTATATAGATTTTCATTTATACAAATATATATATATATATATATATATATATATATATATATATATCGAGAAGTTTCTACGAGTTGTTATGAATAACGAGTCTCCCTTTAATATCCCGTATAATTACACACGGCCAACGATTCCATTTAGCCATTCATCTGAAATGCTAATGGTGGCATCATAGCATATATTTGGCCCCGATTAGATAGCAATTGAACTATATTTAATAGTTAATTTATCAAAAAATTATCCTCATCTGATACATTTCCAGGCGAATACACAGCATTCTTTTTGAACTATTGCACGTATTTATTTCAATTGTCATGTCTTCTTCTTCTTCTGGTACCATATCCTCAACGGATGTTGGCGATTACCTTTCTCGCTTCCAATCTGTTGGATAACTTCCTCAATACGGGTTCTGTGTTATGTCCTGTCCATTCTTTTACATTATCCAACTATGTTTTTCTTCTCCTTACTTTTCCCTATTTTCAGGTGATATTTCAACTATCAATTGTAAAATTTCATATGTGTTGTTCCTCGAGATCTGCCCGATATAAGCTATTTTTCTTTTCTTAATGGGTCTTTCTAACTCTAATCTTTTATTTAGTCGTTTTAGTATTTCCGCATTTGATACTGTATCCGTCCATGGAATCTTTAGCATCGGACGGTATAGCAACATCTTAAATGATCTTAATCTATTTAGCATTGATTTTTTTGATCGTCATTTTTCATTTAGAATGCTAAATCGAATACTAGTAACCTCATTGCAACACATGGAAATAAAACAACTAGATGATCATAAATCTATATCGTCAAAAGTCTACTGCCCTTTAGTTCCAACAAGCGTTGTTCATGCAATATGTAACAGTGTTCAATATTTAATTGGATGATATATTTTACTAAGAAGAATTTTTACTTATATCGAATGGAATTACTAATATATCCGATTTTACATTTTTTTTACAGGTGTGTTAAATCGTCGTGTTAGTTCGCGATGCGTGTAACGTAAAAGCCGGGGGGATATTTTCAACGCACCGCGGAAACTACATCGTCAAGTTCCTGCCAGGATTTAAAACCAAGTAAGAATTTTCTGATTATTATTTACTCACACACTACACATTGAGGATGTCACCGGGAGTTCATTATGCTTTGTGAGTTATTAATTTTTCCAGCTGAGGTGAATGAAGGTTACTCGGGCTCATCCACACTCTTATTCCTCCACTGAGAAGATGTATTTTCTCAACTGCATCATCAAATTATCTCATCCCTCCATTGTATTCCCTTGAACTCTCGGATGAACATCCTCGATGACTAATCAATTTCTTTATGTTACAGCGCCGTTACGAATGAGCAACTTCACATTCCGGCTTTACGTTACACGTTCGTACTTTAGACAATTTCGTTACTCCGCGTGTTCGTTTTAGTGCGCGTATATCGTCGGTTCTACCTCGACCGTCCTACATTTCGGCAGATGGCTTTTTCCAAGCATTAATCGGTAAGCCTATTTTTATAGTACTCGTGAAAAAATACTTAATATTTAGTAATATTCCTGGTCATCTTATGTTCCAACACATTATAAAGACGGCCGTTAAAATCGTTTAAATCTGATTGAAGGAATTTATATACTATTTTTCGTTCACATTTCGTCGGTTTTCGTTTCAGTTTTTTTTTAAACCTTTCGACACTTCACAATTATTTTTAAAAATATTCCTCCTAATTTTTGCTTCTTCTATCTTCATATCTTTCAAATAATCCATTCGTCTAATATCTTTCAGACTACATTCTACTATGTTGGCCATGAAATATGGTAATTCTTTTACATCTATTCGCTGTTTCATACATTTCATGCATTTGTATTTATCATTTTCGTCATTCGTTCAGAGTTCGGCTATTTTATTACTATGTATTCTTAGCAATATCATCAAAACTGATTAATGTCTTCGTAACATCTTGTAATTAATCCATTAAATGTGACATTCTGATATAATATCCATTCCCCAATTGTTTTTTTTATTAGAAATTTGAATACTATTAATTTACTCAAAATTTTAATCTGTGTTTATTCTTTAGCTGCATTTTTTTGTTTACATCCATTGATACGTTCCTCTTCTGATATAGCGTAAAGTTTCATTTATATGTACAACTTTTGACTGCAACTTTCTGTTGGCAAATCCTTCAGGTGACGACGTTCACCTTGTAACGTTACGTCGACATACCATCTGCTGGTTATAGTCGTGTCTCAGACATTTTCAATTATTACAGTTCTTTATCGATTCCAATCCATTTCATCCCTACAATTCTGTTGTTGGTCTGCCACTTTTTCTTTTAGAATGTCATTGTGCAATGGTGTGGAATATATTTTCACACTATAACTTCATTTTAAGTGGAGCATGTCAGAATCGATTTCAGCTTTCTATTTATTTCAAAGCATCCCTCAATTTTATTGCTTCTGTGCTATCTTAGTAATATTTTTTTTTTTTATACCTTTTGGCTCGCTAATAAGCATAATTCGTTCATCGTCTACTTCCTAGTTCCATGATTATTCCTTTTGTAAAGCTGCATGTGTCGGTTGCATATGTTGATACGGATATGACACATTCGTTATATATTTGATATTTAATTTGGTATATTTTTATTTGGAAAAATATTAAATTTCCGAGCGCTATCTATATTAAGTACATTCTCCTTTGTATCTATTTCTGCATATGATCTACAGATGTATAATTAGTGGTACGATAAATTTATTATATCATTATATAGATTTTCATTTATACAAATATATATATATATATATATATATATATATATATCGAGAAGTTTCTACGAGTTGTTATGAATAACGAGCCTCCCTTTAATATCCCGTATAATTAAACACGGCCAACGATTCCATTTAGCCATTCATCTGAAATGCTAATGGTGGCATCATAGCATATATTTGGCCCCGATTAGATAGCAATTGAACTATATTTAATAGTTAATTTATCAAAAAATTATCCTCATCTGATACATTTCCAGGCGAATACACAGCATTCTTTTTGAACTATTGCACGTATTTATTTCAATTGTCATGTCTTCTTCTTCTTCTGGTACCATATCCTCAACGGATGTTGGCGATTACCTTTCTCGCTTCCAATCTGTTGGATAACTTCCTCAATACGGGTTCTGTATTATGTCCTGTCCATTCTTTTACATTATCCAACTATGTTTTTCTTCTCCTTACTTTTCCCTATTTTCAGGTGATATTTCAACTATCAATTGTAAAATTTCATATGTGTTGTTCCTCGAGATCTGCCCGATATAAGCTATTTTTCTTTTCTTAATGGGTCTTTCTAACTCTAATCTTTTATTTAGTCGTTTTAGTATTTCCGCATTTGATACTGTATCCGTCCATGGAATCTTTAGCATCGGACGGTATAGCAACATCTTAAATTATCTTAATCTATTTAGCATTGATTTTTTTGATCGTCATTTTTCATTTAGAGTGCTAAATCGAATACTAGTAACCTCATTGCAACACATGGAAATAAAACAACTAGATGATCATAAATCTATATCGTCAAAAGTCTACTGCCCTTTAGTTCCAACAAGCGTTGTTCATGCAATATGTAACAGTGTTCAATATTTAATTGGACGATATATTTTACTAAGAAGAATTTTTACTTATATCGAATGGAATTACTAATATATCCGATTTTACATTTTTTTTACAGGTGTGTTAAATTGTCGTGTTAGTTCGCGATGCGTGTAACGTAAAAGCCGGGGGGATATTTTCAACGCACCGCGGAAACTACATCGTCAAGTTCCTGCCAGGATTTAAAACCAAGTAAGAATTTTCTGATTATTATTTACTCACACACTACACATTGAGGATGTCACCGGGAGTTCATTATGCTTTGTGAGTTATTAATTTTTCCAGCTGAGGTGAACGAAGGTTACTCCGACTCATCCACACTCTTATTCCTCCACCGAGAAGATGTATTTTCTCAACTGCATCATCAAATTATCTCATCCCTCCATTGTATTCCCTTGAACTCTCGGATGAACATCCTCGATGACTAATCAATTTCTTTATGTTACAGCGCCGTTACGAATGAGCAACTTCACATTCCGGCTTTACGTTACACGTTCGTACTTTAGACAATTTCGTTACTCCGCGTGTTCGTTTTAGTGCGCGTATATCGTCGGTTCTACCTCGACCGTCCTACATTTCGGCAGATGGCTTTTTCCAAGCATTAATCGGTAAGCCTATTTTTATAGTAATCGTGAAAAAATACTTAATATTTAGTAATATTCCTGGTCATCTTATGTTCCAACACATTATAAAGACGGCCGTTAAAATCGTTTAAATCTGATTGAAGGAATTTATATACTATTTTTCGTTCACATTTCGTCGGTTTTCGTTTCAGTTTTTTTTTAAACCTTTCGACACTTCACAATTATTTTTAAAAATATTCCTCCTAATTTTTGCTTCTTCTATCTTCATATCTTTCAAATAATCCATTCGTCTAATATCTTTCAGACTACATTCTACTATGTTCGCCATGAAATATGGTAATACTTTTACATCTATTCGCTGTTTCATACATTTCATGCATTTGTATTTATCATTTTCGTCATTCGTTCAGAGTTCGGCTATTTTATTACTATGTATTCTTAGCAATATCATCAAAACTGATTAATGTCTTCGTAACATCTTGTAATTAATCCATTAAATGTGACATTCTGATATAATATCCATTCCCCAATTGTTTTTTTTATTAGAAATTTGAATACTATTAATTTACTTAAAATTTTAATTTGTGTTTATTCTTTAGCTGCATTTTTTTGTTTACATCCATTGATACGTTCCTCTTCTGATATAGCGTAAAGTTTCATTTATATGTACGACTTTTGACTGCAACTTTCTGTTTGGAAAATCCTTCAGGTGACGACGTTCACCTTGTAACGTTACGTCGACATACCATCTGCTGGTTATAGTCGTGTCTCAGACATTTTCAATTATTACAGTTCTTTATCGATTCCAATCCATTTCATCCCTACAATTCCGTTGTTGGTCTGCCACTTTTTCTTTTAGAATGTCATTGTGCAATGGTGTGGAATATATTTTCACACTATAACTTCATTTTAAGTGGAGCATGTCAGAATCGATTTCAGCTTTCTATTTATTTCAAAGCATCCCTCAATTTTATTGCTTCTGTGCTATCTTAGTAATATTTTTTTTTTTTATACCTTTTGGCTCGCTAATAAGCATAATTCGTTCATCGTCTACTTCCTAGTTCCATGATTATTCCTTTTGTAAAGCTGCATGTGTCGGTTGCATATGTTGATACGGATATGACACATTCGTTATATATTTGATATTTAATTTGGTATATTTTTATTTGGAAAAATATTAAATTTCCGAGCGCTATCTATATTAAGTACATTCTCCTTTGTATCTATTTCTGCATATGATCTACAGATGTATAATTAGTGGTACGATAAATTTATTATATCATTATATAGATTTTCATTTATACAAATATATATATATATATATATATATATATATCGAGAAGTTTCTACGAGTTGTTATGAATAACGAGCCTCCCTTTAATATCCCGTATAATTAAACACGGCCAACGATTCCATTTAGCCATTCATCTGAAATGCTAATGGTGGCATCATAGCATATATTTGGCCCCGATTAGATAGCAATTGAACTATATTTAATAGTTAATTTATCAAAAAATTATCCTCATCTGATACATTTCCAGGCGAATACACAGCATTCTTTTTGAACTATTGCACGTATTTATTTCAATTGTCATGTCTTCTTCTTCTTCTGGTACCATATCCTCAACGGATGTTGGCGATTACCTTTCTCGCTTCCAATCTGTTGGATAACTTCCTCAATACGGGTTCTGTATTATGTCCTGTCCATTCTTTTACATTATCCAACTATGTTTTTCTTCTCCTTACTTTTCCCTATTTTCAGGTGATATTTCAACTATCAATTGTAAAATTTCATATGTGTTGTTCCTCGAGATCTGCCCGATATAAGCTATTTTTCTTTTCTTAATGGGTCTTTCTAACTCTAATCTTTTATTTAGTCGTTTTAGTATTTCCGCATTTGATACTGTATCCGTCCATGGAATCTTTAGCATCGGACGGTATAGCAACATCTTAAATTATCTTAATCTATTTAGCATTGATTTTTTTGATCGTCATTTTTCATTTAGAGTGCTAAATCGAATACTAGTAACCTCATTGCAACACATGGAAATAAAACAACTAGATGATCATAAATCTATATCGTCAAAAGTCTACTGCCCTTTAGTTCCAACAAGCGTTGTTCATGCAATATGTAACAGTGTTCAATATTTAATTGGATGATATATTTTACTAAGAAGAATTTTTACTTATATCGAATGGAATTACTAATATATCCGATTTTACATTTTTTTTACAGGTGTGTTAAATTGTCGTGTTAGTTCGCGATGCGTGTAACGTAAAAGCCGGGGGGATATTTTCAACGCACCGCGGAAACTACATCGTCAAGTTCCTGCCAGGATTTAAAACCAAGTAAGAATTTTCTGATTATTATTTACTCACACACTACACATTGAGGATGTCACCGGGAGTTCATTATGCTTTGTGAGTTATTAATTTTTCCAGCTGAGGTGAACGAAGGTTACTCGGGCTCATCCACACTCTTATTCCTCCACCGAGAAGATGTATTTTCTCAACTGCATCATCAAATTATCTCATCCCTCCATTGTATTCCCTTGAACTCTCGGATGAACATCCTCGATGACTAATCAATTTCTTTATGTTACAGCGCCGTTACGAATGAGCAACTTCACATTCCGGCTTTACGTTACACGTTCGTACTTTAGACAATTTCGTTACTCCGCGTGTTCGTTTTAGTGCGCGTATATCGTCGGTTCTACCTCGACCGTCCTACATTTCGGCAGATGGCTTTTTCCAAGCATTAATCGGTAAGCCTATTTTTATAGTACTCGTGAAAAAATACTTAATATTTAGTAATATTCCTGGTCATCTTATGTTCCAACACATTATAAAGACGGCCGTTAAAATCGTTTAAATCTGATTGAAGGAATTTACATACTATTTTTCGTTCACATTTCGTCGGTTTTCGTTTCAGTTTTTTTTTAAACCTTTCGACACTTCACAATTATTTTTAAAAATATTCCTCCTAATTTTTTCTTCTTCTATCTTCATATCTTTCAAATAATCCATTCGTCTAATATCTTTCAGACTACATTCTACTATGTTGGCCATGAAATATGGTAATTCTTTTACATCTATTCGCTGTTTCATACATTTCATGCATTTGTATTTATCATTTTCGTCATTCGTTCAGAGTTCGGCTATTTTATTACTATGTATTCTTAGCAATATCATCAAAACTGATTAATGTCTTCGTAACATCTTGTAATTAATCCATTAAATGTGACATTCTGATATAATATCCATTCCCCAATTGTTTTTTTTATTAGAAATTTGAATACTATTAATTTACTCAAAATTTTAATCTGTGTTTATTCTTTAGCTGCATTTTTTTGTTTACATCCATTGATACGTTCCTCTTCTGATATAGCGTAAAGTTTCATTTATATGTACGACTTCTGACTGCAACTTTCTGTTTGGCAAATCCTTCAGGTGACGACGTTCACCTTGTAACGTTACGTCGACATACCATCTGCTGGTTATAGTCGTGTCTCAGACATTTTCAATTATTACAGTTCTTTATCGATTCCAATCCATTTCATCCCTACAATTCTGTTGTTGGTCTGCCACTTTTTCTTTTAGAATGTCATTGTGCAATGGTGTGGAATATATTTTCACACTATAACTTCATTTTAAGTGGAGCATGTCAGAATCGATTTCAGCTTTCTATTTATTTCAAAGCATCCCTCAATTTTATTGCTTCTGTGCTATCTTAGTAATATATTTTTTTTTATACCTTTTGGCTCGCTAATAAGCATAATTCGTTCATCATCTACTTCCTAGTTCCATGATTATGCCTTTTGTAAAGCTGCATGTGTCGGTTGCATATGTTGATACGGATATGACACATTCGTTATATATTTGATATTTAATTTGGTATATTTTTATTTGGAAAAATATTAAATTTCCGAGCGCTATCTATATTAAGTACATTCTCCTTTGTATCTATTTCTGCATATGATCTACAGATGTATAATTAGTGGTACGATAAATTTATTATATCATTATATAGATTTTCATTTATACAAATATATATATATATATATATATGGAGAAGTTTCTACGAGTTGTTATGAATAACGAGTCTCCCTTTAATATCCCGTATAATTACACACGGCCAACGATTCCATTTAGCCATTCATCTGAAATGCTAATGGTGGCATCATAGCATATAATTGGCCCCGATTAGATAGCAATTGAACTATATTTAATAGTTAATTTATCAAAAAATTATCCTCATCTGATACATTTCCAGGCGAATACACAGCATTCTTTTTGAACTATTGCACGTATTTATTTCAATTGTCATGTCTTCTTCTTCTTCTGGTACCATATCCTCAATGGATGTTGGCGATTATCTTTCTCGCTTCCAATCTGTTGGATAACTTCCTCAATAGGGTTTCTGTATTATGTCCTGTCCATTCTTTTACATTATCCAACTATGTTTTTCTTCTCCTTACTTTTCCCTATTTTCAGGTGATATTTCAACTATCAATTGTAAAATTTCATATGTGTTGTTCCTCGAGATCTGCCCGATGTAAGCTATTTTTCTTTTCTTAATGGGTCTTTCTAACTCTAATCTTTTATTTAGTCGTTTTAGTATTTCCGCATTTGATACTGTATCCGTCCATGGAATCTTTAGCATCGGACGGTATAGCAACATCTTAAATTATCTTAATCTATTTAGCATTGATTTTTTTGATCGTCATTTTTCATTTAGAATGCTAAATCGAATACTAGTAACCTCATTGCAACACATGGAAATAAAACAACTAGATGATCATAAATCTATATCGTCAAAAGTCTACTGCCCTTTAGTTCCAACAAGCGTTGTTCATGCAATATGTAACAGTGTTCAATATTTAATTGGATGATATATTTTACTAAGAAGAATTTTTACTTATATCGAATGGAATTACTAATATATCCGATTTTACATTTTTTTTACAGGTGTGTTAAATCGTCGTGTTAGTTCGCGATGCGTGTAACGTAAAAGCCGGGGGGATATTTTCAACGCACCGCGGAAACTACATCGTCAAGTTCCTGCCAGGATTTAAAACCAAGTAAGAATTTTCTGATTATTATTTACTCACACACTACACATTGAGGATGTCACCGGGAGTTCATTATGCTTTGTGAGTTATTAATTTTTCCAGCTGAGGTGAACGAAGGTTACTCGGGCTCATCCACACTCTTATTCCTCCACCGAGAAGATGTATTTTCTCAACTGCATCATCAAATTATCTCATCCCTCCATTGTATTCCCTTGAACTCTCGGATGAACATCCTCGATGACTAATCAATTTCTTTATGTTACAGCGCCGTTACGAATGAGCAACTTCACATTCCGGCTTTACGTTACACGTTCGTACTTTAGACAATTTCGTTACTCCGCGTGTTCGTTTTAGTGCGCGTATATCGTCGGTTCTACCTCGACCGTCCTACATTTCGGCAGATGGCTTTTTCCAAGCATTAATCGGTAAGCCTATTTTTATAGTACTCGTGAAAAAATACTTAATATTTAGTAATATTCCTGGTCATCTTATGTTCCAACACATTATAAAGACGGCCGTTAAAATCGTTTAAATCTGATTGAAGGAATTTATATACTATTTTTCGTTCACATTTCGTCGGTTTTCGTTTCAGTTTTTTTTTAAACCTTTCGACACTTCACAATTATTTTTAAAAATATTCCTCCTAATTTTTTCTTCTTCTATCTTCATATCTTTCAAATAATCCATTCGTCTAATATCTTTCAGACTACATTCTACTATGTTGGCCATGAAATATGGTAATTCTTTTACATCTATTCGCTGTTTCATACATTTCATGCATTTGTATTTATCATTTTCGTCATTCGTTCAGAGTTCGGCTATTTTATTACTATGTATTCTTAGCAATATCATCAAAACTGATTAATGTCTTCGTAACATCTTGTAATTAATCCATTAAATGTGACATTCTGATATAATATCCATTCCCCAATTGTTTTTTTTATTAGAAATTTGAATACTATTAATTTACTCAAAATTTTAATCTGTGTTTATTCTTTAGCTGCATTTTTTTGTTTACATCCATTGATACGTTCCTCTTCTGATATAGCGTAAAGTTTCATTTATATGTACGACTTCTGACTGCAACTTTCTGTTTGGCAAATCCTTCAGGTGACGACGTTCACCTTGTAACGTTACGTCGACATACCATCTGCTGGTTATAGTCGTGTCTCAGACATTTTCAATTATTACAGTTCTTTATCGATTCCAATCCATTTCATCCCTACAATTCTGTTGTTGGTCTGCCACTTTTTCTTTTAGAATGTCATTGTGCAATGGTGTGGAATATATTTTCACACTATAACTTCATTTTAAGTGGAGCATGTCAGAATCGATTTCAGCTTTCTATTTATTTCAAAGCATCCCTCAATTTTATTGCTTCTGTGCTATCTTAGTAATATATTTTTTTTTATACCTTTTGGCTCGCTAATAAGCATAATTCGTTCATCGTCTACTTCCTAGTTCCATGATTATGCCTTTTGTAAAGCTGCATGTGTCGGTTGCATATGTTGATACGGATATGACACATTCGTTATATATTTGATATTTAATTTGGTATATTTTTATTTGGAAAAATATTAAATTTCCGAGCGCTATCTATATTAAGTACATTCTCCTTTGTATCTATTTCTGCATATGATCTACAGATGTATAATTAGTGGTACGATAAATTTATTATATCATTATATAGATTTTCATTTATACAAATATATATATATATATATATATGGAGAAGTTTCTACGAGTTGTTATGAATAACGAGTCTCCCTTTAATATCCCGTATAATTACACACGGCCAACGATTCCATTTAGCCATTCATCTGAAATGCTAATGGTGGCATCATAGCATATAATTGGCCCCGATTAGATAGCAATTGAACTATATTTAATAGTTAATTTATCAAAAAATTATCCTCATCTGATACATTTCCAGGCGAATACACAGCATTCTTTTTGAACTATTGCACGTATTTATTTCAATTGTCATGTCTTCTTCTTCTTCTGGTACCATATCCTCAATGGATGTTGGCGATTATCTTTCTCGCTTCCAATCTGTTGGATAACTTCCTCAATAGGGTTTCTGTATTATGTCCTGTCCATTCTTTTACATTATCCAACTATGTTTTTCTTCTCCTTACTTTTCCCTATTTTCAGGTGATATTTCAACTATCAATTGTAAAATTTCATATGTGTTGTTCCTCGAGATCTGCCCGATGTAAGCTATTTTTCTTTTCTTAATGGGTCTTTCTAACTCTAATCTTTTATTTAGTCGTTTTAGTATTTCCGCATTTGATACTGTATCCGTCCATGGAATCTTTAGCATCGGACGGTATAGCAACATCTTAAATTATCTTAATCTATTTAGCATTGATTTTTTTGATCGTCATTTTTCATTTAGAGTGCTAAATCGAATACTAGTAACCTCATTGCAACACATGGAAATAAAACAACTAGATGATCATAAATCTATATCGTCAAAAGTCTACTGCCCTTTAGTTCCAACAAGCGTTGTTCATGCAATATGTAACAGTGTTCAATATTTAATTGGATGATATATTTTACTAAGAAGAATTTTTACTTATATCGAATGGAATTACTAATATATCCGATTTTACATTTTTTTTACAGGTGTGTTAAATTGTCGTGTTAGTTCGCGATGCGTGTAACGTAAAAGCCGGGGGGATATTTTCAACGCACCGCGGAAACTACATCGTCAAGTTCCTGCCAGGATTTAAAACCAAGTAAGAATTTTCTGATTATTATTTACTCACACACTACACATTGAGGATGTCACCGGGAGTTCATTATGCTTTGTGAGTTATTAATTTTTCCAGCTGAGGTGAACGAAGGTTACTCCGACTCATCCACACTCTTATTCCTCCACCGAGAAGATGTATTTTCTCAACTGCATCATCAAATTATCTCATCCCTCCATTGTATTCCCTTGAACTCTCGGATGAACATCCTCGATGACTAATCAATTTCTTTATGTTACAGCGCCGTTACGAATGAGCAACTTCACATTCCGGCTTTACGTTACACGTTCGTACTTTAGACAATTTCGTTACTCCGCGTGTTCGTTTTAGTGCGCGTATATCGTCGGTTCTACCTCGACCGTCCTACATTTCGGCAGATGGCTTTTTCCAAGCATTAATCGGTAAGCCTATTTTTATAGTAATCGTGAAAAAATACTTAATATTTAGTAATATTCCTGGTCATCTTATGTTCCAACACATTATAAAGACGGCCGTTAAAATCGTTTAAATCTGATTGAAGGAATTTATATACTATTTTTCGTTCACATTTCGTCGGTTTTCGTTTCAGTTTTTTTTTAAACCTTTCGACACTTCACAATTATTTTTAAAAATATTCCTCCTAATTTTTGCTTCTTCTATCTTCATATCTTTCAAATAATCCATTCGTCTAATATCTTTCAGACTACATTCTACTATGTTCGCCATGAAATATGGTAATACTTTTACATCTATTCGCTGTTTCATACATTTCATGCATTTGTATTTATCATTTTCGTCATTCGTTCAGAGTTCGGCTATTTTATTACTATGTATTCTTAGCAATATCATCAAAACTGATTAATGTCTTCGTAACATCTTGTAATTAATCCATTAAATGTGACATTCTGATATAATATCCATTCCCCAATTGTTTTTTTTATTAGAAATTTGAATACTATTAATTTACTTAAAATTTTAATTTGTGTTTATTCTTTAGCTGCATTTTTTTGTTTACATCCATTGATACGTTCCTCTTCTGATATAGCGTAAAGTTTCATTTATATGTACGACTTTTGACTGCAACTTTCTGTTTGGCAAATCCTTCAGGTGACGACGTTCACCTTGTAACGTTACGTCGACATACCATCTGCTGGTTATAGTCGTGTCTCAGACATTTTCAATTATTACAGTTCTTTATCGATTCCAATCCATTTCATCCCTACAATTCCGTTGTTGGTCTGCCACTTTTTCTTTTAGAATGTCATTGTGCAATGGTGTGGAATATATTTTCACACTATAACTTCATTTTAAGTGGAGCATGTCAGAATCGATTTCAGCTTTCTATTTATTTCAAAGCATCCCTCAATTTTATTGCTTCTGTGCTATCTTAGTAATATTTTTTTTTTTTATACCTTTTGGCTCGCTAATAAGCATAATTCGTTCATCGTCTACTTCCTAGTTCCATGATTATTCCTTTTGTAAAGCTGCATGTGTCGGTTGCATATGTTGATACGGATATGACACATTCGTTATATATTTGATATTTAATTTGGTATATTTTTATTTGGAAAAATATTAAATTTCCGAGCGCTATCTATATTAAGTACATTCTCCTTTGTATCTATTTCTGCATATGATCTACAGATGTATAATTAGTGGTACGATAAATTTATTATATCATTATATAGATTTTCATTTATACAAATATATATATATATATATATGGAGAAGTTTCTACGAGTTGTTATGAATAACGAGTCTCCCTTTAATATCCCGTATAATTACACACGGCCAACGATTCCATTTAGCCATTCATCTGAAATGCTAATGGTGGCATCATAGCATATAATTGGCCCCGATTAGATAGCAATTGAACTATATTTAATAGTTAATTTATCAAAAAATTATCCTCATCTGATACATTTCCAGGCGAATACACAGCATTCTTTTTGAACTATTGCACGTATTTATTTCAATTGTCATGTCTTCTTCTTCTTCTGGTACCATATCCTCAATGGATGTTGGCGATTATCTTTCTCGCTTCCAATCTGTTGGATAACTTCCTCAATAGGGTTTCTGTATTATGTCCTGTCCATTCTTTTACATTATCCAACTATGTTTTTCTTCTCCTTACTTTTCCCTATTTTCAGGTGATATTTCAACTATCAATTGTAAAATTTCATATGTGTTGTTCCTCGAGATCTGCCCGATGTAAGCTATTTTTCTTTTCTTAATGGGTCTTTCTAACTCTAATCTTTTATTTAGTCGTTTTAGTATTTCCGCATTTGATACTGTATCCGTCCATGGAATCTTTAGCATCGGACGGTATAGCAACATCTTAAATTATCTTAATCTATTTAGCATTGATTTTTTTGATCGTCATTTTTCATTTAGAGTGCTAAATCGAATACTAGTAACCTCATTGCAACACATGGAAATAAAACAACTAGATGATCATAAATCTATATCGTCAAAAGTCTACTGCCCTTTAGTTCCAACAAGCGTTGTTCATGCAATATGTAACAGTGTTCAATATTTAATTGGATGATATATTTTACTAAGAAGAATTTTTACTTATATCGAATGGAATTACTAATATATCCGATTTTACATTTTTTTACAGGTGTGTTAAATTGTCGTGTTAGTTCGCGATGCGTGTAACGTAAAAGCCGGGGGGATATTTTCAACGCACCGCGGAAACTACATCGTCAAGTTCCTGCCAGGATTTAAAACCAAGTAAGAATTTTCTGATTATTATTTACTCACACACTACACATTGAGGATGTCACCGGGAGTTCATTATGCTTTGTGAGTTATTAATTTTTCCAGCTGAGGTGAACGAAGGTTACTCCGACTCATCCACACTCTTATTCCTCCACCGAGAAGATGTATTTTCTCAACTGCATCATCAAATTATCTCATCCCTCCATTGTATTCCCTTGAACTCTCGGATGAACATCCTCGATGACTAATCAATTTCTTTATGTTACAGCGCCGTTACGAATGAGCAACTTCACATTCCGGCTTTACGTTACACGTTCGTACTTTAGACAATTTCGTTACTCCGCGTGTTCGTTTTAGTGCGCGTATATCGTCGGTTCTACCTCGACCGTCCTACATTTCGGCAGATGGCTTTTTCCAAGCATTAATCGGTAAGCCTATTTTTATAGTACTCGTGAAAAAATACTTAATATTTAGTAATATTCCTGGTCATCTTATGTTCCAACACATTATAAAGACGGCCGTTAAAATCGTTTAAATCTGATTGAAGGAATTTACATACTATTTTTCGTTCACATTTCGTCGGTTTTCGTTTCAGTTTTTTTTTAAACCTTTCGACACTTCACAATTATTTTTAAAAATATTCCTCCTAATTTTTTCTTCTTCTATCTTCATATCTTTCAAATAATCCATTCGTCTAATATCTTTCAGACTACATTCTACTATGTTGGCCATGAAATATGGTAATTCTTTTACATCTATTCGCTGTTTCATACATTTCATGCATTTGTATTTATCATTTTCGTCATTCGTTCAGAGTTCGGCTATTTTATTACTATGTATTCTTAGCAATATCATCAAAACTGATTAATGTCTTCGTAACATCTTGTAATTAATCCATTAAATGTGACATTCTGATATAATATCCATTCCCCAATTGTTTTTTTTATTAGAAATTTGAATACTATTAATTTACTCAAAATTTTAATCTGTGTTTATTCTTTAGCTGCATTTTTTTGTTTACATCCATTGATACGTTCCTCTTCTGATATAGCGTAAAGTTTCATTTATATGTACGACTTCTGACTGCAACTTTCTGTTTGGCAAATCCTTCAGGTGACGACGTTCACCTTGTAACGTTACGTCGACATACCATCTGCTGGTTATAGTCGTGTCTCAGACATTTTCAATTATTACAGTTCTTTATCGATTCCAATCCATTTCATCCCTACAATTCTGTTGTTGGTCTGCCACTTTTTCTTTTAGAATGTCATTGTGCAATGGTGTGGAATATATTTTCACACTATAACTTCATTTTAAGTGGAGCATGTCAGAATCGATTTCAGCTTTCTATTTATTTCAAAGCATCCCTCAATTTTATTGCTTCTGTGCTATCTTAGTAATATATTTTTTTTTATACCTTTTGGCTCGCTAATAAGCATAATTCGTTCATCATCTACTTCCTAGTTCCATGATTATGCCTTTTGTAAAGCTGCATGTGTCGGTTGCATATGTTGATACGGATATGACACATTCGTTATATATTTGATATTTAATTTGGTATATTTTTATTTGGAAAAATATTAAATTTCCGAGCGCTATCTATATTAAGTACATTCTCCTTTGTATCTATTTCTGCATATGATCTACAGATGTATAATTAGTGGTACGATAAATTTATTATATCATTATATAGATTTTCATTTATACAAATATATATATATATATATATATATATATGGAGAAGTTTCTACGAGTTGTTATGAATAACGAGTCTCCCTTTAATATCCCGTATAATTACACACGGCCAACGATTCCATTTAGCCATTCATCTGAAATGCTAATGGTGGCATCATAGCATATAATTGGTCCCGATTAGATAGCAATTGAACTATATTTAATAGTTAATTTATCAAAAAATTATCCTCATCTGATACATTTCCAGGCGAATACACAGCATTCTTTTTGAACTATTGCACGTATTTATTTCAATTGTCATGTCTTCTTCTTCTTCTGGTACCATATCCTCAATGGATGTTGGCGATTATCTTTCTCGCTTCCAATCTGTTGGATAACTTCCTCAATAGGGTTTCTGTATTATGTCCTGTCCATTCTTTTACATTATCCAACTATGTTTTTCTTCTCCTTACTTTTCCCTATTTTCAGGTGATATTTCAACTATCAATTGTAAAATTTCATATGTGTTGTTCCTCGAGATCTGCCCGATGTAAGCTATTTTTCTTTTCTTAATGGGTCTTTCTAACTCTAATCTTTTATTTAGTCGTTTTAGTATTTCCGCATTTGATACTGTATCCGTCCATGGAATCTTTAGCATCGGACGGTATAGCAACATCTTAAATGATCTTAATCTATTTAGCATTGATTTTTTTGATCGTCATTTTTCATTTAGAATGCTAAATCGAATACTAGTAACCTCATTGCAACACATGGAAATAAAACAACTAGATGATCATAAATCTATATCGTCAAAAGTCTACTGCCCTTTAGTTCCAACAAGCGTTGTTCATGCAATATGTAACAGTGTTCAATATTTAATTGGATGATATATTTTACTAAGAAGAATTTTTACTTATATCGAATGGAATTACTAATATATCCGATTTTACATTTTTTTTACAGGTGTGTTAAATCGTCGTGTTAGTTCGCGATGCGTGTAACGTAAAAGCCGGGGGGATATTTTCAACGCACCGCGGAAACTACATCGTCAAGTTCCTGCCAGGATTTAAAACCAAGTAAGAATTTTCTGATTATTATTTACTCACACACTACACATTGAGGATGTCACCGGGAGTTCATTATGCTTTGTGAGTTATTAATTTTTCCAGCTGAGGTGAACGAAGGTTACTCGGGCTCATCCACACTCTTATTCCTCCACCGAGAAGATGTATTTTCTCAACTGCATCATCAAATTATCTCATCCCTCCATTGTATTCCCTTGAACTCTCGGATGAACATCCTCGATGACTAATCAATTTCTTTATGTTACAGCGCCGTTACGAATGAGCAACTTCACATTCCGGCTTTACGTTACACGTTCGTACTTTAGACAATTTCGTTACTCCGCGTGTTCGTTTTAGTGCGCGTATATCGTCGGTTCTACCTCGACCGTCCTACATTTCGGCAGATGGCTTTTTCCAAGCATTAATCGGTAAGCCTATTTTTATAGTACTCGTGAAAAAATACTTAATATTTAGTAATATTCCTGGTCATCTTATGTTCCAACACATTATAAAGACGGCCGTTAAAATCGTTTAAATCTGATTGAAGGAATTTACATACTATTTTTCGTTCACATTTCGTCGGTTTTCGTTTCAGTTTTTTTTTAAACCTTTCGACACTTCACAATTATTTTTAAAAATATTCCTCCTAATTTTTTCTTCTTCTATCTTCATATCTTTCAAATAATCCATTCGTCTAATATCTTTCAGACTACATTCTACTATGTTGGCCATGAAATATGGTAATTCTTTTACATCTATTCGCTGTTTCATACATTTCATGCATTTGTATTTATCATTTTCGTCATTCGTTCAGAGTTCGGCTATTTTATTACTATGTATTCTTAGCAATATCATCAAAACTGATTAATGTCTTCGTAACATCTTGTAATTAATCCATTAAATGTGACATTCTGATATAATATCCATTCCCCAATTGTTTTTTTTATTAGAAATTTGAATACTATTAATTTACTCAAAATTTTAATCTGTGTTTATTCTTTAGCTGCATTTTTTTGTTTACATCCATTGATACGTTCCTCTTCTGATATAGCGTAAAGTTTCATTTATATGTACGACTTCTGACTGCAACTTTCTGTTTGGCAAATCCTTCAGGTGACGACGTTCACCTTGTAACGTTACGTCGACATACCATCTGCTGGTTATAGTCGTGTCTCAGACATTTTCAATTATTACAGTTCTTTATCGATTCCAATCCATTTCATCCCTACAATTCTGTTGTTGGTCTGCCACTTTTTCTTTTAGAATGTCATTGTGCAATGGTGTGGAATATATTTTCACACTATAACTTCATTTTAAGTGGAGCATGTCAGAATCGATTTCAGCTTTCTATTTATTTCAAAGCATCCCTCAATTTTATTGCTTCTGTGCTATCTTAGTAATATATTTTTTTTTATACCTTTTGGCTCGCTAATAAGCATAATTCGTTCATCGTCTACTTCCTAGTTCCATGATTATGCCTTTTGTAAAGCTGCATGTGTCGGTTGCATATGTTGATACGGATATGACACATTCGTTATATATTTGATATTTAATTTGGTATATTTTTATTTGGAAAAATATTAAATTTCCGAGCGCTATCTATATTAAGTACATTCTCCTTTGTATCTATTTCTGCATATGATCTACAGATGTATAATTAGTGGTACGATAAATTTATTATATCATTATATAGATTTTCATTTATACAAATATATATATATATATATATATATATCGAGAAGTTTCTACGAGTTGTTATGAATAACGAGCCTCCCTTTAATATCCCGTATAATTAAACACGGCCAACGATTCCATTTAGCCATTCATCTGAAATGCTAATGGTGGCATCATAGCATATATTTGGCCCCGATTAGATAGCAATTGAACTATATTTAATAGTTAATTTATCAAAAAATTATCCTCATCTGATACATTTCCAGGCGAATACACAGCATTCTTTTTGAACTATTGCACGTATTTATTTCAATTGTCATGTCTTCTTCTTCTTCTGGTACCATATCCTCAACGGATGTTGGCGATTACCTTTCTCGCTTCCAATCTGTTGGATAACTTCCTCAATACGGGTTCTGTATTATGTCCTGTCCATTCTTTTACATTATCCAACTATGTTTTTCTTCTCCTTACTTTTCCCTATTTTCAGGTGATATTTCAACTATCAATTGTAAAATTTCATATGTGTTGTTCCTCGAGATCTGCCCGATATAAGCTATTTTTCTTTTCTTAATGGGTCTTTCTAACTCTAATCTTTTATTTAGTCGTTTTAGTATTTCCGCATTTGATACTGTATCCGTCCATGGAATCTTTAGCATCGGACGGTATAGCAACATCTTAAATTATCTTAATCTATTTAGCATTGATTTTTTTGATCGTCATTTTTCATTTAGAGTGCTAAATCGAATACTAGTAACCTCATTGCAACACATGGAAATAAAACAACTAGATGATCATAAATCTATATCGTCAAAAGTCTACTGCCCTTTAGTTCCAACAAGCGTTGTTCATGCAATATGTAACAGTGTTCAATATTTAATTGGATGATATATTTTACTAAGAAGAATTTTTACTTATATCGAATGGAATTACTAATATATCCGATTTTACATTTTTTTTACAGGTGTGTTAAATTGTCGTGTTAGTTCGCGATGCGTGTAACGTAAAAGCCGGGGGGATATTTTCAACGCACCGCGGAAACTACATCGTCAAGTTCCTGCCAGGATTTAAAACCAAGTAAGAATTTTCTGATTATTATTTACTCACACACTACACATTGAGGATGTCACCGGGAGTTCATTATGCTTTGTGAGTTATTAATTTTTCCAGCTGAGGTGAACGAAGGTTACTCGGGCTCATCCACACTCTTATTCCTCCACCGAGAAGATGTATTTTCTCAACTGCATCATCAAATTATCTCATCCCTCCATTGTATTCCCTTGAACTCTCGGATGAACATCCTCGATGACTAATCAATTTCTTTATGTTACAGCGCCGTTACGAATGAGCAACTTCACATTCCGGCTTTACGTTACACGTTCGTACTTTAGACAATTTCGTTACTCCGCGTGTTCGTTTTAGTGCGCGTATATCGTCGGTTCTACCTCGACCGTCCTACATTTCGGCAGATGGCTTTTTCCAAGCATTAATCGGTAAGCCTATTTTTATAGTACTCGTGAAAAAATACTTAATATTTAGTAATATTCCTGGTCATCTTATGTTCCAACACATTATAAAGACGGCCGTTAAAATCGTTTAAATCTGATTGAAGGAATTTACATACTATTTTTCGTTCACATTTCGTCGGTTTTCGTTTCAGTTTTTTTTTAAACCTTTCGACACTTCACAATTATTTTTAAAAATATTCCTCCTAATTTTTTCTTCTTCTATCTTCATATCTTTCAAATAATCCATTCGTCTAATATCTTTCAGACTACATTCTACTATGTTGGCCATGAAATATGGTAATTCTTTTACATCTATTCGCTGTTTCATACATTTCATGCATTTGTATTTATCATTTTCGTCATTCGTTCAGAGTTCGGCTATTTTATTACTATGTATTCTTAGCAATATCATCAAAACTGATTAATGTCTTCGTAACATCTTGTAATTAATCCATTAAATGTGACATTCTGATATAATATCCATTCCCCAATTGTATTTTTTATTAGAAATTTGAATACTATTAATTTACTCAAAATTTTAATCTGTGTTTATTCTTTAGCTGCATTTTTTTGTTTACATCCATTGATACGTTCCTCTTCTGATATAGCGTAAAGTTTCATTTATATGTACGACTTCTGACTGCAACTTTCTGTTTGGCAAATCCTTCAGGTGACGACGTTCACCTTGTAACGTTACGTCGACATACCATCTGCTGGTTATAGTCGTGTCTCAGACATTTTCAATTATTACAGTTCTTTATCGATTCCAATCCATTTCATCCCTACAATTCTGTTGTTGGTCTGCCACTTTTTCTTTTAGAATGTCATTGTGCAATGGTGTGGAATATATTTTCACACTATAACTTCATTTTAAGTGGAGCATGTCAGAATCGATTTCAGCTTTCTATTTATTTCAAAGCATCCCTCAATTTTATTGCTTCTGTGCTATCTTAGTAATATATTTTTTTTTATACCTTTTGGCTCGCTAATAAGCATAATTCGTTCATCGTCTACTTCCTAGTTCCATGATTATGCCTTTTGTAAAGCTGCATGTGTCGGTTGCATATGTTGATACGGATATGACACATTCGTTATATATTTGATATTTAATTTGGTATATTTTTATTTGGAAAAATATTAAATTTCCGAGCGCTATCTATATTAAGTACATTCTCCTTTGTATCTATTTCTGCATATGATCTACAGATGTATAATTAGTGGTACGATAAATTTATTATATCATTATATAGATTTTCATTTATACAAATATATATATATATATATATATATATCGAGAAGTTTCTACGAGTTGTTATGAATAACGAGCCTCCCTTTAATATCCCGTATAATTAAACACGGCCAACGATTCCATTTAGCCATTCATCTGAAATGCTAATGGTGGCATCATAGCATATATTTGGCCCCGATTAGATAGCAATTGAACTATATTTAATAGTTAATTTATCAAAAAATTATCCTCATCTGATACATTTCCAGGCGAATACACAGCATTCTTTTTGAACTATTGCACGTATTTATTTCAATTGTCATGTCTTCTTCTTCTTCTGGTACCATATCCTCAACGGATGTTGGCGATTACCTTTCTCGCTTCCAATCTGTTGGATAACTTCCTCAATACGGGTTCTGTATTATGTCCTGTCCATTCTTTTACATTATCCAACTATGTTTTTCTTCTCCTTACTTTTCCCTATTTTCAGGTGATATTTCAACTATCAATTGTAAAATTTCATATGTGTTGTTCCTCGAGATCTGCCCGATATAAGCTATTTTTCTTTTCTTAATGGGTCTTTCTAACTCTAATCTTTTATTTAGTCGTTTTAGTATTTCCGCATTTGATACTGTATCCGTCCATGGAATCTTTAGCATCGGACGGTATAGCAACATCTTAAATTATCTTAATCTATTTAGCATTGATTTTTTTGATCGTCATTTTTCATTTAGAGTGCTAAATCGAATACTAGTAACCTCATTGCAACACATGGAAATAAAACAACTAGATGATCATAAATCTATATCGTCAAAAGTCTACTGCCCTTTAGTTCCAACAAGCGTTGTTCATGCAATATGTAACAGTGTTCAATATTTAATTGGATGATATATTTTACTAAGAAGAATTTTTACTTATATCGAATGGAATTACTAATATATCCGATTTTACATTTTTTTTACAGGTGTGTTAAATTGTCGTGTTAGTTCGCGATGCGTGTAACGTAAAAGCCGGGGGGATATTTTCAACGCACCGCGGAAACTACATCGTCAAGTTCCTGCCAGGATTTAAAACCAAGTAAGAATTTTCTGATTATTATTTACTCACACACTACACATTGAGGATGTCACCGGGAGTTCATTATGCTTTGTGAGTTATTAATTTTTCCAGCTGAGGTGAACGAAGGTTACTCGGGCTCATCCACACTCTTATTCCTCCACCGAGAAGATGTATTTTCTCAACTGCATCATCAAATTATCTCATCCCTCCATTGTATTCCCTTGAACTCTCGGATGAACATCCTCGATGACTAATCAATTTCTTTATGTTACAGCGCCGTTACGAATGAGCAACTTCACATTCCGTCTTTACGTTACACGTTCGTACTTTAGACAATTTCGTTACTCCGCGTGTTCGTTTTAGTGCGCGTATATCGTCGGTTCTACCTCGACTGTCCTACATTTCGGCAGATGGCTTTTTCCAAGCATTAATCGGTAAGCCTATTTTTATAGTACTCGTGAAAAAATACTTAATATTTAGTAATATTCCTGGTCATCTTATGTTCCAACACATTATAAAGACGGCCGTTAAAATCGTTTAAATCTGATTGAAGGAATTTACATACTATTTTTCGTTCACATTTCGTCGGTTTTCGTTTCAGTTTTTTTTTAAACCTTTCGACACTTCACAATTATTTTTAAAAATATTCCTCCTAATTTTTTCTTCTTCTATCTTCATATCTTTCAAATAATCCATTCGTCTAATATCTTTCAGACTACATTCTACTATGTTGGCCATGAAATATGGTAATTCTTTTACATCTATTCGCTGTTTCATACATTTCATGCATTTGTATTTATCATTTTCGTCATTCGTTCAGAGTTCGGCTATTTTATTACTATGTATTCTTAGCAATATCATCAAAACTGATTAATGTCTTCGTAACATCTTGTAATTAATCCATTAAATGTGACATTCTGATATAATATCCATTCCCCAATTGTTTTTTTTATTAGAAATTTGAATACTATTAATTTACTCAAAATTTTAATCTGTGTTTATTCTTTAGCTGCATTTTTTTGTTTACATCCATTGATACGTTCCTCTTCTGATATAGCGTAAAGTTTCATTTATATGTACGACTTCTGACTGCAACTTTCTGTTTGGCAAATCCTTCAGGTGACGACGTTCACCTTGTAACGTTACGTCGACATACCATCTGCTGGTTATAGTCGTGTCTCAGACATTTTCAATTATTACAGTTCTTTATCGATTCCAATCCATTTCATCCCTACAATTCTGTTGTTGGTCTGCCACTTTTTCTTTTAGAATGTCATTGTGCAATGGTGTGGAATATATTTTCACACTATAACTTCATTTTAAGTGGAGCATGTCAGAATCGATTTCAGCTTTCTATTTATTTCAAAGCATCCCTCAATTTTATTGCTTCTGTGCTATCTTAGTAATATATTTTTTTTTATACCTTTTGGCTCGCTAATAAGCATAATTCGTTCATCATCTACTTCCTAGTTCCATGATTATGCCTTTTGTAAAGCTGCATGTGTCGGTTGCATATGTTGATACGGATATGACACATTCGTTATATATTTGATATTTAATTTGGTATATTTTTATTTGGAAAAATATTAAATTTCCGAGCGCTATCTATATTAAGTACATTCTCCTTTGTATCTATTTCTGCATATGATCTACAGATGTATAATTAGTGGTACGATAAATTTATTATATCATTATATAGATTTTCATTTATACAAATATATATATATATATATATATGGAGAAGTTTCTACGAGTTGTTATGAATAACGAGTCTCCCTTTAATATCCCGTATAATTACACACGGCCAACGATTCCATTTAGCCATTCATCTGAAATGCTAATGGTGGCATCATAGCATATAATTGGCCCCGATTAGATAGCAATTGAACTATATTTAATAGTTAATTTATCAAAAAATTATCCTCATCTGATACATTTCCAGGCGAATACACAGCATTCTTTTTGAACTATTGCACGTATTTATTTCAATTGTCATGTCTTCTTCTTCTTCTGGTACCATATCCTCAATGGATGTTGGCGATTATCTTTCTCGCTTCCAATCTGTTGGATAACTTCCTCAATAGGGTTTCTGTATTATGTCCTGTCCATTCTTTTACATTATCCAACTATGTTTTTCTTCTCCTTACTTTTCCCTATTTTCAGGTGATATTTCAACTATCAATTGTAAAATTTCATATGTGTTGTTCCTCGAGATCTGCCCGATGTAAGCTATTTTTCTTTTCTTAATGGGTCTTTCTAACTCTAATCTTTTATTTAGTCGTTTTAGTATTTCCGCATTTGATACTGTATCCGTCCATGGAATCTTTAGCATCGGACGGTATAGCAACATCTTAAATGATCTTAATCTATTTAGCATTGATTTTTTTGATCGTCATTTTTCATTTAGAATGCTAAATCGAATACTAGTAACCTCATTGCAACACATGGAAATAAAACAACTAGATGATCATAAATCTATATCGTCAAAAGTCTACTGCCCTTTAGTTCCAACAAGCGTTGTTCATGCAATATGTAACAGTGTTCAATATTTAATTGGATGATATATTTTACTAAGAAGAATTTTTACTTATATCGAATGGAATTACTAATATATCTGATTTTACATTTTTTTTACAGGTGTGTTAAATCGTCGTGTTAGTTCGCGATGCGTGTAACGTAAAAGCCGGGGGGATATTTTCAACGCACCGCGGAAACTACATCGTCAAGTTCCTGCCAGGATTTAAAACCAAGTAAGAATTTTCTGATTATTATTTACTCACACACTACACATTGAGGATGTCACCGGGAGTTCATTATGCTTTGTGAGTTATTAATTTTTCCAGCTGAGGTGAACGAAGGTTACTCGGGCTCATCCACACTCTTATTCCTCCACCGAGAAGATGTATTTTCTCAACTGCATCATCAAATTATCTCATCCCTCCATTGTATTCCCTTGAACTCTCGGATGAACATCCTCGATGACTAATCAATTTCTTTATGTTACAGCGCCGTTACGAATGAGCAACTTCACATTCCGGCTTTACGTTACACGTTCGTACTTTAGACAATTTCGTTACTCCGCGTGTTCGTTTTAGTGCGCGTATATCGTCGGTTCTACCTCGACCGTCCTACATTTCGGCAGATGGCTTTTTCCAAGCATTAATCGGTAAGCCTATTTTTATAGTACTCGTGAAAAAATACTTAATATTTAGTAATATTCCTGGTCATCTTATGTTCCAACACATTATAAAGACGGCCGTTAAAATCGTTTAAATCTGATTGAAGGAATTTATATACTATTTTTCGTTCACATTTCGTCGGTTTTCGTTTCAGTTTTTTTTTAAACCTTTCGACACTTCACAATTATTTTTAAAAATATTCCTCCTAATTTTTTCTTCTTCTATCTTCATATCTTTCAAATAATCCATTCGTCTAATATCTTTCAGACTACATTCTACTATGTTGGCCATGAAATATGGTAATTCTTTTACATCTATTCGCTGTTTCATACATTTCATGCATTTGTATTTATCATTTTCGTCATTCGTTCAGAGTTCGGCTATTTTATTACTATGTATTCTTAGCAATATCATCAAAACTGATTAATGTCTTCGTAACATCTTGTAATTAATCCATTAAATGTGACATTCTGATATAATATCCATTCCCCAATTGTTTTTTTTATTAGAAATTTGAATACTATTAATTTACTCAAAATTTTAATCTGTGTTTATTCTTTAGCTGCATTTTTTTGTTTACATCCATTGATACGTTCCTCTTCTGATATAGCGTAAAGTTTCATTTATATGTACGACTTCTGACTGCAACTTTCTGTTTGGCAAATCCTTCAGGTGACGACGTTCACCTTGTAACGTTACGTCGACATACCATCTGCTGGTTATAGTCGTGTCTCAGACATTTTCAATTATTACAGTTCTTTATCGATTCCAATCCATTTCATCCCTACAATTCTGTTGTTGGTCTGCCACTTTTTCTTTTAGAATGTCATTGTGCAATGGTGTGGAATATATTTTCACACTATAACTTCATTTTAAGTGGAGCATGTCAGAATCGATTTCAGCTTTCTATTTATTTCAAAGCATCCCTCAATTTTATTGCTTCTGTGCTATCTTAGTAATATATTTTTTTTTATACCTTTTGGCTCGCTAATAAGCATAATTCGTTCATCGTCTACTTCCTAGTTCCATGATTATGCCTTTTGTAAAGCTGCATGTGTCGGTTGCATATGTTGATACGGATATGACACATTCGTTATATATTTGATATTTAATTTGGTATATTTTTATTTGGAAAAATATTAAATTTCCGAGCGCTATCTATATTAAGTACATTCTCCTTTGTATCTATTTCTGCATATGATCTACAGATGTATAATTAGTGGTACGATAAATTTATTATATCATTATATAGATTTTCATTTATACAAATATATATATATATATATATATATGGAGAAGTTTCTACGAGTTGTTATGAATAACGAGTCTCCCTTTAATATCCCGTATAATTACACACGGCCAACGATTCCATTTAGCCATTCATCTGAAATGCTAATGGTGGCATCATAGCATATAATTGGCCCCGATTAGATAGCAATTGAACTATATTTAATAGTTAATTTATCAAAAAATTATCCTCATCTGATACATTTCCAGGCGAATACACAGCATTCTTTTTGAACTATTGCACGTATTTATTTCAATTGTCATGTCTTCTTCTTCTTCTGGTACCATATCCTCAATGGATGTTGGCGATTATCTTTCTCGCTTCCAATCTGTTGGATAACTTCCTCAATAGGGTTTCTGTATTATGTCCTGTCCATTCTTTTACATTATCCAACTATGTTTTTCTTCTCCTTACTTTTCCCTATTTTCAGGTGATATTTCAACTATCAATTGTAAAATTTCATATGTGTTGTTCCTCGAGATCTGCCCGATGTAAGCTATTTTTCTTTTCTTAATGGGTCTTTCTAACTCTAATCTTTTATTTAGTCGTTTTAGTATTTCCGCATTTGATACTGTATCCGTCCATGGAATCTTTAGCATCGGACGGTATAGCAACATCTTAAATGATCTTAATCTATTTAGCATTGATTTTTTTGATCGTCATTTTTCATTTAGAATGCTAAATCGAATACTAGTAACCTCATTGCAACACATGGAAATAAAACAACTAGATGATCATAAATCTATATCGTCAAAAGTCTACTGCCCTTTAGTTCCAACAAGCGTTGTTCATGCAATATGTAACAGTGTTCAATATTTAATTGGATGATATATTTTACTAAGAAGAATTTTTACTTATATCGAATGGAATTACTAATATATCTGATTTTACATTTTTTTTACAGGTGTGTTAAATCGTCGTGTTAGTTCGCGATGCGTGTAACGTAAAAGCCGGGGGGATATTTTCAACGCACCGCGGAAACTACATCGTCAAGTTCCTGCCAGGATTTAAAACCAAGTAAGAATTTTCTGATTATTATTTACTCACACACTACACATTGAGGATGTCACCGGGAGTTCATTATGCTTTGTGAGTTATTAATTTTTCCAGCTGAGGTGAACGAAGGTTACTCGGGCTCATCCACACTCTTATTCCTCCACCGAGAAGATGTATTTTCTCAACTGCATCATCAAATTATCTCATCCCTCCATTGTATTCCCTTGAACTCTCGGATGAACATCCTCGATGACTAATCAATTTCTTTATGTTACAGCGCCGTTACGAATGAGCAACTTCACATTCCGGCTTTACGTTACACGTTCGTACTTTAGACAATTTCGTTACTCCGCGTGTTCGTTTTAGTGCGCGTATATCGTCGGTTCTACCTCGACCGTCCTACATTTCGGCAGATGGCTTTTTCCAAGCATTAATCGGTAAGCCTATTTTTATAGTACTCGTGAAAAAATACTTAATATTTAGTAATATTCCTGGTCATCTTATGTTCCAACACATTATAAAGACGGCCGTTAAAATCGTTTAAATCTGATTGAAGGAATTTATATACTATTTTTCGTTCACATTTCGTCGGTTTTCGTTTCAGTTTTTTTTTAAACCTTTCGACACTTCACAATTATTTTTAAAAATATTCCTCCTAATTTTTTCTTCTTCTATCTTCATATCTTTCAAATAATCCATTCGTCTAATATCTTTCAGACTACATTCTACTATGTTGGCCATGAAATATGGTAATTCTTTTACATCTATTCGCTGTTTCATACATTTCATGCATTTGTATTTATCATTTTCGTCATTCGTTCAGAGTTCGGCTATTTTATTACTATGTATTCTTAGCAATATCATCAAAACTGATTAATGTCTTCGTAACATCTTGTAATTAATCCATTAAATGTGACATTCTGATATAATATCCATTCCCCAATTGTTTTTTTTATTAGAAATTTGAATACTATTAATTTACTCAAAATTTTAATCTGTGTTTATTCTTTAGCTGCATTTTTTTGTTTACATCCATTGATACGTTCCTCTTCTGATATAGCGTAAAGTTTCATTTATATGTACGACTTCTGACTGCAACTTTCTGTTTGGCAAATCCTTCAGGTGACGACGTTCACCTTGTAACGTTACGTCGACATACCATCTGCTGGTTATAGTCGTGTCTCAGACATTTTCAATTATTACAGTTCTTTATCGATTCCAATCCATTTCATCCCTACAATTCTGTTGTTGGTCTGCCACTTTTTCTTTTAGAATGTCATTGTGCAATGGTGTGGAATATATTTTCACACTATAACTTCATTTTAAGTGGAGCATGTCAGAATCGATTTCAGCTTTCTATTTATTTCAAAGCATCCCTCAATTTTATTGCTTCTGTGCTATCTTAGTAATATATTTTTTTTTATACCTTTTGGCTCGCTAATAAGCATAATTCGTTCATCGTCTACTTCCTAGTTCCATGATTATGCCTTTTGTAAAGCTGCATGTGTCGGTTGCATATGTTGATACGGATATGACACATTCGTTATATATTTGATATTTAATTTGGTATATTTTTATTTGGAAAAATATTAAATTTCCGAGCGCTATCTATATTAAGTACATTCTCCTTTGTATCTATTTCTGCATATGATCTACAGATGTATAATTAGTGGTACGATAAATTTATTATATCATTATATAGATTTTCATTTATACAAATATATATATATATATATATATATGGAGAAGTTTCTACGAGTTGTTATGAATAACGAGTCTCCCTTTAATATCCCGTATAATTACACACGGCCAACGATTCCATTTAGCCATTCATCTGAAATGCTAATGGTGGCATCATAGCATATAATTGGCCCCGATTAGATAGCAATTGAACTATATTTAATAGTTAATTTATCAAAAAATTATCCTCATCTGATACATTTCCAGGCGAATACACAGCATTCTTTTTGAACTATTGCACGTATTTATTTCAATTGTCATGTCTTCTTCTTCTTCTGGTACCATATCCTCAATGGATGTTGGCGATTATCTTTCTCGCTTCCAATCTGTTGGATAACTTCCTCAATAGGGTTTCTGTATTATGTCCTGTCCATTCTTTTACATTATCCAACTATGTTTTTCTTCTCCTTACTTTTCCCTATTTTCAGGTGATATTTCAACTATCAATTGTAAAATTTCATATGTGTTGTTCCTCGAGATCTGCCCGATGTAAGCTATTTTTCTTTTCTTAATGGGTCTTTCTAACTCTAATCTTTTATTTAGTCGTTTTAGTATTTCCGCATTTGATACTGTATCCGTCCATGGAATCTTTAGCATCGGACGGTATAGCAACATCTTAAATGATCTTAATCTATTTAGCATTGATTTTTTTGATCGTCATTTTTCATTTAGAATGCTAAATCGAATACTAGTAACCTCATTGCAACACATGGAAATAAAACAACTAGATGATCATAAATCTATATCGTCAAAAGTCTACTGCCCTTTAGTTCCAACAAGCGTTGTTCATGCAATATGTAACAGTGTTCAATATTTAATTGGATGATATATTTTACTAAGAAGAATTTTTACTTATATCGAATGGAATTACTAATATATCCGATTTTACATTTTTTTTACAGGTGTGTTAAATCGTCGTGTTAGTTCGCGATGCGTGTAACGTAAAAGCCGGGGGGATATTTTCAACGCACCGCGGAAACTACATCGTCAAGTTCCTGCCAGGATTTAAAACCAAGTAAGAATTTTCTGATTATTATTTACTCACACACTACACATTGAGGATGTCACCGGGAGTTCATTATGCTTTGTGAGTTATTAATTTTTCCAGCTGAGGTGAACGAAGGTTACTCGGGCTCATCCACACTCTTATTCCTCCACCGAGAAGATGTATTTTCTCAACTGCATCATCAAATTATCTCATCCCTCCATTGTATTCCCTTGAACTCTCGGATGAACATCCTCGATGACTAATCAATTTCTTTATGTTACAGCGCCGTTACGAATGAGCAACTTCACATTCCGGCTTTACGTTACACGTTCGTACTTTAGACAATTTCGTTACTCCGCGTGTTCGTTTTAGTGCGCGTATATCGTCGGTTCTACCTCGACCGTCCTACATTTCGGCAGATGGCTTTTTCCAAGCATTAATCGGTAAGCCTATTTTTATAGTACTCGTGAAAAAATACTTAATATTTAGTAATATTCCTGGTCATCTTATGTTCCAACACATTATAAAGACGGCCGTTAAAATCGTTTAAATCTGATTGAAGGAATTTATATACTATTTTTCGTTCACATTTCGTCGGTTTTCGTTTCAGTTTTTTTTTAAACCTTTCGACACTTCACAATTATTTTTAAAAATATTCCTCCTAATTTTTTCTTCTTCTATCTTCATATCTTTCAAATAATCCATTCGTCTAATATCTTTCAGACTACATTCTACTATGTTGGCCATGAAATATGGTAATTCTTTTACATCTATTCGCTGTTTCATACATTTCATGCATTTGTATTTATCATTTTCGTCATTCGTTCAGAGTTCGGCTATTTTATTACTATGTATTCTTAGCAATATCATCAAAACTGATTAATGTCTTCGTAACATCTTGTAATTAATCCATTAAATGTGACATTCTGATATAATATCCATTCCCCAATTGTTTTTTTTATTAGAAATTTGAATACTATTAATTTACTCAAAATTTTAATCTGTGTTTATTCTTTAGCTGCATTTTTTTGTTTACATCCATTGATACGTTCCTCTTCTGATATAGCGTAAAGTTTCATTTATATGTACGACTTCTGACTGCAACTTTCTGTTTGGCAAATCCTTCAGGTGACGACGTTCACCTTGTAACGTTACGTCGACATACCATCTGCTGGTTATAGTCGTGTCTCAGACATTTTCAATTATTACAGTTCTTTATCGATTCCAATCCATTTCATCCCTACAATTCTGTTGTTGGTCTGCCACTTTTTCTTTTAGAATGTCATTGTGCAATGGTGTGGAATATATTTTCACACTATAACTTCATTTTAAGTGGAGCATGTCAGAATCGATTTCAGCTTTCTATTTATTTCAAAGCATCCCTCAATTTTATTGCTTCTGTACTATCTTAGTAATATATTTTTTTTTATACCTTTTGGCTCGCTAATAAGCATAATTCGTTCATCATCTACTTCCTAGTTCCATGATTATGCCTTTTGTAAAGCTGCATGTGTCGGTTGCATATGTTGATACGGATATGACACATTCGTTATATATTTGATATTTAATTTGGTATATTTTTATTTGGAAAAATATTAAATTTCCGAGCGCTATCTATATTAAGTACATTCTCCTTTGTATCTATTTCTGCATATGATCTACAGATGTATAATTAGTGGTACGATAAATTTATTATATCATTATATAGATTTTCATTTATACAAATATATATATATATATATATATATGGAGAAGTTTCTACGAGTTGTTATGAATAACGAGTCTCCCTTTAATATCCCGTATAATTACACACGGCCAACGATTCCATTTAGCCATTCATCTGAAATGCTAATGGTGGCATCATAGCATATAATTGGCCCCGATTAGATAGCAATTGAACTATATTTAATAGTTAATTTATCAAAAAATTATCCTCATCTGATACATTTCCAGGCGAATACACAGCATTCTTTTTGAACTATTGCACGTATTTATTTCAATTGTCATGTCTTCTTCTTCTTCTGGTACCATATCCTCAATGGATGTTGGCGATTATCTTTCTCGCTTCCAATCTGTTGGATAACTTCCTCAATAGGGTTTCTGTATTATGTCCTGTCCATTCTTTTACATTATCCAACTATGTTTTTCTTCTCCTTACTTTTCCCTATTTTCAGGTGATATTTCAACTATCAATTGTAAAATTTCATATGTGTTGTTCCTCGAGATCTGCCCGATGTAAGCTATTTTTCTTTTCTTAATGGGTCTTTCTAACTCTAATCTTTTATTTAGTCGTTTTAGTATTTCCGCATTTGATACTGTATCCGTCCATGGAATCTTTAGCATCGGACGGTATAGCAACATCTTAAATGATCTTAATCTATTTAGCATTGATTTTTTTGATCGTCATTTTTCATTTAGAATGCTAAATCGAATACTAGTAACCTCATTGCAACACATGGAAATAAAACAACTAGATGATCATAAATCTATATCGTCAAAAGTCTACTGCCCTTTAGTTCCAACAAGCGTTGTTCATGCAATATGTAACAGTGTTCAATATTTAATTGGATGATATATTTTACTAAGAAGAATTTTTACTTATATCGAATGGAATTACTAATATATCCGATTTTACATTTTTTTTACAGGTGTGTTAAATCGTCGTGTTAGTTCGCGATGCGTGTAACGTAAAAGCCGGGGGGATATTTTCAACGCACCGCGGAAACTACATCGTCAAGTTCCTGCCAGGATTTAAAACCAAGTAAGAATTTTCTGATTATTATTTACTCACACACTACACATTGAGGATGTCACCGGGAGTTCATTATGCTTTGTGAGTTATTAATTTTTCCAGCTGAGGTGAACGAAGGTTACTCGGGCTCATCCACACTCTTATTCCTCCACCGAGAAGATGTATTTTCTCAACTGCATCATCAAATTATCTCATCCCTCCATTGTATTCCCTTGAACTCTCGGATGAACATCCTCGATGACTAATCAATTTCTTTATGTTACAGCGCCGTTACGAATGAGCAACTTCACATTCCGGCTTTACGTTACACGTTCGTACTTTAGACAATTTCGTTACTCCGCGTGTTCGTTTTAGTGCGCGTATATCGTCGGTTCTACCTCGACCGTCCTACATTTCGGCAGATGGCTTTTTCCAAGCATTAATCGGTAAGCCTATTTTTATAGTACTCGTGAAAAAATACTTAATATTTAGTAATATTCCTGGTCATCTTATGTTCCAACACATTATAAAGACGGCCGTTAAAATCGTTTAAATCTGATTGAAGGAATTTATATACTATTTTTCGTTCACATTTCGTCGGTTTTCGTTTCAGTTTTTTTTTAAACCTTTCGACACTTCACAATTATTTTTAAAAATATTCCTCCTAATTTTTTCTTCTTCTATCTTCATATCTTTCAAATAATCCATTCGTCTAATATCTTTCAGACTACATTCTACTATGTTGGCCATGAAATATGGTAATTCTTTTACATCTATTCGCTGTTTCATACATTTCATGCATTTGTATTTATCATTTTCGTCATTCGTTCAGAGTTCGGCTATTTTATTACTATGTATTCTTAGCAATATCATCAAAACTGATTAATGTCTTCGTAACATCTTGTAATTAATCCATTAAATGTGACATTCTGATATAATATCCATTCCCCAATTGTTTTTTTTATTAGAAATTTGAATACTATTAATTTACTCAAAATTTTAATCTGTGTTTATTCTTTAGCTGCATTTTTTTGTTTACATCCATTGATACGTTCCTCTTCTGATATAGCGTAAAGTTTCATTTATATGTACGACTTCTGACTGCAACTTTCTGTTTGGCAAATCCTTCAGG
The DNA here is from genome assembly GCA_032883995.1 of Coronaproctus castanopsis. Taxonomy (NCBI): domain Eukaryota; kingdom Metazoa; phylum Arthropoda; class Insecta; order Hemiptera; family Monophlebidae; genus Coronaproctus; species Coronaproctus castanopsis. The sequence goes on from CM065052.1 coordinate 48,684,698, forward strand.
TGACGACGTTCACCTTGTAACGTTACGTCGACATACCATCTGCTGGTTATAGTCGTGTCTCAGACATTTTCAATTATTACAGTTCTTTATCGATTCCAATCCATTTCATCCCTACAATTCTGTTGTTGGTCTGCCACTTTTTCTTTTAGAATGTCATTGTGCAATGGTGTGGAATATATTTTCACACTATAACTTCATTTTAAGTGGAGCATGTCAGAATCGATTTCAGCTTTCTATTTATTTCAAAGCATCCCTCAATTTTATTGCTTCTGTGCTATCTTAGTAATATATTTTTTTTTATACCTTTTGGCTCGCTAATAAGCATAATTCGTTCATCGTCTACTTCCTAGTTCCATGATTATGCCTTTTGTAAAGCTGCATGTGTCGGTTGCATATGTTGATACGGATATGACACATTCGTTATATATTTGATATTTAATTTGGTATATTTTTATTTGGAAAAATATTAAATTTCCGAGCGCTATCTATATTAAGTACATTCTCCTTTGTATCTATTTCTGCATATGATCTACAGATGTATAATTAGTGGTACGATAAATTTATTATATCATTATATAGATTTTCATTTATACAAATATATATATATATATATATATGGAGAAGTTTCTACGAGTTGTTATGAATAACGAGTCTCCCTTTAATATCCCGTATAATTACACACGGCCAACGATTCCATTTAGCCATTCATCTGAAATGCTAATGGTGGCATCATAGCATATAATTGGCCCCGATTAGATAGCAATTGAACTATATTTAATAGTTAATTTATCAAAAAATTATCCTCATCTGATACATTTCCAGGCGAATACACAGCATTCTTTTTGAACTATTGCACGTATTTATTTCAATTGTCATGTCTTCTTCTTCTTCTGGTACCATATCCTCAATGGATGTTGGCGATTATCTTTCTCGCTTCCAATCTGTTGGATAACTTCCTCAATAGGGTTTCTGTATTATGTCCTGTCCATTCTTTTACATTATCCAACTATGTTTTTCTTCTCCTTACTTTTCCCTATTTTCAGGTGATATTTCAACTATCAATTGTAAAATTTCATATGTGTTGTTCCTCGAGATCTGCCCGATGTAAGCTATTTTTCTTTTCTTAATGGGTCTTTCTAACTCTAATCTTTTATTTAGTCGTTTTAGTATTTCCGCATTTGATACTGTATCCGTCCATGGAATCTTTAGCATCGGACGGTATAGCAACATCTTAAATGATCTTAATCTATTTAGCATTGATTTTTTTGATCGTCATTTTTCATTTAGAATGCTAAATCGAATACTAGTAACCTCATTGCAACACATGGAAATAAAACAACTAGATGATCATAAATCTATATCGTCAAAAGTCTACTGCCCTTTAGTTCCAACAAGCGTTGTTCATGCAATATGTAACAGTGTTCAATATTTAATTGGATGATATATTTTACTAAGAAGAATTTTTACTTATATCGAATGGAATTACTAATATATCCGATTTTACATTTTTTTTACAGGTGTGTTAAATCGTCGTGTTAGTTCGCGATGCGTGTAACGTAAAAGCCGGGGGGATATTTTCAACGCACCGCGGAAACTACATCGTCAAGTTCCTGCCAGGATTTAAAACCAAGTAAGAATTTTCTGATTATTATTTACTCACACACTACACATTGAGGATGTCACCGGGAGTTCATTATGCTTTGTGAGTTATTAATTTTTCCAGCTGAGGTGAACGAAGGTTACTCGGGCTCATCCACACTCTTATTCCTCCACCGAGAAGATGTATTTTCTCAACTGCATCATCAAATTATCTCATCCCTCCATTGTATTCCCTTGAACTCTCGGATGAACATCCTCGATGACTAATCAATTTCTTTATGTTACAGCGCCGTTACGAATGAGCAACTTCACATTCCGGCTTTACGTTACACGTTCGTACTTTAGACAATTTCGTTACTCCGCGTGTTCGTTTTAGTGCGCGTATATCGTCGGTTCTACCTCGACCGTCCTACATTTCGGCAGATGGCTTTTTCCAAGCATTAATCGGTAAGCCTATTTTTATAGTACTCGTGAAAAAATACTTAATATTTAGTAATATTCCTGGTCATCTTATGTTCCAACACATTATAAAGACGGCCGTTAAAATCGTTTAAATCTGATTGAAGGAATTTATATACTATTTTTCGTTCACATTTCGTCGGTTTTCGTTTCAGTTTTTTTTTAAACCTTTCGACACTTCACAATTATTTTTAAAAATATTCCTCCTAATTTTTTCTTCTTCTATCTTCATATCTTTCAAATAATCCATTCGTCTAATATCTTTCAGACTACATTCTACTATGTTGGCCATGAAATATGGTAATTCTTTTACATCTATTCGCTGTTTCATACATTTCATGCATTTGTATTTATCATTTTCGTCATTCGTTCAGAGTTCGGCTATTTTATTACTATGTATTCTTAGCAATATCATCAAAACTGATTAATGTCTTCGTAACATCTTGTAATTAATCCATTAAATGTGACATTCTGATATAATATCCATTCCCCAATTGTTTTTTTTATTAGAAATTTGAATACTATTAATTTACTCAAAATTTTAATCTGTGTTTATTCTTTAGCTGCATTTTTTTGTTTACATCCATTGATACGTTCCTCTTCTGATATAGCGTAAAGTTTCATTTATATGTACGACTTCTGACTGCAACTTTCTGTTTGGCAAATCCTTCAGGTGACGACGTTCACCTTGTAACGTTACGTCGACATACCATCTGCTGGTTATAGTCGTGTCTCAGACATTTTCAATTATTACAGTTCTTTATCGATTCCAATCCATTTCATCCCTACAATTCTGTTGTTGGTCTGCCCCTTTTTCTTTTAGAATGTCATTGTGCAATGGTGTGGAATATATTTTCACACTATAACTTCATTTTAAGTGGAGCATGTCAGAATCGATTTCAGCTTTCTATTTATTTCAAAGCATCCCTCAATTTTATTTCTTCTGTGCTATCTTAGTAATATTTTTTTTTATACCTTTTGGCTCGCTAATAAGCATAATTCGTTCATCGTCTACTTCCTAGTTCCATGATTATGCCTTTTGTAAAGCTGCATGTGTCGGTTGCATATGTTGATACGGATATGACACATTCGTTATATATTTGATATTTAATTTGGTATATTTTTATTTGGAAAAATATTAAATTTCCGAGCGCTATCTATATTAAGTACATTCTCCTTTGTATCTATTTCTGCATATGATCTACAGATGTATAATTAGTGGTACGATAAATTTATTATATCATTATATAGATTTTCATTTATACAAATATATATATATATATATATATGGAGAAGTTTCTACGAGTTGTTATGAATAACGAGTCTCCCTTTAATATCCCGTATAATTACACACGGCCAACGATTCCATTTAGCCATTCATCTGAAATGCTAATGGTGGCATCATAGCATATAATTGGCCCCGATTAGATAGCAATTGAACTATATTTAATAGTTAATTTATCAAAAAATTATCCTCATCTGATACATTTCCAGGCGAATACACAGCATTCTTTTTGAACTATTGCACGTATTTATTTCAATTGTCATGTCTTCTTCTTCTTCTGGTACCATATCCTCAATGGATGTTGGCGATTATCTTTCTCGCTTCCAATCTGTTGGATAACTTCCTCAATAGGGTTTCTGTATTATGTCCTGTCCATTCTTTTACATTATCCAACTATGTTTTTCTTCTCCTTACTTTTCCCTATTTTCAGGTGATATTTCAACTATCAATTGTAAAATTTCATATGTGTTGTTCCTCGAGATCTGCCCGATGTAAGCTATTTTTCTTTTCTTAATGGGTCTTTCTAACTCTAATCTTTTATTTAGTCGTTTTAGTATTTCCGCATTTGATACTGTATCCGTCCATGGAATCTTTAGCATCGGACGGTATAGCAACATCTTAAATGATCTTAATCTATTTAGCATTGATTTTTTTGATCGTCATTTTTCATTTAGAATGCTAAATCGAATACTAGTAACCTCATTGCAACACATGGAAATAAAACAACTAGATGATCATAAATCTATATCGTCAAAAGTCTACTGCCCTTTAGTTCCAACAAGCGTTGTTCATGCAATATGTAACAGTGTTCAATATTTAATTGGATGATATATTTTACTAAGAAGAATTTTTACTTATATCGAATGGAATTACTAATATATCCGATTTTACATTTTTTTTACAGGTGTGTTAAATCGTCGTGTTAGTTCGCGATGCGTGTAACGTAAAAGCCGGGGGGATATTTTCAACGCACCGCGGAAACTACATCGTCAAGTTCCTGCCAGGATTTAAAACCAAGTAAGAATTTTCTGATTATTATTTACTCACACACTACACATTGAGGATGTCACCGGGAGTTCATTATGCTTTGTGAGTTATTAATTTTTCCAGCTTAGGTGAACAAAGGTTACTCGGGCTCATCCACACTCTTATTCCTCCGTCGAGAAGATGTATTTTCTCAACTGCATCATCAAATTATCTCATCCCTCCATTGTATTCCCTTGAACTCTCGGATGAACATCCTCGATGACTAATCATTTTCTTTATGTTACAGCGCCGTTACGAATGAGCAACTTCACATTCCGGCTTTGCATTACACTTTCGTCCTTTAGACAATTTCGTTACTCCGCTTGTTCGTTTTATAGTTTAAATCTATTTGAAATAATTTATTTACTATTTTGGTTCACATTTCGTCAGTTTTCTTTTTTTTCCCCTTAAACCTTTCGAACACTTCACAATTTTTTAAAAAAATATTCCTCCTAATGTTTTCTTCTTCTTTTTGTTATTATGCTTTAGCTATATTTGTTTGTAACATTAATATTTTTTTTATATTTACTCCATTTTATTTTAATTCAGTTGGCATTTATTCTATTACCTTTCTTTAAACAACTGATCCAGTCAGTTATAATTTTTGACTTGTTCTTGTGTACTTGCTATATGTGCTATTTACACTTTTTAATTTATGCCAAACTGAATAAATTTTTCCTATTCCATTAATAGCACATTTTCACTCTGGATTTTTTAGTCGCATTTTTCTATGATACTCCAGTAGGCCCGGGTTGCTATGCTACATACCTTCAAGTGGTGCAACCTGATAATCCTCAACAGAGGAGCCGAAATGTAGCAACTTTTCGTCCATTTCGCATTTGTAGCCGTGTTAATATGTGTAATACTGATATATTGTATCATCGAAATGTAAATAAATTAAATGAGGTTAGAGAACTGTTGTCTTTAATTACATTTTTAAATAGGAAATACATTATTTTTTTGTCATATTATACTAAACGGTTCAATCATCCTATTAATAACATAATTACGCGAGTATATTTATTTATTTTTATTATTCTAATTACTATGATTTAAAAAAGAAAATCAACGACATAACAGCACGTGAACTTAGGCAAGTAGTGAGTGAAAAAGGCGAAACGAGAGATTATTTTTTAATATAATAACCACATTTTCATTTACTTATTCTTTTTTTATTATTATTATTATTATTATTATTATGGTTAATTAACTTTTTAATTATAAATTTCGAATGTTTCCTTGAATATAAAATAATATATATGTATGTATGTATGTATCATTCATATACTACATTCGCTCACTGTTTTGCATCATACGTATGTAGTGGATTTGTATATAATTATGTATTACACGGTTTGAGATGTTTTGTTCGATGATGGTTTCAGCAATCTTCCCATTAATAAATTTGATGACCAGTATCCTTTCTGTCTTAATTTCCAAATTCGAACTCGCTAACCATCATTTTTGAAATTATTGTGCGATAATAGCTGGCTCATCTCAAACGAGATTTTGACGGAAATAATAATTATCGTAACTATACGTATGTACGTTTGTAATTACTACACTAGTGAGTGAATTAGACTTTTTATCCGTTATTTTATCGACATTAATATAAAATATTTTTCCTTATTTCGCAAATTACTTATATATCGAACGTTTGTATCGAGCAAATTCATGAAACATATATAATTAATTAAATAAAAATAACTTTATTAAAATAGATATATAATTATTTATTTCATAACTTTATTCTTATTATTTTTGTCGATGTGAACATACGACGATCGTCGTAGTATGTATCATGCATACACTACATTCGTTTACCGTTTTGTATGATATATATGGTGCGATTTATACATATGTATTTATGTGCATCTGTGTGACGTATTTGTATGGCAAAGGGGCAGTAGCAGGTATTTTACATATTATTGCGTATAGTTGTTCAGTTTTATTTATCCTAATTTATTATTGATAAAACTAGAGTTTAAAATTAATTATAATTTTAATTTGGAATATTATTTACTATACGTGTTATTCTCCTGATTTGATTTGATCTGTTGTTCCTCATTTCGTAAATTACTTATATAATTTATATATATCTAACGTTCGTATTGAGCGATGCCATGAAAATTTATATACGAACTTCAAAGAAAACATTAAAGAAAGGTGCATTTCCCTCATTAAAATTACCAAATAATATATCAAAATCCGCACTACCGAAATTAGACATTAAAAAAAAGGGAACAACACTTTATAATTAACGACGTTCTAATTGAAAATGATGACAAAACATTAATTCCCCAGGAATCTGTAGAAATATATAAGACACAAGAAGAAACTGCTAGTTTACATAAACAAATTCATGAACTGGAAAAATGTGTGTACTTTGTATAAGAGAAAACTGTTAAAACAGACTCGGACAATTAATAAATTAATACGTCGTTTATACATGACAGAAAACTGTTAACAAAAACCGAAAATTTAAAACTCTGTTAAAAAAAAAATCGAAAATTTCTAACAAGAAATCAGCTGAATTTATTTTATAAGAGACAAAGAAACGAGTAAACTGGAGTACGGAAGAAATTTCTCCCGCTTTTACGATTTTATATCTTAGCAGAAAATGCTACATATACTTAAGAGAGAGCTTGAATTTTCCTTTACCGGGAATTTCATCACTGCAGCGATGGGCGTCTAGAATAAATATCAGATCTGGTATAATGACTGATGTCATCAACATGATGAAAATTGGAGGTAATAAAATCGAGAAAAGAGATCGTTTGACAGTATTACTCTTTGATGAAATGAAGGTTAATGAATGTTATGAATACGATAAACTAATCCTCATTTACAAATGCAACTTATCATGGCAACGGGCTTGTTTGGTAAATGTAAACAACCCGTACATGTGGATTTCGATAAACGCATGACTCCAGAAATATTGAACACGGTAATAAGTAAATTAAACGTCGCAGGATATGGAGTAATAGCTTGCGTCTCAGACTGCGGCAGAAGTAATCTATCACTATGGAAAAGTTTAGGAATATCGATTGAGAAAACATACTATACTTATCCAGTTTCTGGAGAAAATATATACTTTTTTTGCTGATGGCCCACATTTACGGTTTAACTTTAGAAGAACAGAATAACATACTGGATGAAATGTATAATACAGTAGTGACGATAAGGTGTATAAATAAACGCACTTTACAAGTGTTTCAAAAAGGATGCCATATCTATTAAATCGTTTCAAAATTTACTGTTGGAATTAGTAGAAAAATATGAATGAAGATATTTATTAACTCATCGTCTGAATCAGGACGCGTTGGAAAACTTTTACTTGCAAATAAGAACAAAGGGGGGATTAAATGACCATCCATCTCCTATGAACGCATTGTACAGAATTCGTTTGATAATGCTAGGTAAAAACCCTGGAATAATACAAAGCAATAATACAGTTAGTGATATTGATGAACTGTTTGCAGTATAACAGGTCTTTAAAAAATTTGGTATTGTTAATGATGCAAGAAATGAAGAACATATAATGAAATCGTCATGGATTTTTCGCCAACTGATGAAGCCGATGATAATATTAAAACCGACCTTCATGAAGAAGGACTAAATTACCTCTTTGGATGGGTGGCTAAAAAGTTACGGGAAGATTTTACGTCAACAAGCCACCTTCTGTTTCACCCTCGTTAATTGAAAACTTATCATGCGGATGTTTATATGAACCATCTAATAATTGGATAAAATGGGGAAAATTATTAAAAGGTAAATTTTTAAATTACCACGGCATTGATAGTATACAAAAGGAAGAGGGTGTAATAAATAGCCTCGAACGACTAGATAAAAAATAATAATTATTATACTAATGAGCGCGTGCGCGAAGTAATACCGGGTACAGCGGATAGTTTGGTTCGGGTCACACAGTTACATCACGATAGAAACTAGTTTTTGTCCTCCATTGAGACCATCTTTTATACATACACCTTGTTTTCCACTCACTTCTTGCCTAAGTTCACGCGCTGTTATGGTATACCCTTTAGTCGTTGATTTAACAAAACAAAATCAGAGTAATTAGAATAATAAAAATAAATAAATATACTCGCGTAATTAATAGGATGATGTGAACCGTTTTCTATAACATAAATACGACAAAAAATTAATGTATTGTCGTATTTATTAACACAGCAATTCTCTAACCTCATTTAATTTATTGTTATTTCGAATTAATTTCGTAAACAAAAATTTTAAATTAAAATGTATAGAATGACGTAACTGCCACTCATAGAATAAAATTAAAAATTTTAGTACTAATTTAATAAAACAAAATTATTATTAATTAATTCCATAAATATACCTTGACGGATAATTTGATTTGGCTTTGATGGAATGTCATCTATGGTGCGGCATTTACAGCTTCAAGAATCTATAATTGAGTGTTACAATAGTTTTCATATGTATGTAAAATGAGTAAACTAATAAAATACGTAAAAGTTAAATTTCAACAACGAGAGCTTATTTTTTGAGATTTTTTATGTTTATTTATAGATGCTTGATTGCCAGGATCTTTACGTCTAACGTTATGCATCATATTAATAAGAAACTAATCGATTTTTGGTTTTATTCGGTCATTCTATAATATTGTTTTGATTACGTTATTTTATAATTAAAATTTTGATTTACTTGTCCGTGTAACAAAAAAAAATTGTTAACTCCACACATATTTATTACTTTAATTTATAATTCAGATGATAATTAGTAATATCCATTTACATTTGCGCACTTTGGGTATTCGTTTGGATACTAATAATTAGTTCATTCACACGAAGCCGAACTATATAATTCAAAATCTGAGTTCGTGTAACTACATATATATATATATGACTGTTTATTACTTATTTAATAGCTTCATCCACAAACACATACACACGTGAATATATTTAAGTTTGTATATTTTACCTTCATGGGTACATTGTTGCATGCAGAATTTTTAGTGTTTTTTTAGTTGTTCTAATTTTCCGCCGTCTACATATTACTCTTTCTTATTACTTTATCGATGTATCTGTCTATCAATATAAATATTGACTTTACATACACAACGTATTGCTAGAAATTATATTTTCCCCCCTTTGTATATGATACTTATGAATAGCCTGAATTTGTTACTTCGGCGAAACTTTCCGATTTTGGGATTTAACCAATCGGAAAATTCGGAATCGTTTCTTTTAATTTTCCGTTAAAAGGGCGAAGGAACCAATTTTATTTTCATTTTGTGCATTTTTAACTCATTTGTAGATGCTTGCTACACCAGTTATTACATTTGTTATAGATATATATTTTTTTTTATATAGATTTCTCCACACCTTGATTTTAATTTATTTTATTTACCACTCGGACTCTTATTAAAAGTTCCACTTTTTCAATTTTGTGTGAATGTTTTCTCTCATACCTTTATCGATGATAGTAGAATTCCGTTCCGTAAATTTGTTCCTTCTCATTTTATTTTTTTTTGTTTAATCTGCGTTAGTCGTGACTCGGTATTATTTTTATTCGTTTAATATCTCTCGCGATTGATTTTCCTCACTTGTGCCTTGCTTTCTTGTTGCGCTATATTTCTAGTTGACTCTTCTATCTACATTTTTTTAAGTCTCGTTATGAGCTTGTTGCTGCCGTGAAAGGTCTGTGTCTGTTTCACTCAACATAAATTCTTCGGTATACCGACTGTTATGTATTATAAATACATAAACCGCGTATATATTTAATGTCGGTGGGTTTTTAAACGCGTTCTTTTGTACGCGCATTTAATAATATTTATTCTTAGGAGCGAATAATTGAAAGATTATATCAAACTTTGCTTTATTTTAATACCGTCAGTCGCGCTGCGTCCAGTGGACTCACGCTACATTTAAGGTGTTTATTTTTTTTAATCGCGATGAAATTTATTTTTTAACATAGATTTAATATTTTTCTGTTAATATTTATGAAATTATAACACACTGCTAACGTATAATTGTCTTTATTTGTTAATTAAAATAGAAACGGCTAAATAAATGAACTTAGAGCAATACGTCAGCATCTGCATCGTTCGAAATTTTGTGAAAACATTTCTATTGTTTTGTATTGTATACAGAAAAATAAACGTCATTTTGCACACGAATGTTTTACCATGATTGTTGTGCTTTTTTTTTCGGGTTGTGTATAGTCTAAAATTCTTCCTTCTACCTCTTTCGGTTTTATCGCATTTTATTCCTTCTTTCTAAACTTCTTTTTGCGTTTTCGGTCGATACTATTACAGCAAAACTTGTAAATCCTTCAGTTGATTCTACATTTCTGACCTTCTATGTAATTGTGGCGTTAATAAACTCGGTGCTGATTTTTTCATCGTCTGCTAGTGAATTTTACACCATTTCCTTGACGTATCACTCTTGAATTAAATCCTGCTAAATCAAAAATTTCCCTGTTTTAAATCGTACTGCGTCATATGTAGCGCTGTGTTGGCCTATTACATCTACACACCGCATATTGTAAAATTCGATTATTTTCGTTTTTTTTTCTTTATTCTAAATTTCTGTCTGTAAATTTAAAGTACGATTAAAAATAAGTCCCTCTTAGATAGTACGAACACGGAAATTCGTACCTCTATTATGTTTTAAAATATCATTAAAAATTGTACCGGTATGGGTCCATCGGGAATTTTTCACTCGTTTATTTTAATCGAGAAAGAGACGGTTTCAGTTCGTTTAAGTTGACACTTATTTCGACTTCTTGTCGTTTCGTAGTAGACGGTATTAAAACGGCTAAAAACGTAGACAGTGCCAGCAAAACGCATAAAAAGATGTTAGCAGCTGAAGTACCGACGTGTCTGACGATATAGCCTAAAAGTTGAGTGAAGATTAAAGAGTGTATATTGTTAAACACCCACAGAAAACTGGACGTAATATCTTCGCTAACCGGATACGTCAATTCGATGGCCAGTTGAAATCCAGTCGCGTAAAAATTAATGTAGAACAGCCTATTCAAAAAAATATTTATTACGAACGCTACAATTTATTATATATATATATATATATATATATATATATATATATATATATATATATATATATATATATATATATATACTCCTACCTGTGATTGTATGTAAATCCTGAATATATATATTATGTGTGTATATATATATATGTCTTGATGTATTGGAGATTAGTGATTTTATGAATTAACAAAACGAAATAAAAACAAAAAGTCACTTTATTAATTCAAAGCTTTTCTACATTAACGTCATTTTCATGCATATACAAAAAAAAAAGTTACAATTTATTTTTATTTTGTTTAGTTAATTATAGTAATTTATGGTAACTTTCACTTTAGATAATCCGTACGGTTACGAGAAAAATTTTAAAAAGCAAATTCATAATTCCCGCGCTTATTGGTGAAAACCTAAGACTAGTTCTGTGCGCAAAAAAGTTCACCTCTTGTGTACGGTAAGATCGTTACTTCATCAAGAATTCAATTTCCACTCATAACGATGAGGTACATTCAACGGCTCTTAGATGAGTAGCGTTTAATGATGTAATGTTACGAGAAACCTAGTTGAGACGCGATGTTTACAATAGGAAAATATGTTTTGTTATTCGAACGGAATTGTTAATAACCTCACTGGCTTAAATAAACAACAACAAAGGAGTTAAAATCACTAAAAATGTTTTCCTTCTGAAAAATCACAAAGCGTTTCGTCTGTTAGGGCATTATCAAGTGAATTATGTGGTAACTTAATTTTCATGAAAACTGGGAGATGATCGCTACTCATGGGATGTTTTCCTATTAGCCAGTTAATCTTTTCACAGATACCAGAGGAAGCCAAAAATTCGATCTATATTATTAGGAGCCTGATTAAATCTAGTAATTTGATTGGACTGTTCTGTGTTTAAAATATAAAGGTGATATTCATTTGTAAAAGTCAAAAGTTCATAGCCTTCATAATCAAAAGAGATGCATTAAATGCTCATCGGACTCTCACTACAGAACTCGCTGTGAGATAAATAAATTTTGCATAAATTATCGTGGCAACCATTCACCAACTACAAAAGACTGTCCAGAACGTTTGAGACGGAGTGATATTAAAACACTAATGGCATATCAACCTTTAAGTTATTTGGAAGCTTCGAATGAAATATCTTTAAACAGAAGAACAACATATTCATCACGAATAAAATTTAATAGGGAACCATCATATTTAAGTGATAGAAATAGATTATCGAATAGCTTCATCATTTTGTAAACGGATGGCGAATTACTACAAAATCATAACGTAATTAATAATGAAGTGTGCTGTAATCGAAATATTAATTACGAAAAACCTCCAATCTCAAAATACGGATATCGAATCGAGTCCCATCAGTTTAAAAAGGAGAAGACGTATGTAGAGGAACAATTGACAGGGTCCAGAGGCAACAAACGGCTATATGACTCAACAAGTCCCATAATAATAGGAAAAGCTATAAGAGAAGATAATAACCCTTTCTCTTTTCCTATACAACAACCTTCGAGAGAAGTATATGATAATACAAAAAAAAAAACCCCTCTACAAATGCAAATCATCAAGTTATGACTAGTGCAGATAAATTGCAAGACAGTGTTAACTAATAATAGAACGTCTGGGACGCCTAAATACCAATTAAAAGGAACAAAAACAGCGCAAAACAATAATAAATTGACAAGAGAGAAAATCCATAAAAGAACATAAGACCAGTTAGGAAATAATAATAGTAATAATAATGAAAGCGAATCAAAGTAGATGACGATAAACTGTCTTAAAATACTTGTGTAGACTAATACATGTTTATATTTAAATGTATATGTATGTATAAATTTATGTATGTGTGTATGAATGTATATAGAAAATAATTTAAAAAACGATAAAAAAATATATATACTAAAAAACAACTAACATGAAATCCTTCAGAATAATGTTATGGAACTGCAGATGCATATATTCCAACAGAGAAGAATCAGAATTCATCTTAAAAAAATTAAATATACAAATATGCGGAATGTGCGAAACCTGGTTACAAAAAATCATAAGCGTTATGTGGGATATTATAGCATAATTAGTAATGACAGACTAAATTGCTGATTTAACTTTCGTAATTCTCAGCAAAAATCTATATTCTAAAAGACATGAAAATAGTACAGCGGAACTGTATGCCTATGGTTGTCAGGGAGAACTTGTAGAGTTTCTGTGTAGGTCAAGAGCGTCTGTCTGCGTATAATGTGGGACTTGGCTCAAACCAAATCAGCAATTCAGGATTCCTAATTATAAAATACTACGTAGCGATCATACTCATATAGTGGGACGAAGGGGTGGCTATCCTTATCCATTAATGCTTGTCGACTGAACATTTTACTATTAATATATCGAATTTTAGGTACGTAGTTCAAGCTTTAGGAACCACTTTTAAAACTCGTAAATTTCAATTTGACTTAATTGTATGCCGCTCCAATACATAAAATTACATCTGTTGACTGGGAATATTTAATACATAATCCAAAACAGAACAAACATCCTATTTTGATCCCAGGCGATTTAAATTGTTTCCATTCGGCCGGAGGTTCATATATATATACTGTATTATTTCGAAGGCATAGTTATTAACGAAATATTGACCAAGTTTATACAGTTTGGGAAGAAGTTTTCACGAACATGTTTTCGAAAGACGAGCAACATGTTACACGGCCACCGAACGATAATATTTTAGGAAAAATATTTAGGAATCGTTTAATATTGCGCATCGGTTTGCCACTATTTCCTTGGTATATTTAAAATCAAAAGTATAGGAAATATAAACTACAGAACCTTTAACAGTTAAAACAGGTGATATAGTGCTATAAGCTATTCTCACACCTAATGGTGGGTAAAGTTTACGAAAATTAAGTTTGTAAGTATAATAAAAATGAAGGTCACATAAGTGACGTTGTGTAAAATCTTATATTTTTAACGAGATACGTAGCGTCTCCCCGACTTAACTAGAGAACGCAACATAATTTTATGTAATACGACAATTACGCTCTGTCGCATGTTGGAGTTGGTGTGTTCGTATATATGAGTTTTATATATATATATATATATATATATATATATATATATATATATATGTATATATTTATAATTAATAAAATACAATTTCCACTAGAAAAACAATTTATATCAACATTATTCTAAAACCAAGGATGATAATTAAACACCCTTACAAAATCGTACTTACCCCAGTACTGCGCTGATAACATACATTAAATAATGATTGCCAACGTTTAACAACATGGTATATACTATCATACTTATCAAACATCCAGCTACGTTTACGGTGACTACCGTCCTGAAATTAGACAAAATATTAGAAATTCTATGTTCATAATAAAAAGATCAATAAGATTTAGTCGCTGTTAAAACCTAACACGGTTACCATCTCGAAAGTAACTCGCTACCTTTAAATTGGGGCTGTTATTCGCAGGTTTAGATAATAAAATGTTTGAAATAGGTATATGTTTATCAACCTGCACCAACAAAGAATGTAAATATACCCAGCATATAAAAATCGATATAAGATATTAATGCTACAAAACTATAATATATTATGTGGAATAATAATAACAAAAAAATTAATTTCGGAAACACGATGTTAACCTGACAAATGAGATGAAATGAATCTGCCAATTTATCTGGTCAGCACGAGGGATTAGGCTACTTCCCCCCAGGATATAAATATGTCGAGGCCGCTAAAGATATGATGAAAATTTGATGTGTCGCAAGCCTCCTCACGATCAAGTAAAATAACTGACCAGATATGATAAAAATTACAGCAAATAAGCGGACGATAATGAAATTGGAAGTAAACAGCAGAAAATCATTATCGTGGGCAGTATTGAAAAAAACTTAAGTTATATTATAAAGAAATTCCGACGTATTTTAAGTTGCGCGATCTATGTATATTACGAGTTCTTGCGTACAACTGGCATACATGGATATTTATAAAAATAATTATCAGATTAGAAAATACTGAACATTAAGCAGATCGAAAAAAGAGTACCGTAGATACGTGAAAAAACTGCGTTACACGATGCAGAGGAAAAATGGCCACATTGAAATGGAATTGTACCGGTCATGAGGCACGAAAATAAATATACGAACGATATGGTGGAATGCTGCCATTGGATCAGTAGCTGAGGATGATTTTTTACCGGTTGTCAAGATAATGTAATATGAACGACGCTATTTTACCATGTAGTACTGAAATTGTTTTCTATAAGGAAACAAGACCACAATGTTTGTTTTTATTAAAATTATGTACCAGCTGGCTAGTAGTGGGATACTTTATTGAATAATGAGAATAATATTGCTTGATCAGGTTGATTATGTAGAAGAAGATAATATTTTTTATAATTTTTATAATTATTAACAGGACCTGTAAGTTCTCTATGTTGAATGTTTGAAGTCATTTTGGAATAGGTGTGACTACTAAACATTATGGAATAGGTTACAGTGTTAAAGCAACTATATTGTTTTTCGAAGTAAGTCGTTCAATACGTAAGTAACGGAGACTTTATCACAAAATTCTTTATGTGAAAGTTATGAATTGATAAAAACGGATGATAGTAGTATCGGTACTAATAAATAATTTTATTTACGAACCTCGCGTTAGCAGATAACGAATTATTTAGGTTATTGTTCAGGAAAAAATAATTAGCCAATATTACAACTTTATCAGAGTAGCGAAAATTGTACGAACAACGCCTGTAATATAAAATGCTGTACGAATAAAAACAATTTTTACTATCGAGAAAGCACTATAATCAACTGATAATAAACTAGTTTCATATGTAACAGTCGAGTCGACTTTTGTTAGCGATGGTAACCAAGATATATTACATTTTCTGATACGGTAAATATTTATGATATACATGCTTTTGGTACAATTAACGAAAATGATTTTTTAGTGTTAATTCCTGTCACGTATTTAAAGGAATCCCCTACTAATTAATGTTAGATGCTTTCTTAGCTTATAGAACAATAAAGTATACATAATATTATTCAATTACATATTAGCCTGTAGTATAAATATTTCATAAGACATATCATTCGTTGCTTCTGTGGGGAATCACTAATGTATAGGTTTTTTTTACCCGTTACAATCTTAACATAATATTAAATAAGTAACTCTATTAATAAAATGCTTATCACCTAACACAGTACGTATCTTGTGAGGTGATATAAACGAGTGTGAAGAAATTAACCCAATGGTTTAAACTTCCTTAAATCTAATTATCGATTATTAAACTAACGCTTAAGGCGTCAAATATCTAATTTAGTATCTAGTAGTTTAACCGTTTCCTAATTAACATGTTAAAACAGCCGCTTCTCGTGCTGCTTGGCAAAATCTTTGATGACATCGTCGACAAACATCATTACGTGAAAATCGGTAAGCGTCGACAATTTCACGCAGGATGCTGTCTAGCCTGAATCTTGTTGCGATTTGTGGTCTTAGCACACCCCATAGTTGAAGACCATACGTCCAAATTGGCTTTATAACCTGTTGGTATAATAGCCGCTTACACGATAGATCTAATGCAGAGTTTCTACCGATGAGCCAGTATAATTCAGGCGTTTTTGCCTTGATTTGTTTAACTTTCATTCTGATGTGGATTTCCGAAGTAATGCGCCTATATGCATTCCGAGGTATCTAGCTAACTCAGCTTGAGGTACAACCAGCTCACCTTGTGCTGCACATTGATTTTACGATAGGTATAAATGACATGGACTGATTTCGCTTTATTAAGTTTAACCATTCGATTGTCCATTTTCGGATATAAGCGCACGTTGAAGTTTCGTGGTAGTTGTCCACCGGATTATCGCTAACGGAAAGTACTGCGGTATCGTTGGCAAATGTCGCTGTTACTGTATCACTATTTGTGGGTAAATCCTGCGTATACAAGAGGTACGAGATAGGTCCAAAGACACTACCTTGCAGCACTCCCGCTTGTATACGGTAAAATGTGGATTGAGCATCTTCGTGTGCTACCCGAAATTGACGATTAGTCAAGTACGATTCCAGAAGTCTACAATAGTTTCGGAAAGAACGCTAAACATTTTGAATATGAGGCCTTCATGCCAGACACAATCAAAAGCTTGTGATATATCAACAAGGAAGACTGTGGAACAGTACTTTCTTTATTCGAATGCTTTTTTTTTTCGATAACCGATGTAATCCTGTTGATCCATGGCCGAATGTTGATTTCTGAAGCCAAACTGATGATAAGATAGATCGACTAACGGTTTTAGACGTTTAAGTAAAAGTTTTTCGAAGAGTTTCGACATTATAGGAAGTAACGAAATAGGACGGTATGATGTAACTTCCTCCGCTGGTTTATCTTTTTTATGTAGCGTAATTATCTGTGCAAATTTTGAAACAAAATTCGGTACATATTCAACGCATAGACAGGCATTGAATATATACGTTAAGAGCACAACAGCTTTACGAGAAAATTATTTTAAAACTGCAGGAGAAATGCCGTTGATTCCGGAGCCTTCTTTACACTAATGTTCATCATGATTTCTTCCGCAACTCCTATAGGAATGATATGATCAAAAGTTACGCCGCTTTTGTATGACTTCGTAGGATTGATATCTGTCTGAATGTCATGTGGCCGAAACGTATTTGCTAAATGTCGAGCAAAAAACTCTGCTTTTTCTTCTTGGCGTCTGACCCAGTTACCTCCTTGGTCCTGAAAGGAGGAATTCTGACGAACGATCTCTTTATTTTTCGTATAGATTTCCATAAGGAAAAGTCAGTATCTGCCGACGGGCTTAGACCTTCAAGATAGGATATAAATGCTTTCTTCTTAATTTATTTTATTAACGTATTAAGTTGATTATTTATCCTGTCGAAGGCGTTCTTATCCAGCGGATGGTATGATTGATTCCAAATCCGTTTAGCTCGTCATCATTCCGTAATTAAATTACGAACTTCGAGTTGATATGTTGTCTCCTGATTATTATTATTTTTAATTTCTGCAGTTCTTAGCGGATTCGCGAATCGCTTCGATAAAATTAATGAGTTGTCTTTCAATTTCATCTGCCGTTTTTAGCCGCACTTTCAAGTTTATTCGTTGGTCAAGTTCGACACGAAACTAATTTGTAAATATGTTTGTGAGCGTAAGTTTCGTTTTTGGCTTTTGAATCACCGTAGAAATTATCAAGTAATACTGGAGAATGATCTGACGTGAGGTCTTCGATGTTATCCGAGCGAACATGGTAGCTGTAACATTTATAATGAAAAAGACAATTATATCGTGTTTTTTCCGTTTATCGCTTGGCCAGTAAGTCGGCCTACCTCCTGAAATACGGGTACTACAAGTATTGGGAATGGCTTGTAAGAGTTCCTTCCCTTTAACATGTGCCATATTCTGGTTTCTGAAATGAACTGGTCTCGATCCCCATGCTTCCTTCTTCGCGTTATAGTCACCGCCTATCACATATCGTTGGCCAAAATAATTAAGACAATCCTCGTAATCGTCTCTTTTTAGGCTGTATTTAGACGGGAAGTACACAGCAGCAACATTAACTGTTGTGCCATTGCGTTGAACAGCTATAAAAGTAGCTTGCGTATATCCTTTACAATATTCTTTTTCAATAGAATGCTGTATATTTTTATAATAATTACAGCCGATCCTCCGTGTGCACCACCATCAGGATGAGGGGTAGGATAGATAACATAATCTTTGATTTCACGGCAATTTCCTCGTTGTTAAATGTGTTTCCAGAGCAATGTCAATCTTATGAAAGCAGAAGAATATGTCTGATTCAAGAACACGATTCCTTAACCATTTGCATTCCATGTGATTATTCTGAGCGAATGTTCGGTCATTTTTTGAGTATAAAATAATAATTAAAAAAAAGTTATTTGTTATATTTGTTTATATTTATTCATTTTTCGAACGTTTTGATCAATATCTCACGTTGTTACTAAATGTGTTGAAATAATTATACCATAAAACAAAAAAACAAAAAACTTTCCATTTTATCGAAGTCATAATTTCAATTATCCAATTTCAAAATTTTCAGTATAGTTTATGATTATAATTATGAGATACACAGTGGAACAGGTGAAGTTAAATTATAAAACTGTTTTGCTGCTACTAAATTTAGCGTAACGAGTTTCATATTGGATAAAAAGTTAGTTGAACGGACACTTTAACCGAAAAATTGTAGTATAAAAAAATATCCACAAGTATATTTCTATTTTTATTAGCATTAAAATTTAGTATTTGCATTTAAATATCTGAAAGAATGAAATAATTACTTTCGGATGATTCCCAAAATGTTCTTAATGCCGAGATATATAGGTGTAAACAGAAATAATAACCAATAGGTGATAGTCAATTATTATCTTTATACTTAAAGCTGAATTCAGAATTAATATAAGAGATAGTACAAAACACTTATGTTTACTAGATACTACCGCACTAGCTCGAATGCGATTAAGATCGACTTAACCTGTTAAGTGCTTATGACGCATATACTCATCTTGTTAAACTTTATTTCACTGCGTTGACGACGTATATATCTGGATTTCAAAAATTCAATATATCGTGGGAAAGAAACTTTTTACAAAATCAGAGGAGAGGTTGTCTTGTTAATCTTTTTTTTTTTTTTTTTTACTATTTATTATTGTTACAATCTTAACTTTAAATAAATAACTATATTAATAAGTTTATCGTCTAACACAGAACTTGTCTTGTTAGGCAACAAAAGAAATAACGTATTTAGGAATTTAACACATCAGCTAAAAAATCTTCCTTAAAAAATACTATCAGAAAATAAGTCTTCAGGCTTATTGCGTTTAAGGCGTCGGATTGATTCGATTTCAAAAAGTTTAGTTGCTTCTGCATTGACATGATGTAATAGCCGCTTCTCGTGTTTTTTTACGAAATCTTTGATGACATCATCAACAAATTTTATCTGCAAATCACGATGAATATTGTCGTTACGTGAGTAGCAGTATGCGACAACTACGGCACGTAGGATGACGTTTTGTCTCGCCTGGATCTTGTTACGATTTGAAGCCTTGGTACATCCCCAAAGTTGAATGCCATAAGTCCAAATCGGTTTTATTATCTGTAGATATAATAAACGTTTACAGGATACGTCCAATGTAGAGTTTCGACCGAGAAGCTAGTACAAACTACGTGTTACTGTTTTTATTTATTTAACTTTTGTTCTAATATGAATTTCCCAAGTTAATCTTTTATCTAAATGCATCCCTAGGTATCTAGCAGACTCAGCTTGAGGAACTGATAGATCACCTATGTAAACTTTATGTCGCACATCAACTTTGCGATAAGCATAAGTGACGTGGACAGATTTAGTTTCATTTAACTTAATTTTCCAGTCGGTTGTCCATCTTTTGACATGATTGAGTGCGCTTTGGAGTTTTTCTGTGGCTTCAGCTTGACTATCACTAACCGAAAGTATGGCAGTATCGTCTGAAAAAGTAGCGGTTATTGTTTCTTTGTTCGTAGGTAGATCCAGTGTGTACCAGAGATACAATATTGGTCCGAGGACACTACCTTGAGGAACTCCTGCCTTTATATTGTAAAATGTCGATACGGCATCTTCGTGTGCTACCCGAAATTGACGATTAGTCAAATATGACTCCATAAGTCTACAGTAATTACCTGGAAGTAGATTACTCATTTTAAGTATAAGACCTTCGTGCTATACACGATCGAACGCTTGCGATATGTCGAGAAATACAGTAGTACAATACTGTTTTCTTTCAAAAGCCTTTTCTATTACAGATGTAACTCTATGGACTTGATCTATAGTCGAATGCTTATTTCTAAACCCAAATTGATGGTATGGCAAATCGACAACTGGTTTTAATCGTTTTAGTAGCAATTTTTCGTACAGTTTCGATATATTGCAGGAAGCAGTGAAATTGGACGATACGAGGTCAATTCTTCTGCAGGCTTGTCTTTTTTAAGCAACATAATAATCTGTGCTGTTTTGAAACAGTTTGGTACATATTCCAGACGTAAACATGCGTTAAATATGTATGTTAAAAATACAACAGCTTTACGACACAATTCTTTTAAAATGATTGGATGTGTCTCATCGAATCCAGGAGCTTTTTTTGGATTAATATTTGTCAAAATTTCTTTTGCTATTTCTGTAGGTGTAATATACTTAAATGTCACATTGTTTTTATATACTACTGCAGTATTGACGTTCGATTGAATATATATGTTTGATAAGTGTTTTGCAAACAATTCCGCTTTATCATCATTAAATCTAATCCAGTTACCAAATTGGTCCTTCAGAGGAGTAACCTGCACCGTAGGTCTCTTTATTCTTTTTGTGGCTTTTCATAACGAATATTCTCTATCTGTCAGTGGACTAAGCCCTTCAATGTATAATTTAAAAGTTTTTCTTTTTATTTATTTTATTAATTTATTGTTTATTCTATTAAAAATATTTTTATCTTGCGGATTGTGCGATTTATGCCATATTCGTCTGGCTCGTCTACGTTCCATAATTAACTTCCGCACTTGAAGAGGATACGTTACTTCTTTGCAAGTGTTAATTCTTGGCTCCGGAGTTGCAAGTTTGGCAGCTGCACGAATTGCTTCGTTTAAACCACTAGATTGCATTTCTATATCTTCTGTAGTTTTAAGCTTCACTTTCAGATCAATTGCCTGATCGAGGTTTTCACGGAATTTCTCCCAATCGGTAAACTTGTTTGTAAGCGTACCTTTTTTAACTTTTGTATTACAGTAGAACTGACCGTGAGCAGTATAGGAGAATGATCTGAAGTTAGATCTACGATATTTTCTACCTGAATATAATTAGTAGCAATGCCTTTTACTACGTAAAAATCTAGCAAGTCAGGTTTTTTCCTTTTGTCGGTAGGCCAATAAGTAGGCTTGCCTCCTGAGACATAATTACTATGAGTGTTATGTATCGCTTCCAATAGTTCTCTTCCTTTACTATGTGCCAGGCTCTTGCTTTTATTAGGTACTTTTCTTGATCCCCAAGCTTCGTGCTTATCATTATAATCAATATCGTGGACCATAATAGTTAAAGAGGTGTTTGTATGAGTCATTTTTCACGTTATGTTTAGGTGGAAAATAAACAGACACAATATTTACTATTGCGCGGTTATGATTTACTGCAACAGCTGTGGCTTGTACATATTCTGTACAATATTCTTTTTTCAAGAGCATGCTGTATATTACGTTTTATTATTACTGCAGATCCTCCATGCGCACCGCCATCAGGGTGGGGAGTATGATAAATAGAATAGCTTCTTATCTTCGGACAATTTCTACTTGTGTAATGCGTTTCTGATATCAATGCGATATCAATCTTGTGTAAATTGAGAAACGTCTCTAACTCGTCGAGTCGATTTTTCAGTCCATTTGCGTTCCACGCGAGTATTCGTATTGATTTTTCAGACATTTCACAATGTTCTTTTACGCTTAATAGGGCTTTTTTTGACGTTGCTCTCCTTCAAGCTTGCTGAGGCGCTGTGAAATTGACACCATTTCTTTTTTTATGTTATCTAAAGCTGATATCCGCAAGTGATGGCTCTTTTTGTTGAGTATTATTTATATTTTCTGGTTTTTTTTTTGGTGCTGGTGCCGCGGATGATACACTTTGTTGTTTAGTATTGACCTTTGCTACTGAGGCAAATAATACATCACTTATTACTTCCTGATTTACACTTTTCTTTTGTACTCTTTGTACAATTGTGGTTGCGGGTTTCTTTAACAATTTTTCAGTGTCACGATAAGCTTGACAACCTCTATAATTTGCTGTGTGGTTAAGACCACAATTAACGCATTTCAACTTTGTGGGTTCTTTAAGCAAACAAGTTGCCGATTCGTGGTTTTGTGCACATTTAAAACACCTGAACGGACGAAAACATGCCTGCCTAGTATGATTCAATCTTTGGAACTTTTTGCATTGATGAATCTTTGAATTTTTATACGGTTCTTCAATTTTAACAGAGGTATACGAAAGATAAGTGATTTCATATATATTTTTATTATTATCTTTTGGTTCCAAGTCGACATAGAATAAAGGATACGTCTTCTTGGTTCTATTAATAATTTTATTATCACTATTCCGTAGTTTTATTGTCTTAGTAATATTTACGATATTGACAACATTATGTCCCATATTTGCTAATTCCGTTATTAGCTCTTGTAAATCAGAAGTAGGGTGAAGCCCACGAATGACAACACGGAATGTTTTGTCAACTTTCATTTTGTAAGTGTGATAACAAACTCCATTTAGCGGGTGTTTTTTATTTTGTTCAAATTCTTTATTCATTCCCTTAATAAGGGATGTGATATTGCGAAATGCATCAGCAGTTTTAGACGAGACAACTATATCACCGGTATTTATAGTTTTATAGACAAAATTATTATCCCTGATCTTTTCACCAATTATTTTACGAAATAAAGTAAAGTTTTTTACACCGCTTACGGTTACTTTTTGGAGCATATTCTTTTTTTGAGGACTTTGGCTGTTCTTTAGCAACAGGAATTTATTATTATTATTTAATACATCCTTATAATTCGGCATTTCAGTTTCAGATGTTTCGGTTACAACTGTTGCTATAGTAAGACTATTAGCACGTGGTTCTCTCTTCATATTGTTGAAGTCTTGCTAATAGTTTTTGATTAGTTTCAGTTAGTACCTTAATTTGCGCTTGTAATTCGGCATTTGAAGCTCTTGCTTCTTCTTGCCACTGGTGATATTGCTGAACAGTAATGTTAAAAGAAGACACCGCGTCTGTGTGCTGTTCCATGTTAGGTGTGTATTGATTGTCATTAGACATAACACGCGTAGGCTAATACGAGGAACGAATTAGTATACGAATGATTTTTAATAATTATCGCAGAATAATTCTAAAAATATTTATAATTATCGCCAAGGTAAAACCACATGTGGCTACACTTATTTAGAAAAACGTCGGAGAGTTATTATTCTTATCTGTATAATTACTGACACTAACGCATATCACACGATGCATTTACGTTGTAGATAACGATTAAAGATAACGACTAAATTGCGCGATCTAAATAAATCTACTATTTAAAGTATATTTAACTACTATTATAATTTAGGAACCAATAATCAAGATTGAAACCCAGTTCGCAATCTTCATACACGAAGACCAACAGAATGACTGTAAGTAATTTCGAATTTTAATTCTTCTTCACAATTGCATAAAACTACATTTAATACAGAGCAATATTAACACAACAAAACATAAGTTAACCTTTTGTTTAACTTAGGTCGCCTATTTGTATCATTGTATTGTATGCTAGCTATCTCAATGTAAAACTTCTAGGAATATATATATATATATATATATATATATATATATATACAGTAAAATCCGCTTAATGTGATCGCAAATGTCCGAGGGGATATCGATAACATTAAGCGGCTGATAACATTAAGCGAAAAAAAAATCGAGTTGAAAAAATTTTTTTTATTGCACGTACATATATCACATACTTGATTCTAGCTTTGAAGTACATACCACAAAGTGCGTTTGATAAAATAGATACGTAGGTTAATATGATTAGGCATAATTTTAATGTGGCGTAAAGTTAGGTCGACATTATGAGCTGTACAGTTGTCCACCAGCAAAAGAATGTTTCGATTTAAGCGTCGGTCCCATTGCACCAACCATTCTTTAAAAATTTCCAACGTCATCCAGGCATTCTTATTAGCCGAATATGAAACTGGTAGGTTTTTTACGTTCTTGAAGCATCTTGGATTTTTACTCTTACCGATAACCAGCAGTTCTTCTTTTTCACCGGACATACTGCAGCAGCATAGCACTGTAATTCTATCTTTGGCTACTTTAAACCCCTTCAACGCTTCACTTTTGAACACGTACGTGGTTTCAGGCAGTGCTCGGTAGTAAATCCCGGTTTCATCAGCGTTAAATATGTCATCAGGAGAATACTGATCAATTAAGGTAGGCCAAACATCTTTGATCCACGACTCAGCCGCAGAAACATCAGCGTCAGCTTGTTCGCCGCACGGCTTTCTATAAACTAAGTTGTGCCGATTCGTAAATCTACGAAACCAGCCTTCTGTAGCAACGAAATCTTCTTTGCCTAACTGTTTCGCTAAACTTTCCGCTTTTGCACGTAAAATCGGATCGACTTCAAAATTTTACATAATAGCGGTTGCGAAATTCCTAATTTTGATGCTGCTTCACGTTGAGATATGGGTACAAGCGCGTCATACTTTCGTAAAATGTTTACTTTTTCCGAAACACTGCAATCGCGACGTTTTGGTTTCGACGACATTATCATAAGGAAAGCGATGAAACAACTGTATACGAAGACGATTTGTTATCAACTTCGTTATATGCATAATTGTAGGTACACATTCAATGAAAGAAGATAAGAAACGAGATTTATTGAAAAACCTGCTCTGATTGCGATAACAATAAACGACGTCTTGATCACATAAAAGGGGGAAATTTGTGTGTAAAAAGGACAAGAAATCGGGACCGAAGCATTTTGATAACATTAACCGAATGATAACATTATCCGGCTTCACATTAAGCGGATTCTACTGTATATATATATATATATATATATATATATATATATATATATATATATATATATATATATATATAACCTGCGAGTAACTCACTTGAAGGATTTTGTCCGATCCAGAATAAATCCTCCAATTATTTGTCCAACAGCACCTGAACAGAACATGATCAAACCAGACGTTCCAGCATATTCCACATGACCCTGAAACAAACAGACCCTCATAATACACGCGTAAATTTTAAATAAGGTAAAAACGAAATTCATCATACAAATACGAATAAGTATAATATGAAAAATTCAAATTTGTAATTATTCCTAAATTCAAAACAATGGCCGGTTATGTTATCTTTATCATTGGTTTCGTGTAAAAACCGTACTGTAAACAGAATACTTTGGATAATATTATGATATTTTTGTTCATGAATTTTTTTTTGTTTATTGACCTTCAACGCAAAGGGAATGTTATTTTATACTTTACTTATGCTTTTGTAATTATATGTACTAACTGTAAAGTAAATATAACCCTGAGGCGATACTATGGGAAGTACTTATTTTAAGTTTTTAGAACATATATTGATAAGACGCTTCTGTTTTGTAATTTATTTCTCTTGCATAAGTTATGTACACACAAATACTTATATATATATAAAACACCCACACACACACTTATATTGGTTTGATTATACGACCCCGAAAAGGGCTGCAATCGTTTTTTCTTATTGATGGTAACAATCGTTCGTTTTCCTCGATATTCAATTCGTGCAACGTGGACATTTAGTCCTAGGATATTGGTACTTTTTTTTTTTAACACTTGAAGCTCATCACTTACCAATGTTTTTCCATATTTTAGTTAAATTCGACAGAATCATTTATTTTTTCGTTTCAAGATCAACGTAACCGCGGTTTCTTATTCATGTTACTAAATATACTATACTCATTTCGTATGTTATTAAGCTTTCAGCTTGTGATGTTACCGTTTGATTTCGGTTGATTATCAGCATAGAACATTTGAATCTGATTAGCTTTAATTCTGTTTCAGTAGTAGAGTCTTTAATTTTGCGCAATAGTTCAAGCACTTCTCCTGTACTCGTTATAGGTAATAAATCGTATTAACAAATCTGAAATTATAGATGTTTTTCAGTCAATCAATATTCCACCTTCAGTTTTTATATATATAGTATGTTCCGTCTTTTGATAATTGAATAAAGGGTACCGTAAACAAATAAGCAGTTCGTGCGAATGAAGTGCTAGCGGGTGTCATTAGGGAAATTAATTTAATGGGCAAATATAATCTGAAGAACAGTTATATACGTTCTAATGTTTTAAAAAAAGATAAATAGACGAATTATGGAAATTATGAAAAAATTTTTAATAATTTCGCGTACGAACAAAATAATGTTAAGCGTACAAATGAATTTACGGATTAATGCGAACTATAAGCTGGTTTCGTGCGCGGCACACGTGATCAACTAATAGATTCAACTAATGGATATAATAGGCTCGAGTACAACAAATACCAGGCAGTTTTTGACCGCAATGAAGCTTTTGACAATATCATATGGAACAGATTATGAACAGCACTTGTTCAAAGAGAAGCGACTGTCAATTTTGCACAAAGTTTATACAATCAGAATAATAACATCGTTTATGTAGATAGAAATTTACAAATTATGCACAAGAAGGAATTTCATCTGAATATTTTTTTTAATATTTAGAATGCATAATGATAATAATTCCTGATATGGTTGACCATAAACGGGTGAATATAAATACTGATTTATCAAATATTCGCAAAATAAACGATCTGCTGGAAAAATTGAAAATTATTGGTTCCTCGTACGGACCTTGAATAGTGTGAAAACAGAAGTATTGGTGCTAGACTGATGTAACATGTCAGAAACGCCATATATGGATGTGGAATAGTGAACAAATGTATTAAAATCGTTAATGGAAAGTAATTGTGATTGTGAAGGATTAAATATCGTATACAAAAAGCTCGCAATGTAGTATCTGAATTGAAGAAACTATGGAAAAATAGATCCACAAGAAACGGTACTAAAGTAAATTTAGTCGTGTACTATTTTTTTTTTTAACCGGTTGAGACATGGACGTTGAAGAATACACCTGCAGCTCATTTCGGTGTACGTTTATGATTTGAATATTTGGTTTCTAGTTTGACAATCTACTGATGTTGATAATTTATGTTTACTATGAATTAATCATTCTTTCGCAGTATCTAAAAAGTCGAATATTTCATTATTGATTCACCGAGCGTGCAGTAGAATTCCCTAATTTCTTCCTCTGCTTATTTCATTGTTACACGTATATTAGTGTGAGGTTCAAGTTTACTGGCGTAGCCGTTTTCTCCTTTATTAACGTGCCTTATATTTGTTTGTTAATTATTATAATTAATACGTTTTGCGGCATCACATTTGAGGCGTGCCATTGGAATCTCATTATTTTGTTTGTAATCGTATTGCCACTATTTCCTATTTAATTTTTATCATTATAGCTTGTGATATTTTTTGAGTTACAATTTTAATTTTTATATTTCTGCTCTCGAAGTTAGTTCTTATACGTTTGAAACAAGTAACATATTTACTCGTCTGTGTTTATCTCTCTTTCACCGGTCATCCACTTCGCATATTCAACCATTAAATAGGGGCCGAGAGTCTTGGTGAGTGATTAAATATCATGTTTGGTCTCCGCTCTTTTTTCTAATGTGATGAAACAACGGGGGACCTCTAAACTTTATGTACGTCGGGACTTCATTGACGGTGACCCAACTGGGCGAGTATGAGATGATCATACGCAAGTGGAGGGTCATAGCAGTACGTTATCATTCTGTACTACATGTCATATTACCGTGTTATTACTGCAATCGAATGCTTCTATAGTATCTGGTCGTAATCTACGACTAATTATTTTCGTTATTTGGCAACAAACTACATTTCTACGGACTACTCCGTTCTACGCCTCCCGTGGACGCGCTCAGTTCCGCGTTGAAAACAAAAAAGCGTAATTACATTTTATTTTTTAAGTTGATACTTACATCGAAGTAAAGCTTGTAATTTTCATTGAACAACGCCGACAATGCATATAAAGGTCCGGTACACAACGAAAAACAGAATAGAAACAAAATATACCCCGGTGAATTGAATGCTCGTTTTATCTGTTTGAATAATTCCATCCTATTCATTTCTTTCTGATACATTCTAGCTACGCTCGGATCGGTCGGCGGTCCCGATTGAAAAACTGAAACATTGCGAATTTTTCAAATAGACTTGACTGATACCAATGTCCTCATCGAAACTTTGTGTCCCATTTATTTATGCAACCTTATCAACTATTGTCCTAACGACCCGACATTTTAAAGCAATGAAAATATACGTTTGATACTATATGCGTGTTCCCGCACTACATTCAAAAATATCGCAACATATCTATATATCGATGTGTTTGCAGGAAGTTTGGATACACTTAATTTTTTATTTTAAATTGCTAGCGAGTAAAAAAATTTTTGAAACATCGTACGACCGTAATAAACTTTATTTTTTTATTTTTTTTATTTTCTATTTACTAACTGATGACGATAAAAAATTTAACAAGAGTAACTTTTTCACATGTAGTTTGAGTATTTTGGAATACGTGACTATCCGACAGTATGGAAAGTCGAACAGTTTTTTCTTAGAATTATTATTCTATGAACATTTTTCACCAACGCACAAAAAAATAGGTAAAAATTAAAGGAAAGCGATGACTTATATACAAATTAAAAGTAATATTATGCGGAATTTATATCTCGGGAAATTTTGGAAAACTATACAAAGCAAATAAAATTAACTACTATTATTAATATTGTCCGAACTAATTAAAACTTTAAATTAAACTAGATCAAATTAACTTTACTAAATCAACTCAAGTATGACTGTATTCCGGGAGTTTTAAGTCATCCTTGTCCACGCAAGTAGCAGTCTTACTAAATACTAAGTAATGGTCGTTCGATTTTTATAATGCAACTACTTAATGAGGAACAGATCAGAGGATGCGGTTAAATATTCACTTTATAACGAATTAATTTTCCTTTGTTACAACTAAAACTGGACGACCGTAAACCATGATCTTAATTATACATTATATATATATATATATATATATATATATATAAACCGTATCTTTACATAATAAATTCATGACCAAATAAATTGTCACCATGCTCGAATACACCAAATTCATTATGAATAATCCTTTGCCAATATCATCCACATTTTCCGTATTTGGTACGAATATTGTAGGAAGAATTTGCCCAAGTCCGGTTCCTACCTTGTGTAAAAAGAAGGTATATATATATATATATATATATATATTAGGTCATATATACATCATAATATTATGCGTACATTAGGCATTCTTAAAAATACGTTAAAAAAACCTGACGACATAACACATATGATTATAAAATTAAATTAATTGTAATGTAAAACAGGATTTTCTTTGAATATATAATTATTTACCGTTTTTCTGTTTAGTGTTAAATAATTAACTATGTAATTAGTATTATTTATAGGATTTTATTTAATTCGAATGCCGTGATTAGTGCAATTACACATTGTTTTGGGATCAAGGCAATTTGTTAACGATGATTATAATTTAATCAACTATGGAGTTTCTTATTTTTAAAATGAGTATGTATAGTTGTTAGTGTAATCGAATTAGTACAGTTGGTAGAAAAATCGCAGCACCTGTGCTAGGAAGAAATCATAGGATGTAGACGAGAAAGTTCTGTTGACCGTTTTAAACCAGACACGAATAAGCATTTTATTAAAAATACATACAAGCATAGTTAGGTGGTACATCTTGCAACAGAGGATTTGATGTCATATCAGTGATTTTGAGAAAATTAGGTGATTACATGTTTTGTGTGTATGTTAATTCATCTCTACTAGCGTTCCAAATATTAGGGGCACAAAACTGGCAAGTTGCTATGGTTATACTGCAACAAATACTGTCGTCGTTAATCTATTCCTTTACTACGCGAGGTAGTGAACTAAATAGCGTGGCCCTTGCATATATTGTATTATGGAATGGAATTTATTGAATTTTTAGGAATCTTTGCTCTCTCATCAGCTGATAATTTTGTTATACTCGCGTGAATATTTGCATCAAATCTTTTACGATTTTTGGTTACAAAACATAAAAGTTCAACTTCATACAATTTTACAGTTGTTCCCTCATATAGCGACGTTTCTGGAGAAGTCAATATCTTGATTGAAACGTAAATAATCCCCACAGTATCTATGTTGGGTCCGCATTTAAACAAACCCTCTTAGATACGTTTATTGAGAGTTTTATTTAAAATATTTCGTCTGGCGTCAGAGAAGATAGTTTTGAACGATGGGAAGTACTTAATAAAACTCTGTTTACTAGACATCACCAGTACGATTAAATTCAATGACATGGTTTCGTCGTAGATCACATGAGCTGTGGGTAATATTGTACAGAGGACCGTTTTTAGTAAGCATTTTCTCTGTTGTTTATTAATATAATTAATGTTATGGCGATTAAAGTAGGTTGGAGAATCACACTAATACAGGTCATTTAACCTTCTAAATTAGTTATAAAAAGTGGTTACACGGTGCAGCTACTGCCCTGGAATTTTCGATAACTGGTAATACGTGGTGGTTCCACTGCCCATAAAATATCATTCCACTGGTGACTTCACTGTGTAACCACAGCCTTTCAAAGGGCTAAAAGTTTAAACAGTGCATCTTTGCTGAGTCTTCAATTAAGTGTGATGCTTAGAAGACAACACACAATAATTAACTTTTGTTATTAAAGATTTATTAGAAACGGCAATTAATTGATATATATATATATATATATATATATATATATATATATATAAACAAAAATTATTAATTTTTATTAATACATATAATATAATAATAAAATTTCATCGCGATATATTCAATTGTTAATTAATAAAGAAGGCATCGTTTAAAATCATTCCGTGAATTCGGTTTAAAATATTTGTAATCGTATAGCAGCTTTATAGGCAACTTACTTCTATTTTAAACATAAAATTCGTTTAAATATAGCGGTTTCAATTTAAGTTTTCATATTCTAAAAGAAGAGAAAAAGACGCCAATTTATGGACTACTCCAATATTCGTCTACTTACATTATCTCCGCATAAAGATACAGCTCCCGCTAGTGATATTTCGTCCGGGCCGAACCAAGCTGCTGTAAACTGAAATACCGTCGAATATAAAAATACTTGCGATACGGCTTGACATACTTGACCGACAATTACCAGATAGAATCGATCGGGATTCACAGCCAATAATTTTATCAACGCGCCGATAGTTAAAAAAGCGTTACCGATTAAAAAGTTCTTTCGTAATCCCTACGTAAAAGAAATTACCGCGTTAACGTTTGGAAAAAAAAACAAACGAATTTTTGAGTAATCCTTTAAATCACAGAACGAGTTGACTAATCGTATGTTATAATAAATTACATTATTTTCTGGTTGAAGCTTCAATCCTAAAAATACTAATTTAAGCACGTTGAAAATCATCTAGAGGTGTCAAAATTTAATTACGTGCGAAAGGTTAATAAAAAACAAATGGAGGCCTATTGTCTCCGATTTAAAAAGAAAAAGCAAGAACGCATTCGTATTAAGCAAAATACGAACGATGTACACACACATGCACCATACATACTAGCCTTCTCGAATATAGCGAACGAAATATTAGGTTGTGGCGCACAAAAGTATAATTATTCGTGGCTTCGCGTGGAGTCTGGGTGGCTAGTTTATTCTTCTATATATAATATATGAATTTTATAGTATCTATTTCGGCATGCCGTCGTATGGCGCTAGGTTATAATATATTACAAGATCCGGGTTAGTCGTTTTTGAAGTGAAACTTCTATTGGCGCGTTATCGTGCCGTTTAATTACAGGCTGCCTAAAACCAACGGCCACCAGAAACTTTTATCTTCTGAGCGTTATAGCGCCACCACATATATAAAACACCATATAATATAGCCAACAAGGAAATGACTATCTCGTGTCGAAACGAGAAACATCCAATGTATGGTCAAACCGGAATGGCATATAGACTTAAGTCGAGAAACATCTTCATGAACTAACTGAGGACTCAACTGAAAAAGGAACCGATAAACCTATGGATTAAAGAAACTCTGCCAAACCTATTTTGACCACCGGAAGACACCCTAGAGCTAGGATATAAAGAGAAACGATCGATATGGAGCAATCAATTTGATGATAAAATGGGGTCTAACAGAAGATCCGAAATGTCAGTGCTGAGAACTCCAGACAATGTCGCACATACTGGAGTGTAAGATGAACTCGACGACGTGTACAATGCATGATGTCCCCGGAGACAAACGACCATGCTAGGATTCTGGCTGAATATTGGTGCGATAAATTATAATTAAACGTAACGAAACGGACATGAAAAGGAGAAGATTGGCGCGTTGTATGTGGGCAGTTAACCCGTAAAACGAACGAGCGAGCCAAAGGTTCCGCAATTTGGTTTACATACATACGTACAAACATTAATTTTTTGCGTTCTCTCAAATGATGTGTGTACGACGTAGATTTGAGAAAGAAAATATTTGAGTCATCGCTACGTCAAGTTAAGCATATACATTCCTTTTACTGGTGATATTTGTACGAAATCGCGAATTTATTAAATGAGCGCCTTTTTCGGGAAAACGTATTTAAGTTTCGCTTCTTCCCTAAGCTACGAGGCGCAGAATTTTTTATTTATTTCAGTTTTGGTCTCATCTCGTCGCTAAGAATTATATTTTATTTTATACATTTTAGCATTAGTCGCCACTTAACGAAGAATAATCTGTCAACCGGCTCTCGACAACCTAACGTCTTAAACTGACGAGAGTTGCCGAATACCAAAATTAACTAGTTGAGTACCAATCGATATAATCGATTTATAATTAATGTTTCAAATTTGTTGACTACTCTTTTAATCGACATACGGTACACGTTTAAATAGATACAATGAGCAAAGTATAAAAATTTAACAAAACAAAATAAAATTGAAGATAATCACTAAAAAATTTCTTTATTACACGAATACGAAGCTTTTCGACTATTAAGTCATTTTCAAGCTTTTGTTAAATTTTTAACAAAAGCTTGAAAATGACTTAATAGTCGAAAAGCTTCGTATTCGTGTAATAAAGAAATTTTTTAGTGATTATCTTCAATTTTATTTTGTTTTGTTAAATTCATAAATCACTACTCTCCAATACATCAACATTAAAGTATAAAAATATACGTAAAACAATAAAAAAAATATATAAATATTTATAATATAGAAATATAAACGTAAACTGACGGTGTACCGCATGCAGGAACTGAACTAACTAAAGAACTGCCGCTTTATGCGGCTGCAAGGTTACCGTACTTTCGCATTTGCGCCAGATCGACCACTAACGTACGACTGTTTTCTTTAGTTACATATATTATATATTAGGTGGTTTATTCGTTATAATTAATCTGATTTCGAGATGATTATTTTCTTCCGAATTATTTTGATTTTTATGTTTTTAATCGCGGATGCCCCATGGTATAAAGACAATCTTCATAAGGACCTTCACATGCCAACTGTAAAATGATCTGTCGAAATCCACAGTTAGAGATGCAACACCATGTGAATCTACTGGCCGATCTCAATGATAACAGCGTTCTATTTCAACGCCTGAAAAGACGCGAGTGGAGAGCTATTTAGCCGATCTTAACTATTGTTTATCAAATAAAAAATAGTTGTCAGCGTTCTGTTAATATTCGATACATCTAATAACGGTGCTACTTATTATCCACCTAAGGATAAATTATATGCAGAAGGAAAAAAAATCTCTTTAATCTGGGAAAGTTTATTATAGGCTTCGGTTAAAATTCTCCTATAATAGCTTCAAAAATCTGGCAGTCGCCCTTATTACAACCGCGTAAGTGTGTTTTCAATTTGACCGTTATTTACAACGTAATTATAAAAATAAATTTTAATTATATATATTAAAAAAAAAGGAAACGATTAGAAAATTTGAAGTACCAATTTGTTTAACATCCACAAAACCGGCACGCAGAATATAATGTACGACAATAGGAAACATTCGAACGTCCAATCGACCAGGTACAAATCGACGTTGTAATATCGTCCGATTAGATTATTGACGATGGTATATTCGCACCATTGCATCGAACTAATCGATACGTACGTAGAGTAAAGGCCTAATAAAGGCCAACGTCTTTTATATAATTTCAAAAAACTTTCGTTAACCGTGTCCGTCATACCTCTTCGAACGTTTGAAACTACCTAGGACTTAACGGAAAATGTAAAATAAAAATTTATATTTCCGTACATCGGCCTGATAACGAAAATGGTTTCTGGTTGTTTTACTCGGTCGAAGGTTGTTAAATTGTTTTCGCTAAACGTATATTAGAATTTCTCAGAAACTGATATACTAAAACGAATTACGAAAGAATATTTTCTTTCAGATAGCGAAAGTTAAGCGCACCACCTCAAAAGAAATTAAACTCGCGTAAACGTTTGTACGTTAGCGAACTTACTAAAGCAACCGTTTATTAGCGAATAACGATAGCCTGTTGGAATTTTAATGACGACGGATACCTTTTGAAGACAAACGAAAGGTATGCTCGCATCAACATTATTTAATATTGTCATTAATTCAATCGTCAACGAGATTAAATCTCCAATTAGTGCAACACTCTTTGCGGATGATCTAGTAATCATCGTATCATGCAAACATACAGCTATTGTGGAGTTAGCTTTGCAAAATACAACTAACAATTTACTTAAATGCCAGAAGATTTACAGTTTTTAGATTCAAAAACAAAATCAATTCACTTTTTCAGATATCTCAACTTAATATCAGAATGAATAACACAAATATTCCATGTACAGATAATATTACTTACCTCGGGTTACATTTGGATCACAAATTGACTTGAAAAATGCGTATAAAACATTTTATATTATCTCGCCCACGCAGATTAAATCGCGTACTTCCTATGGTGCAGATAATGACTCATTATTGAAAATTTACACAACCTCGATACGTTCCAAATGTGATTACAGATTTCCAGTTTACTCATCTCTGCTAAACCAATACAGTTTTCTTGGAAAATTTTACATCGAATTATAAGCAACTACCATCAGCCGATATCGTGAAAGATTCAAAATTACCGTATAAGAATACAAATATTTCACGCAAAGTAAGAAAAGCGCAACTTCCTATCGCAACAATCGCATCTATAAATCCTTTCCAGTTATCTCCTTGGACGATAAACCTTGTCATTCCTAATACAAACATATCTCAGCAAAAAATCAATAATTTTCTTTCTCAATACGGCACCTTTTCAATATAGTATACAGATGGATTAAAAAATGAAGATAGCTGTGACGTGCTGTCGTGTATAATGATGACATGGTCCATTACGCACTTCTGCCGTACTATAGCGTCCTATCATGTAAACTATTTTCAATTCTGCAGGCTATATTAATTGCGTCTTTTAAAATTGAGCAGGAAATTGTCATTGTCACAGATTCGCCGTATTCGATCAGAAGCTAAAACAAAATTCTATATGCATGAATCCTTTGGCTGTGAAAATTAATTCTGAAATCAGCAAGTTTGCAGACCAATGAACTTTGGATTCGCGAACATGGGGATATGGTAATGAAGAAGCAGATCGAGCTGCGAAAGAAGCCGTCTTCATATCTCCTACAGAATTACTACCCGCAACATGTTCCAATATGCGTCGCGGCATGTTCCATAAATTTACGGAACAAGCAAAATTAAGATTTTCCGGTTTACCTCAATATAGGGGTATCCGGCCTATTCAACGTATTCATCGCACAAGACTGGATGAACTGATGGTTCCGTGTCCGCGCAGTTCACACTTGTTTGACTTATTCTTATATCCTATCCAAAATCGATCCTCCTACTTGTTCAACCTGAAATGTTCAATATAGCTCCTATCTTACTCCACTGTTCTCTGTATAACTCTATTCGCTCTTCATTACAACTTCCTAAAACACTTAATGAAATACTTTTATCTAAAAATAAACTGATAATTAAAACAAAACAAAAAACCAAAAAAAAAAACATGAAGTATTTAGGCATGCACTTTGACGCTATACTGACACTAGACTGATGGGATATTCGCATTCAGAAAAAGATCGACAATTTCAGTCTTAAAACCAAACCTACGTCATAAATTCCAGCTAATAGATCTGAGTTATAACGTAAAGCAAAAATTCTGTTATATATAAGATAACTAGGGTGCTACCAATCGTGGGGTAATTTATGGGGGGGCTCAATAGGAGTAAAACAAAAATTTTTTTTTTCAAATCCGACTAAAATTCGCCGAGTTATCCACGAATATCCATCGATGTGTACTTCTTCTACTAAAAAGCGGGACAATCGTTTTTCATTGCGTACCTAAAACATTGCAGGCGTTGCCGGATAAGTAATGGCCTCCGAAAGTGGGAAGTTTACTTTAAAAAAAAAGATTGACGAACTTTCGATAATGAATTTGTAACAGTTTTGTGGTGAACCTGAAATTTTAATGCAAAAATGTGAAATCTACTTATCAGTGAGTGATCTTCGGTCGGGTGATTAGATCTACCGAACATTTGAATGGGATCGATCTTCCTCTTTTTTTTAATGTTAGCAGAAGTAGGATTGTCATTATTATTATTGTTATTATTAAACGACGACAATTCAGCATGAAGCGGTGAGATTAGAACATTGTTACCTGATGAAGTGGCGATAACAGATGTAGTTGGTAAAGATGTGTGTACGAAATATATCATATAAATCAATAAGCAGCAGCCGTCACCCTAATGTTTTATTTTGAAATCTTCATTTTAGGGTATTGCTTTACTTTGAACTATAATTCAACAACTAGTAGTCATGTATCTGCACGTGTACTAACAGAAATTGTTTTGATATACGTAGTTAATTTGTTTTTCTTTTTAAAATTAGCAAGTGCATGTTATAACTTTTTTTTGGTTAGGTTCATTTATTTTTTTAATATTCATTACGATGATTTTGCTTTATTTAAGCTTCGAGATTTATTCTAAAGTATTTTACAGTACGTTTTATTAGAATTACAGGTTTATTATAATATATGCACATGCTTTCGTTCTGAATGAACTTCCATAATTATATATGAGTATTTATCGATTATTACCCAAGGATTTTGAAAAAAGCTTAATCGTAACCATACCGAAGAAACCGGGAACTACCAGTTGCAGTGAACATCGAACACTGAGTCTATTATCACACGCCTCGAAAATATTAACCGAAATTATATGCGGAAGAATATCAGATAAAATAGAATCAGAACTAGAAGAAACACAGTTCGGATTTCGGAAAGAAATAGGATGTAGGGAAGCCATATTATACCTAAAAATGATAATTGAAAAAAGGATGGAAATAAATAAACCAACGTACGTTGCATTCGTGGATCTGGAAAAGGCTTTCGATAATATAAAGTGGGAAAAAATGTTCGATATGCTAAAAAGAACAGGAGTTGACTACAGAGACAGACGAGTAATCTACAATTTGTACAAAAATCAAAGTGCGATTATAAAAAAGAACAATATACAAACCGAAGCAATAATAAGGAAAGGAGTACGTCAAGGATGCAACCTGTCACCGTATTTGTTTAGCTTATACATGGAACACGCTATTAAAGAATTACATAGGAATTAAGATAAATGGAAAAGAAATAAATATGATAAGATATGCTGACGACATTGCCATAGTAGCAGAAAGTGAAATAGGACTAATATATATTTCAAATCTAGTAGATAACCTTCTGAACAAATATAACATGAAGATTAACAAAAAAAGAAAATAAAAATTAACGCATCAATTAGCATTAAATCAGAAAAAATAGATCAGACGGAAAGTTTCATGTATTTAGATAAATTCAATTGAATGGAAAATGTTAACAGAGGTGAGGTGTCGAATAGCACAAGCAGCATTTAACGAGAAAAGAAAATTGTTAACATAAAAAAAAAAAACAGATTTAGCCGTGACAAAAAAATTCGTGAAAACATTTGTGTGGTCGGTCTGTCTCTACGCTGCTGAAACTTGGACATTGCGGAAAGTAGACATAGCAAAGCTGGAGGCTTTTGAAACCTGGTGTTGGCGAAGAGTGCTTAAAATAAAGTTGACGGATAAGATTACAAATGAAGAAGTTTATAATCGGATTAAGGAAGAAAAACATATTATGAAAAACTATCTCTCAACGAAGAAATAGATGGATTGGACATGTGTTACGGCATAATGCGTTGCTGACAGAATTAATAGAAAATTGGACGGAAAACGTACAAGAGGAATACCAGGAAGAAGATTCATGGAACAAGTTATGCAGGATATGGGAACAAAGAACTATCGAGAATTAAAACAACTAAGCAGAAGAAGTGAGGAATGGAAGAAAAAACTGCGGATTTGATTTGATTGGCTCCATTAATCAACCAATCAATAGATTGAAAAAAAAAAAAGTTTCTTTACTTTTAAGTTCTCACTTGCATTACTTTGAATTCGAGGTTGTTTATACGTTTAATTTTATATATATTTATGTTACTTTTTTACATTTATTTAATAATTACAAATTAATGCTTTGAAAATTTAAGGTGATATAAAGTTTATTGTCACTGTAAATTTTGTTTGCAATTTAAATTCCCCAAAATAACTATAATTTAAAACTTGATGAGATAATATCTAAATGAAGTAAATGTTATCCTTTTAATATAATAAATTACAATTTTTCCTATTTCTTATTACTTCGATGTCTAACTTATTAAATTCGTTATACTGGCTATTTACTGTTAATTCTGTTTCATTACATTCAAGAACTCTGCAATTACATTCTTTAAACCGTATCCGCAGAATTACACGCTGTACAGTTTTCCTTTTTTTGCTATGCCGAAATTCTTACGCATTTTATTAAAAATTATAAAAATTAGGGACAAAACCATTATTATTAACTCTGTAATTCAAATTAAGATAATATTGACTAGTTATTCCGTTATATGTATTCCAAATGTTTTGAAATTGCTCTAAGTAATATTTACTTAGTATAACTTTGAACTTTCTTGCGGTAACTTGTTTTTTTCTTCGTATATGAATTTTCTATTTGTATATTCTTCACGATTAATTTCGTGGAACCTGTTAATTTTGTTTCGAATGAAAAAAATATATTGATTACCATCGATTCCCAGTAACCAGTAATTTGATATCCTTTTTGATCATTTTAATTCTTACTATTCTCTGAAAATATCTTATGTTATAAATCTTTTGATTTTTAACATTTCTTAGACCATTATAGATTAAATTCCTAATTATTACCTATTGTATAATTTTTTTTTTTTTTATAATTTCAATATATTGCTATACACAGTTTATTAAAAATAAGGACAAAAATTTAATTGCTTTATTCTTTACATTACAAAAATTATTGTAAAATTAAACTATGTTCAATTGTACACCCGAATATTTTAAATGATTATGTTTAATTTGTTGTTTTTAAATGTTTTATTAGATAATATTTAAACAATTTTCGACTTCCTCTGTATGATCTTTGTTCATTTCGTTCATATCCACTATTAGCTATGTTGTCGATGAATGTAGGGAATGTAACATTTATCGGTACTTTAATTTTTATAGGTTCTTGAATATATTATGTTCGATAAGTATGGTCCCAAGACCGATCTCTGTTACGCTCCTGTCACAACCGAACGTTTTTCGTGTACGTACCAATATTTACAAACGTATTTCTATCGTTAAATTTTTATCTAATACCAGTTTTTCTAATAATAGCATTTATTTGTTTATGTTTACTCTGTCAAATGCTTTGGTAATGTCTAGTGTTACCAGGGTTACATTACACTTTTTATCATCGAAATTTTTGATCATTTGTATTACTTCGAATACTGTTAGTTCTAGTGCCTTTTTTGCCATTCCACTATGTTAATCTTTTATTTTATGTTCTCGATTGAATTTTGTTAATTCCTGACGTATGCATTTTTCAAATATTTTGCTTATATTTTTTGAAGGTAAAGATATTGCTATATATGAGCTTAATGCACTCATTTGCTTATTCTTTTAGGTAGTATAATTGTTTTTAATAATATCCGTATTTATGGAAAGCAGTTTAAACTTGTCACTTTAGTTATTACTCCAGGTACCCTAACAATTTTTAGTCATAGATTGGTTACTTTATCCAAGCATATCGATGGTTGTTTTTTTAACTTTTTTTGTAATTTAATTAAATTCATCGTTAATGATTTGATGTACTATCGTGGTTGCATTAAATATAGATGTAAATGGGGATTTACGTCAATGTAGAGTTTGCTAAATAAATTATTAACTTCGCCCTCATCTGTAAAAGCGCTTTTATCTAATCTCGGAATTTAAATTAATATTTTCTACTTCAGTCTAAAATCGTTCTCATCTTAACCTCTTTAATCGTATATTTATGTTTTGAACTACGTTTTATATTCGTTGTAACGTCTCGACTTGGTTTGTATATTTTTTCATCTGCAACACTTTCTATACTCCCTATTTCATACATTATTCTGTAACTGTAATTCTGAATTCCTACTAGTATACGTTTACTTCTTTTAATAATATAACACGATTGATTCTAGGAATTTTTTCAATTCTTCCCTAATCTTATATTTAACCATGAACATCTATTGCGTGCTTGTATTTTATTGGTAACTTTACTTTAACACCTTACTGACTCTAAACATTTTTATTTAGCTTTTTGAATACAACATAGAAGCGATCGATTAAAGTTATTTGAGAGTTGATTTTAAAATTCGGTCATAATTCTTTTTAAGTTTCCTACATCGTACTGGTTTGATGTACATTTTGACGTGAAACTTCTATTGGCGCGTTGTATATGAGAAGTTAACCCAAAACCGAGTGAGCGAGCCAAAGGCTTATTATAGACACGTAGGCAGACCTATTCTCACAGTGTAGTTGGGTTGCTCCTCTCTTTTCCCCATGCTGTACTCATATACGTGAATATTCAGTTTACATACATACACAAAAACTCGTACAGAAATTGACATTCATGCGTCTATATATATATATATATATATATTTTGCATTCGTATTTTCTCTTGCACACTCGTGCACTGCTAATATTTGAGTGATCGTCATGTGAAGTTAAGCATAGCCTACAGTGCGTTCCTTTTGTTTGTGAAATTATCGTGAGTTTATTTTCAAGTTTTACGTCTTCCCTGCGCCAAGAGGCACAGATTTTTTTTTTACGTGATTTGATTTTTTAATTTTAACTAGTGTAATTCAATTAGTTTCAATAATTTTTCTCTTCTTGTGCCTATTGTTCACTTTGCTCCATGTTACATTGCGCGAATTTTTAAATCGGCCGGTAGTATAAATTTTTTAAGTTATTATAAATCAGTTCCACTTTTTTACCTTTGTGCGAATGTTTTCTCCCATACCTTTTATCGATGACAGTAGAATTCCGTTCGGTAAATTTGTTCTTCCTCATTTCATTATTTTTTTGTTTTATCTGCGTTACTAGTGAGTCGGTACTGTTTTTATTCGTTTAATATATCTCGCGTTTGATTTTCCTCACTTGTGCCTTACTTTCTTGTTGCGCTATATTTCTAGTTGTCTCTTCTTTTTCAAGTCCGGTTATAAGCTCGTTGCTGCCGTGAAAGGTCTGTCTGTTTCACTCAATTTAAATTCTTCGGTATACCGACTGTTACGTAATATAAATACATAAACCGCGTATATATTTAATGTCGGCGGGTTTTTAAACGCGTCATTTTGTACGCGCATTTAATAATATTTATTCTT
Source organism: Coronaproctus castanopsis (assembly GCA_032883995.1). NCBI lineage: Eukaryota > Metazoa > Arthropoda > Insecta > Hemiptera > Monophlebidae > Coronaproctus > Coronaproctus castanopsis. The sequence goes on from CM065052.1 coordinate 48,727,627, forward strand.
AGGAGCGAGTAATTGAAAGATTATATCAATCTTTCCCGTCAGTCGCGCGCTTTATTTTAACCCCGTCAGTCGCGCTGCGTTCAGTGGACTCACGTTGCGATGAAATGATGAAATTTATTTTTTAATATCGATTTAATATTTTTCTGTTAATATTTATGAAATTATAACACACCGCTAACGTATAATTGTCTTTATTTGTTAATTAAAATGGAAACGGTTAAATAAATGAACTTAGAGCAATACGTCAGCATCTGCATCGTTTGAAATTTTGTCAAAACATTTCAATTTTTTTTGTATTCTATACAGAAAAATAAACGTCATTTTTCACACGAATGTTTCACTATGATTGTTGTGGTTTTTTTTCGGTTTGTCTATAACAACGTCTAAAATTCTTCCTTCTACCTTTGGTCGGTATTATCGCATTTTTCTCCTTTTTGCATTTCTTGTCGATACTATTACAGCAAAACTTCGAAGTTCTTCGGTAGATTCTTCATTTCCGACCTTCTATGTAATTGCGGCGTTGATAAACTCGGTGCTAATTTTTTCATCTTCCGCTCGTGAATTTTACACTATTTCCTAATATCACTCTTGAATTAATTCCTTCTACATCTAGAACACGATAAAAAATTACCCTCTGGTAAATCGTGCTGCGCCATAATTATGTAGCGCAATGTTGGTGTGTATTACGTCTACACCGCATTTAGTATTATTGTAAAATTTGATTATTTCCGTTTTTTTTTCTTTTCTGAATTTCAGCTTGTAAAATTAGAGTACGATTAAAAGTTGCTCCATCTTATATAGTATTTTTGTAAAATATCGTCAAATTAAAACGGTATGGGTCCACCGGGAATTTTTCACACGTTTATTTTAATCGCGGAAGAGACGGTTTCAGTTCGTTTAAGTTGACACTTATTTCGACTTCTTGTCGTTTCGTAGTAGACGGTATTAAAACGGCTAGAAACGTAGATAGTGCCAGCAAAACGCATAAAAAGATGTTAGCCGCTGAAGTACCGACGTGTCTGACGATATAGCCTAAAAGTTGAGTGAAGATTATAGAGTGTATATTGTTAAACGCCCATAGAAAACTGGACGTAATATCTTCGCTAACCGGATACGTCAATTCGATGGCCAGTTGAAATCCAGTCGCGTAAAAATTTATCCAGAACAGCCTATTCAAAAAAATATTTATTACGAACGTTACAACTTTCATATATGTATATATATATATATATATATATATATATATATATATATATATATATATATATATAGTAGTAATACAGTTCTATAAAAAATTTTATAAATCATAAACAATTTATATGTACATACACATAAGTATCCTTAAAGTTACCTTAGCAGTTAAATACAACCAAATGACTTTACAAAACTAAAGAAATAATGAAGAAAATAACAGTAAAATAACAATAGGAAAAATTTAAAAAAAAACAAACAATTAGCACTTGTATATTAAATTTAGTTTAATTTGTATATAAATAATTAAAAATAAAAAATCGTAATCGTATAATGTTACATTAGAAATCGGTGCTTAAAACGGCGATGCTTATATATAGTGTAACGCATGCTGAGATCAAGCATAATCCCCGATTACTTGAATTAAGTTATTGTCATGATACATTTATCATAAAATTTATTTGATAATTTATAAATATGATCATAAATATGAGGAATATTTAGCGTGGAAAATCGAGGAGCACTTAATGATATTCTGCAACACTGGTTTTGCATTACCTGGAGTTTTTTGTAAGTACTAACGAACACTGAACACCAGACCGGACAAGCATAAGGTCTTATAATGGTAGTGTAAATTAATTTCTTGTTTACTGAAGAAAGATGAGAACGGTAACTGAAAATTGGTGCGAGTATATGAATTTTTTCGCGTCACTGATAGATTTATTAATGCGTGCGTTAAATGAAAGACGAAAGTCTAGAGTAATTCCTAGATAGTTAACCTGCTTCTGACAACTGCTGCATATTAATAGTAATATCAGGCAGAGAAGGAGGAAATCTTCTAGTAAACAGTACAGCGTGCGATTTGTCGGTATTTAATTTTAGCCTCCAGCGTTTATTTGTAAATAGCATTTGCCGCTTTTTGTAACCTTATTGTAGATTGTATCAGTTCTGAATGATGTGCAAAATAACGACAGGTCGTCAACATAAAAACCCGCGTGGACTAAAGGTGTATTAGGAAAATCGTTTAATAATATTACAAATAGGTAAGGACCTAAAATACATCCTCGCGGAACATCTGCAAAAAGAGTTTTAGGTGTTGATTGTAAATTGTAGGTGATTAATGTAAAACGTTCTATCGCTTAAATAATTAATTTAACGAGATAAAGTGGATAACTGAATTTAATTAATTTGTACATTGTCCCAAGCTGTATCAAATGCTTTCTCAGTATCAATTAACAATAAACCAGTGTGCTTATTAAGGTTAACATTATCGGTGATGAAACCAGTTATTCTGACAACTTGATGCACTGTCGAATAGCCCTAAAAGGGAATTGTTCATTTTTGAGAATATTGCGAGTTAGAAAATAAGATTGTAACCGGTTTAGTATATATTTTTTCGACGACTTCACTAAAAGTACACAATAAGCTTAATTGGACGAATATTACGAATAAATATCTTTACCAGGTTTTATAATAATCTTTGCTATTTTCCACTTAGTCGGAAAGTAAGTAAATTTAAAAATGCTATCGATTAATTTAGTAAGATAAAAAACTCTTACATTACGAGGAAGGCGCTTAACCATAATTGCAGCAATATCATCTTATTGTCAGATCTGTAACCGCGATAACCGGGTATTTTAAAATTACATACATCGCTGAGTTTGGTTTCGCAAATAGCGGCTAGATCAACGTGATACACGGAGAGAAAATTAATGAATTCATTAATTTTAGGAAAAAATGAATTAGCGTTCCAGCTAATTAATGTGATTTTAGACCTATCATTATCCATGATTTAGAAATGAAAAAGAAAAACTTAAAATGATAAGCCTCGTATAAAAGTTCCAATTATTATTAAAATTTTTGTGAAACAATCCGCGTTTCTGGATTCTGGTAGCTTTCTACTAACATCTTTGAATACTGTAAGTATCCTAGTTAAATTTGTGTCTCTGAAAATATTTATTACTTCTGCAAAAGATGAGAACATACTATCGTTTGTAGAATTTGTGGAAGTATTTCTAGTGGCCTCAGCATACGTTCTCGAGCGTGAGATATTTAAATTGCTATTATTATTTCTACTACCATAATTCTTATAATTATTACGAGTTACAAAATTATTAGACCGGAATTTTTATTAATGTTAATCGATTCGCGAATACCGTATTATTTCTAAGGGACAGTTTTTAACGAAATGTTGAACATGTCTATAGAGTTTGGGAGGAAGTTTTCACGCACTTGTTTTCGAAAGACGAGCGGTATGTCACACGGCCACCGAACGATAATATTTCAGGAAAAATTTTTAAGAATCGTTTAATATTGATCATCGGTTTGCCACTATTTCCGTGGTATATTTAAAATCAAAAGTATGGGAAATATAAATTACAGAACCTTTTAAAAGAAGTGATATAGTGCTATATTAAAGCTATTCCCACCCAATGTTGGATAAAGTTTACGAAAATTAACTTTGTAAATATAATAAAAATGAAGGTCAGATAAGTGACGTTATGTAAAATCTTCCCATTTTTAACGAGATACGTAGCGTTTCCCCAACTTATCTAGAGAACGCAACATAATTGTATGTAATATGACACGTATGCTCTGTCGCATGTTGGTGTTGGTGTGTTCGTATATATGAGTTATATATATATATATATATATATATATATATATATATATATATATATGTACGTATGTATATATTTATAATTAATAAAATACAATTTTCACTAGGATAACAATTTATATAAACATATTCTATAACAAGGGACGATAATTACATTGATGGGAAAAGGGGATGAAAGCTGTCATCCCTTCTTCCGTCACAATAAGCTAATTTTAAGCCTGTGAGCCTCTGCACTTGTATAAGGGTGCCATTTTCATTTTATGGTTTTTGTTTATAGAGTGCGATGGTTTTCAGTAAGTAGAAATCCCACACACTGATTTTTGCTCCTTTGCAGTGCATGTTTGCATGTGCTGCATCAATAAAAATTGAATTTATTTATTATACTGTATCAGTATGTTTTGAAATTTTCTCCGCTTCCTCTTTAAACATAAAAAATAAACAAAATTAACCACTCTTACTTACCCCTGTAGTGCGCTGATAACATACATTAAATAATGATTGCCAACGTTTAACAACATGGTATATACTATCATACTTATCAGGCATCCAACCACGTTTACGATGACCACGGTCCTGAAATTAATGCACGCGAGAAAATAGAAAAAATTCTGCGTTAAAAAAAAATTTGCGTATATATAAAGAATATATTTATGCATCCATACCAAGGTATTTTGGTCGTTACAGTAACCTGAAGTGGGTCTGTTCGCAGGCGGTAAATAGTGGAAAAGAATGCAGAGGTTAGCTAGAATAAGACGTTAGCTGAATAAGAAGACGCGGAGCAGGAACAACTGCTAGCGGAAAGTATCAGGTAGTAGCAGTACAATTGGACAGTAAGATAGGCAGGTCGAGAGAACTACAAATCCGCAAAATCGTATCAGTTAGATTTAGTCGCTGTTAAAATCTCACACAGTTACCATCTCGGAAGTAATTCGCTACCTTTCAACTAGTGTTTTTATTACCAGGTTTAGAGAATAAAATGTTTGAAATATAAAAATCTATATAGAGATAATAGTGCGACAAAACTATAATATAATTATGCCGAAAAATTAATAACAAAGGAGATTAATTTCTGAAACACGACTTTAACATGACAGAAGGGATGACATGCATCTGCCAATTTATCTGGTCAGTAAGGGCGATTAGGTTACAACCGCCCAGGATATGAGAGCATGGAATAGAAAAATATGCTGAGGTCGCTAAAGATATAATGAAAATCTAATGAGAACCTTCTCAGGACCCGGTAAAACAAGCGACCAGATACTATAAAAATTACAGCAATTTAACTGACGATAATGAAATTGAAAATAAACAGCAGAAAATCATTATCGTGGGCAGTATTGAAAAAACTGAAGTTATATTATAAAGAAATACCGACGTATTTTAAGTTGCGCGATCTATGTATATTACGAGTTCTTGCGTACGACGGACATACATGGATATTTACAAAAATAATTATCAGATCAGAAAATACTGAACATTAAGCACATCGAAAAAGATATGGTGGAATGATGCCATTGGATCAGTAGCTAAAGGGAGGATGATTTTTTTACCGGTTGGCAGGATAATGTAAAGTTTATGAACGATGCAATGGTATTGAAAGCATTTTCTAAATGAAAGGAAAAAGACCGCAATGTTTTCTGTCATTACAATTATGTACTAGCTGGTTAGTAGTGGAATACTTTATTGAGTAATGAGAATAATATTCCTTGATCAGATTGATTATGTAGAAGTGATAATATTTTTTATAAAATTTTTATAATTATTAACAAGACTTGTAAGTTCTGTATGTTTAATTTTCGAAGTCATTTTGGAATAATCTACAAACATCGTGGAATAGGTTAATGTTCAGTCAGGAAGGATACACTTATATTGTTGTCGTTTAAGCAACTATTCCCTTTCAAAGTAAGTCGTTCAATACATTTTATACGTAAGCCGTCAACCCGGTAAATAATGACTTTTTCACAAAATTCTATATGTGACAATTGATAAAGATGGACAATTAGTACCGGTACTAATAAATAATTTTATTTACGAACCTCGCGTTAGCAGATAACGAATTATTTAGGTTATTGTTCAGGAAAAAATAATTAGCTAATATTACAACTTTATCAGAGTAACGAAAAGCGTACGAACAAAGCCTGTACATAAAATGCTTTCCAAATAATCAACAGATAATAAACTAGTTTCATATGTACCAGTCGAGTGGACTTTTATTAGCGACGGTATCCAAGATATATTACATTTTGTGATACGGTAAATATTTACGATATACATGCTTTTGGTACAATTAACGAAAATAATTTTTTAGTGTTAAAATCTGTCACGTATTATAAGTAAAGGAATCCCCTCCTAACTAATATCGTATGCTTTCTTAGCTTGTAGAACAATAAAGTACACATAATATTATTCAATTACATATTAGCCTGTAGTATAAATATTTCATAAGACATATCATCCGTTGCTTCTGTAGGGAATCACTAATGCCCGTTAAAAATAAAGGACAAATTATTTGCGTTATTTTTGTTTATATTTATTCGTTTTTCGAATGTTTAGATCGATATCTTACGTTGTTGTTATACTAAATGCGTTGAAATAATTATACTATCTTCTAGAAGAATACAAAAAAAACAAAACTTTCAAGTTCGCTTTATCGAAGTCATAATTTCAATTATCGAATTTCACAATTTTCAGAATATGTTCATAATAATTTTGAGATACATAGTGGAACAGGTGAAGTTAAAATATAAAACTGTTTCGCTGGTACTAAATTTAGTGCAGCCCTCGATAAAATGTTGGTTGAACTTTAACCGAAAAATTGCGGTATAAAAAAATTTCTTGTTCACATTTAAATAACTGAAAAAATGAAATAATTACTTTCGGATGTTTCCACAAATTAATGCCGGAATATATAGGCAGCTGGTAAACAGAAATAATCACCAATAGGTGATAGTTAATTATTATCTTTTTACTTACAGCTGAATTCAGAATTAATATAAGAGATAGTACCGAACACTTAAATAAATACTACCACAGCCACAACCCCACTAGCTCGAGTGCGATTATGATCGACTTAAAAGCGCTTACGATGCATATATTCATCTTGTAAAACTTCATTTCACTGCGCTTATGACGTATACATACGGATTTCAAAAATTCATGTGAAATACAATGTCCGCGTCGTATATTTACGTCCTGACCCGTTTATAATATTGTTTAGTTATTGTTGCCATTTCCCGGGTTTTTCTGTTATCGTTGTGCTAGGTTGCAAACTCTTTCCGTATACATAAATATTGGGGAGGAAAAAAACAGATTAATTGAATTCTGGGAATTGATTATAAAAAAATATGCTACATCATGAATTAATTCCAAGATCGTTAGAAGGACATTTTCCAGTCACAATTAGTTTTGTAGTCGCAAGAGTTTATTATATAAATTGGTATAATAATAGTAGTAGTCACAGATTCGGTCTGAAGTTCCGAAATGTATCGTGGAAAAATACTTTTTATAAAATCTGAGAAGAGGTGGTCTTGTTCAACTCAGGTCACCAATTTGCATCTTTGTATTTCATGCTATCTTAACGTAAAACTCATAGGAACATAAGGGGGTGTTGTAGAAATTTATTATAAATAAGAAAAATAAAAATAAAAATAAAATAATTTTTGGAAAATAATACAGATTAGCGAAGGTTATAGGCTCGTGCGAGATTAGTATAGATATATATATATATATCGGTATTATCCGTCTATTAAGTTACAAGTAGAACATAATAGTAATGATCAATCCCAAATTAACGGGGAAATTTCAGGAAACAAGTCGCACGTGGAGCCAGCAACCGATAATCGCGTTTTATGTATATACATGTATATATATATATATATATATGTATATGTATGTATAAGCTACACGTGCCGTATAAAGATAAGCGAATATGGTTAATATTATAATCGGTATCGTTGTCATGAAGAGATCGTACCTTCGTTGGAAAGGTTGTAAATCGATCGAACTGCTCGTCCGTTACGAGATCGAACGGAATAATAACGAGAATAATTGCTTGTTTTTAATAATAATAATTATCATATAATACATTCGAATTCGTTGTTAAAATAAAAGTAACGAATATAATTTGGAAATAGCGAAATAATTACGAATTCCACTACGGCGACAAAAGAGCGGAACATCGGATACATCATCACGATCAGGAAATCGATCTCACCGGTGGTAAGGTTACGCTATTTTATATTTTGTAAATTGTGTGTGAATGAATTTTGTGTACTTTTTGTGAATGTGTATTCTATTGGAAACGTAAATATTTAATTGTGAATTGTTTCTATGTGATGTATAAAATAAAACTAGAATAACGATAATAATTAAAATAAAATAATACAAAACTTGAAACTAATACTAGTCATTCAGTAGCGTAACTGTTGATTTTTGGCTCCACGCCGGGAGATTAGTTTCCAGTGAATATCACAAACTGAGTCTAATCTCGTAAAATATATTAAAAATTAAAAATAAATTTGCACAGTATTCTGCGCTGGCGATCGCGACTTTCCTATTTTGCTCTCTCTGGTACATTACCAGAGAGAGAACAGTTTAATTATATCCCTACCTAAGAGAGGATTTAGGAGAACGTTGTAAATTGTCATCGCAAAACAGAGTATTTGTGCTTCGCTCACTTAGGTGGAACATTATAATATATATATATATATATATATATATATATATATATATATATATATATATATATATATATATATATGTATATATATATAACCTGCAGGTAACTCACTTGAATAATTTTGTCCGATCCAGAATAAATCCCCCAATTATTTGTCCAACAGCACCCGAACCGTACATGATCAAACCAGACGTTCCAGCGTATTCTACATGACCCTGGAACATACAGACGCTCATAATACAAATTTTAAATAAGGTAAAAAAGAAATTGACCGTATAAATACGAATATGTGTAATATGAAAAATTGAAATTTTTAATTATTCCCAAATTCAAAACAATGGCTCGTTATTTTATATTTATCTTTGCCTTAAATAGAATACTTAAATTTTTTCTTCGGTAATTACACGAGGGTGATAATTTTTGAGTTTTTGATATTTTCGTTTTCGAACTTTTTTTTGTTTTTTGTTCATTGACCTTCATTGCAAAAAAGAATCTTATTTTATACTTTACTTACGCTTTTGTAATTATACGTACTAACTGTAAAGTAAATATAACCCTAAGGCGATACTATCAGACGTGCTTAATATACATATAGTGCTTAGGTCTTATATGATAAAACGCTTCTATTATGTACTTTACTTCTCCGTACCGTTATTGATAAGTTATGTATACATAAATAATAGCGATATACAAAATACACACACGCACACACTTATATTGGTTTGATTATATGACCCCGGAAAATGCTGCATTCGCTTTTTTTTTTTTTTACGGTAACAATGTTTCTTTTTCCTCCATATTTTTTTTTTTTTTTTTTTTTTTTTTTTTAAATGGGCACAGAATTTCTGCAAGATGGACATATTAGTCCTACGGTATTTTTTACATTTTCTTTATCACTTAATCAGGAAACTCTCACCACTTACCAATGTTTTTCCATATCTTAGTTAGATTAGAAAGTTCATTTATTTTATCGTCTCAAGATCAACATCATTACGGTTTCTTTTTCATGCTCTACTACTCATTTCGTATTGTAGTACGGTTTATTAAGCTTTCAGTTTGTGATGTTACAGTTTCATTTCAGTTGATTATCAGCACAGAACATTTGGATCTCTTCAGCTTTAATTCTATTTCGCTACTAGTGTCTTTAATTTTGGGCAAAGCACTTTTCCTGTACACGCTATAGGTAATAAATCGTATTAACCTAAAATTATAAATATTTCTTTATTTAATCGATATTCCACTTTCAGGTTTTATATACGTACAGTATGTTCCGTCTTTTGATAATTTAATAAAGGACACTGTAAACAAATAAGCAGGTTGTGCGAATATCATACTAGCAGAGGTCACTAAATTAACGGGAAAATTAATTTAATGGGCGATATAATCTAAAGAACTGCGAAATGGCCAACACAATTATACACGTTCTAGTGTTTAAAAAAAGAAAAATAGAGGAATTATGAAAATTATAGAAAAATTTTATTAATTTCGCGTATATCGAATGCAAACGACAAGCTGGTTTCATGAGAGGACCTGGCACACGTGATCAAATAATGTATGTAATACAACAAATACCAGCAGTTTTCGACCGCAATAAAGCTTTTGACAGTATCATATGGAACAGATTACGAACAAGATTTGTGCCGAATTATTATATTCCAGATATGTTGAAAAATCAAACCTTTGTGGGCTACAAGAAATCGGTATGCAGGAATCATTATCAAGTATAATTGCGGTACAGAAGATGGACATCTTTTAGGCATCTTATACGGAACGAAAGTGAAGTTTGATACAGGCAACAAAGGAAAATACAAAACCGAGGTCATCCATCAACATCATGACTCGATACGATACTAAATCACCTCGCGAACAATAGAGGGGAAAGCTAAATCAACTTTGTTGTAATATCGTGCACGATATTCATGTTGGTAATCTATCAATATGATGATAACTAATTATTATTCTTCCGCACATGTATTAACTGTCACCATTCATAGTCCACGTATCTCGATATACCTATGATTTCTTCGATATTTCTTTGAGCATCTTGCATTGCTTGTTTGATTGTAGTCCTTACTGGGCTAGATGGCTAATAATCATCATGATCCTGATTGGTGGTTTTCATGGTTACTTGCTTCATATATTCTTTATTGCATTAAACATTCTATATTGCGGACTCCTGTTCTGTTTTCTCTTATATTGAAACTTTTATTATTTTGCTCTGATCTTTTGCGTTATGTTCGCTTCTGCACTCTATTTCAATGTATATGATTTGAATATTTGATTTCTAGTTTGACAATCTACTGACATTGATAATTTATGTTTACTATGAATTAATCCTTCTTTTGCAGTATTATTAGAATCATCTCCCCCGAACGAACATTCCTAGTTTCTCATGGAGAAAGTAAATCAAAATATTAACTGATACGTTCCACAAGGGAGTGTCCTCGGACCTATTACCTCGTGTATACGGCCGACATCCCAACATCAATTGAAACGAGCAAACATTCGCAGATGATACAGCTATTTTATCTATAAGCGATTCCCTTAAAAATACGAATGAAAAATTACAACACACAAGCATTATTGATTATCTGCTTGTTTCTTCGAGTCTAGCTTTGGGTACAATTTTTAGATTAGAACACTTTGACCTTACATTTCATAAAGAGTTAATATTTGAGATCAAAGGTAATTTCAAAATTAATCCAACTACCTATAGTAAATTAAATTTCAATCACTTTAAAAATAATATAAACGACAAATATATTAAAATATTTGTTGACAATGTCTAACAGTGTAGACAAGGCTCGGTTCTTGCATCTCGCACTAATAAATTTAATAAATACATTTCTGGAGTGGTTGGTAGGAGTCAGACTACTGTCACTACCCCCCAATGACTGGTGGAATGTTAAATTACAAAACCTTAAGAACAAAATAAATATAGTTAGAAAAAGAAAATCGAAATGTAAAAATTCGTTCTCTTCTCTTGTATAATGTTTTAGCTGGATTAACTATATACAAAAATGAAACTGCTCGGGCCAAATTACTTTGTTGGAAAACATTTGTTAGCAAGAGTGCAGCTTGGGGACCCTACAAAATGTTGGTGAAGGAAGGGACAAGTTTGATTATTCCAGACCTGTTGCTGACTTGCCGAATTTCACATACAACCACTCTTAAATACTTAGGCGTGATTATAGATAAAAATTTAACTTTTATTCCTCATTTTAACATGATAACTAAAAAACGTGATAATATTTTCAGTAAACTTTCCAGAATTCAGCCCAATGCTTGGGGTTTGGCCTATAGGGAGCGGTACATACTATATAAGGGTCTAATTCAAGCCCTGTATGGCTGTACTGCTGCTGTATATGTCTATGTCCCAGAGTACTTAAACGAGTGAATAAGCAACAGAGGAAATATCTCCTTAAAATCTCTTCTCTTTACAAAACAACACCTACATCGGCAGCCTGTGTGATCTCTGGCGTTCTGCATTTAGATTTATATCTAATAGGCAGGGCGTTGGTTGGTGAGTACAGGCTTGTCGGTGAAGTTACACACATAAGGTCATTAAGGTTGTTAGATAACAGCTTTACTGACACCATCACTACACACATCTCAAACAACATCTTCAAAAAGTATGTTGATAAATTGATTACTGAGGTGGGATTCTGACACTTTTCAGATGCCTCCCAAAGATTAAAAATTAGAAATATAAAATTAATTTCTGGAATGCGCAGGTTCTCTTGGGGCATGGTAGATTCCAGGTCTATTTATTTAGGTTTGGACTTACCACTGCTAACAAGTGTACAGCGTGTTTCACTGACTCTGTCGATGATATACATCACTTCATCTTTGAATGCCCTGCCTTCTCTTCCTTACGCAACGTATTCGATACAGATAAATATAAGAGTTCACTCATTTTAGGTAGAAAAAACCATGTTGCCTTCCTCAAATTTGCGAAGAAAGCAATGCGCCTTAAATTTAAATTACTAATTAATTAAGTACAATGAACCAAATTCAAACGTCAACCCGATAACCCCTTTGACTCCTAGCGACTGGTTGCTTCTATGCTATAAATATTAATTTGTTAGATATTGTACTCATAAGAATTTACAGCTTGTTAAGAGGAATGTTTGTATATTATTAACTTTAAGAATGCATCTTATTTTCATTACACAGAGCTTGTTATTTGTATGAATTTGTACCTTAAGAAGATATATCGTACTTTTATCTATTCTGATTATTTTTCTCTAAGAATGTATTTTTTGTTCATAAACTAAACTTATTACACACATACAAACTTAATTCACACACACATATTTTTGGTGGAGTCGGGACTATGTTTTTCATCCTGATACTGCCTCCATAGATTAAGTACACATTGGCAGAGGGCAACCACTCACTGTTACATAATCACCTACCACACACACAATTCTTAAATTACACTAGCCCTCAGCCCCTTTATAAATACACCTATTTTTAATTAATAGATTCCCCCACCGGCAGAGTCCGGATTGGGGGAAAAAAAAACAGGAGACAAGAGATTGTACTAAGGAGAATCCGCATCGGCCACACTAAACTAACTCACGCTCACTTATTGCAAAATAAACCTCCACCACCATGTACGTTTTGTGGCAATCAAAATTTGTCCATTCAACATATAATCTCCGTATGTCCAAAACTGAACAAGGAACGTGAAGAAGTCTCTTTATTTGAACAAACAAAATCCTTTACAGAAGAGCACAGACGCACTTGAAAACGACGAAGCTGGAGTATAAAGTACTTTATAATTTTTAAAAACTATAAAATTATACAAGAAGATATAATTGTTAATCATGTTAGAATTATTTTTATTTCTATTTTCATTTACCGGAACTATGTAAACTTATATAAGACATAATTTTCTGTTTAATTTCTATAAAATTATCGACAAGTATTTTTAATGTACATATGGTAGAATCATTTGTAGAAGATTGAACCTTTCATTCAATTACTATATTATCTATAATTATCTAAATTGTATTGTATCGTAGACGCGAATGATCTAGAAGTCGACCGTCTTTAAATAAATATATAATTCGAGTTCTTTGTATTTTTTATATAAACCACTGAAACACATCCTTCGCCGTCTGTGTTAAAGTTTATCACTAGTACTAATTTATACATAAAATATAAAATTGTACTAAAAAAGAAAAAAATGTTTCTACTGTCGAAATTAGTTCTTATACGCTTAAATGTAACATCATATTTGCCCATGGTAATCTGGAGTTTGTGCTCCCTTTCAACGGTCATCCATTTCGTATATGCAACCATTAACTACGGCTCCGAGCGTCAGTTTCGGGTTTTTGCGAGAGATTAAATTTAACTTCTTGGGCTCCACTCTTTTTTATTACAGTCGCGTATAATGTGATGAAACAACGGGAACCTCTAGACTTTATGTTATTAAAGACATGTTCGACGGTGTCTCAACTGGGCGATTATGAGATGATCTTACGCAAGTGGAGGGTCATAGCAGTACGTTAACATTTTGTACTACATATCATGTTATCATGTCATTCCTGGAATCGAATGCTTCTATCGTAATCTATGACTAATTATTTTTGTTATTTGGCACCAAACTACATTTCTACTAACTATTCCGTTATACGCCTCCTGTGGATGCGCTCAGTTTCGCGTTGAAAACAAAAAAGCGTATTAACTTTTTTTTTTTTAAGTTGATACTTACATCGAAGTAAAGTTTGTAATTTTCGTTGAACAGGGCTGAAAATGCGTCAAAAGGTGCGATACATAACGAAAAACAGAACAGAAACAAAATGTACCCCGGCGAATTGAACTCTTGTTTTATCTGTTTGAATAATTCCATCCTATTCATTTTTTTCTGATATATGCGAGCTATGCTCGGATCGGTCGGAGGTCCCGATTGAAAAACTGAAACATATACAAAATTATTCCGAACAAAGTATCAAAATCGAATTGTGGGTTGCGAATTTTTTAAGTAGACTTAACTGATACCAATGTCCTTATCGAAACTTTGCTTTGTTAATTTTTTCGGCCCGGATACATCTTATATCTGCCAGTTATTCTAAAAATTTGACGATCGGTCCGTCATGAAACATGTCTCATTGATTTATGCAACCTTATCAATTATTACATCTACTTGTCCTAACGACGCGACATTTTAAAGCAATGGAAATCTACGTTTGATACTGTATTGCGTTTTTTCGCATTACATTAAAAAATATCGTAACATATCTATATATCGATGTATTTGCAGGAAGTTTGGATACACTTAATTTTTTATTTCAAATTTCTGGCGAATAAAAAAGATTTTGAAACATCGTACAACCGTAAATTTATCTATTTTGTTTATTTTCAATTTGCTAACTGATGACGATAAAAAATTTAACAAGAGTAACTTTTTCACATGTAGCTTGAGTATTTTGGAATACGTGATTATCCGACAGTATGAAAAGTTGAACCAGTTTTTTTCTTAGAATTATTAGTCTATGGACATTTCTCACCAACGCACAAAAAAATAGGTAAAGATTAAAGGAAAGCGATGACTTATATAAAAATTAAAAGTAATATTATGCGGAATTTATATCTCGAGAAATTTTGGAAAACTATACAAAGCCAATGAAATTAACTACTATTATTAATATTGTCCGAACTAAATTAAAACTTTAAATTAAACTAGATCAAATTAACTTTACTTTTTTTTTTTTTTTTTTTTTTTTACAATCTGAACCCCTAGGTCATTTAGCAAAATTTTTGACCATGTAATAACGTGACGGAGAAGCACCCAGTGGTGCTTACCCAGCAGTTGCTACCTTAAACAAGGTCCAGATGTTTATTACGCTTCAACCTCCTGGTGTCACTGGAGGTGTTCAGCAATCTTTGAGCCGAGGTATTAGGATGACCTTCCAGTCTAAGTACATGTCTTTGAGCGTACTGCTTTATAACATCGGACACATATGGAATATTCAAGTCTCTATGTAGGGTTGTGTTGGTTATGTACCAGGGTGCACCTTTCATTGTTCTTAATATTTTATTTTGAAACGTTTGTAGCATCTTTATATTGTTTTTTTTTGCACAACCCCATAGCTCTATTCCATAGGTCCAGACTGGCTTTATAACTGCTGTATATACCAAACGCTTATTGGTCAATGAGAGAACACTATTCCTGCCTAATAGCCAATTCATTTTTCTAACCCGTATGTTAAGTTCCTTATTTTTTTTGTCTATATGGTGCCGCCATGTCAATCGACTGTCCAGGTGCATACCTAGATATCTAACACTCGGCTGAATAGGCATTGTGAGGTTATTGTTTCTAACAGGTGGAACTGTAACGTTCCTATTTGTGAACTGAACGTTAACGGATTTGCTCTCATTAACACCTATCTTCCATTAAATCAACTCAAGTACGACTGTATTCCGGCAGTTTTAAGTCATCCTCGTCCACGCAGGCAGCAGTCTTAAAGTAATGGTCGTTCGACTTTTATAATGCAACTACTTAATGAAAAACAGATCAGAGGACGTGATTAAATATTCACTTTATAACGAATTAATTTTCCTTTCTTACAACTAAAACTGGACGGCCGTAAACCATGACCTTAATTATAAGTTATATATATATATATATATATATATATATATATATATATATATATATATATATATAAACCGTATCTTTACATAATAAATTCATGACCAAATAAATTGTCACCATGCTCGAATACACGAAATTCATTATGAATAATCCTTTGCCAATATCATCCACATTTTCCGTATTTGGTACGAATATTGTAGGAAGAATTTGCCCAATTCCAGTTCCTACCTGGTGTAAAAAGACGGTATGGGTATATGTATATATACATAGATACATTAGGTTATACATACATAATAATATTATGCGTACATTAGGCATTGTTTAGAGTACATTAAAAAAACCTTACGACCCATTTGAAAAGTAATAACGCATATGACTATCAAAGTAGTTTCTTTAAACATACAATTATTTATCGTTTTACTGTTTAGTGTTAAACAATTAACTTTGTTTAATTTTATGTATAGAATTTTATTGAATTCGAATGCCGTCGTGATCTATCCGATTTATTACTTTTAAACACAATTACACATTATTTAGTAAGAGTAATTATTTATTCATAAGATCAAGGCGATTTGTTAAAGATTATTATAATTTAATAAATTATGTAGTTGCATATTTTTAAAATAAACATAAATAGTTGTCAGTGTAATCGAATTACTAGAGTTGGCAGAAAAAACATGTGTCACCCATTGATCAATGAGATGTGCGTTTGCGTACTCGTAAGAAGAAATCACAGGATGTGGTCGAGAAGGTTTTGTGGCCATTTTAAAACAAGATACGAATAAGCATTTTATTAAAAATATATACAAGCGTAGTTAGGTAGTACATCTTGCAACAGAGGATTTGAAGTCGTATCAGCGATTTTGAGAAAATTGATTTATGTGCATGTTAATTCTGCATCTCTGCTAGCGGTCCAAATATTACGGACACAAAACAAGCAGTTTGATAAAATTATACATGTTCTTACGTGCTGAACGGTGGATCCATCAGGTAATAGATACACTTTCGGAAATAACTGTATGACCGTAGAGGTAAGTCTACTCCTGTCAATGAACCCCGCTGTTTTCGACAAAACTCTTTAGTTTGTGTGCATATTTTTGTTTTTCATTCGTGCAGACTCTTCAACTTCGAGGAAATATCACATGGTTTCGAGTGTCACAGATTTAGCTATTTACTTAGCAAAAGAGAGGTTTAATTCGCCCACCATACCCAAAAATAATTTAACATTAGCTAGCATTTTAATTTCACGGTATTAATTACTGGTGTTGGCAGCACTAACAGCACTTCAGGATTTTTGGTCAGATTAGCAGTTAAGGTTGTGTCAGCTGCGTTCCAGTAATTGATGTATGCTGTTAACGTTTACTTAAGGTTTTTGGTTCCCGTTTTAAAAACACCCAGAGCGGAGTACTGAATGGTTGGAAATTGAAACTTTTACTTCTGTACATTACCCGTGTATATTCAATTCATCAGTTTCATCCCAGCTATTTCCGGTGATTCTCGTGAGTTCATCAGCGGTGTGACATTGTTGACCATGGATTCAGGAAATTTAGAATTAGGGGGTTTACTCTTTTGACCTGCTCCATGACGATGTTCTGATTAACACTAATATTTAGATGTTGTTGTGATGTAGTCAGCCATTATACATGATTTTAGAATTAGACAGGAACATTGTTTTTTTAACAAAAAAATATCTGTCTTCGATGGAGGTTGTTTCTTGGTGACAAAGTAGGATAATAAGACACACCAGACCTTATAGTTAAATAATTTAATCCAATTTGCGCGAATGGGTTTATACTTCTTAAGAACCCAGTTCAATCCATCCAACGACAGTCCTGTTAACACAGGCTGTGGAAACTCAGCAGGTGGAACATTTTTAAACATACATTTAGCGCAATTAATTAAATAGTACAAATCATTCGATGTCCCGGGTTCATGGTTGAGTTGGAACTATTTTAATCATGAGTTACTAAGAGTAAACTTAAGGAGCATTGCTTCTCCGGCTAATTCCAAGAAGACTACACGATTAATGTTATTTATGGCTACGGAATTAGTAAATTGAACAGAGTTGAAAGTATGCCCTTCGCGGTAAATGCAGGATAATAAAAAATTAAATGTTCGTGCTAATCGGTGGACCCATTTGAACACAATGTACAGTCTGAAGTAGTAGCAAGCTTGAGCCTATGTAAATATGATTGAAATTTACCGTGCCTAGAGAGTACTCGAGTGTTATAAAAGTTTGGTTTCATAGAATCTAATGAGTACAATTGCAATCTCGACTGACATGCCCCAACTGTCAAACCCTAGATATGTTTATTGAAAGTTTTATTTAAAATGTTTGGTCTCGCGTCAGAGAAGATAGTTTTGAAGGATGGGAAGTACTTCATAAAAATCTGTCCAATAGGCATATGCGGTTAAATCCAAATGCCGTTATTTCGTAGATCACGAGCTTTTATTGTTCAAAATTGTTGAGTATATTATTGTAATTTCCTTTCCTTACATGATTTCCTTTTCAGAATACAACATTTAAACATTACATAATTATGGACTGAGGGCTCCCCAGTTTCGACGTTTAGTTTTTTACAACTATTGGGGAATTTTTTCAAGTTGCTACAAGATCTATTACACTTTTTCCACTTGCGTTAGTAAACGTAAATACATATTTTATAATTAGTACAATTAGTTTATGGGACACTAAGAAACTGTAAAAGAGTTTTGTTGGTTTTTCACAGATTTTAAGGTCTCACAGAGTGGACTTAATGTTCATGTCCCCTGTAAGAAGTTTGTAGGGAAATTTTAGGAAAATATCATTTAAAGCTTTTATATATGGTTCTGATGGTTTGTTAAAAATATATACTTATAACTAAGAGATTTTTCAGATTTAAAAAAAAAAAAAAAAACATTCTATGGACTACTGGAATATTCACTTACAACATCTCCGCATAAAGATACGGCTCCCGCTAACGATATTTCGTCCGGGCCGAACCAAGCTGCTGTAAATTTAAATACCGTCGTATATAGAAACACTTGCGATACGGCTTGGCATACTTGACCGACAATTACCAGATAGAATCGATTGGGATTCACAGCCAATAATTTTATCAACGCGCCGATAGTTAAAAAAGTGTTACTAATTAAAAAGTTCTTTCGTAATCCCTACGTAAAAGAAATTACCGCGTTAACGTTTAGAAAAAAAACAACACAATTTTTGAGTAATCTTTTAAATCACAGAACGAGTTGACTAATCGTAAGTTATAAAAAATTACACATACATATATATATATCAGTACGGAAGTAAAATAAAATTTAAAACACACACACAATAACATGCATACATATATTATATAAATATATGTGTTTGTATACACTTGTATGTAACGTGTACATTTAATCATCGGAAAAAATTTAACTATCTACACTCACATGCTTTTTATTTCATATATGAAATTTAAATATTAATAAGACTGTGTATTTTCTGGTCGAAACAATATGTGTCAATCTTAAAAATATTTATTTAAGCACGTTGGAAATCATCCAGAATCATCTAAAAGACAGTATTACATAATTTATAATTTCGTGTTAAAATTTAATTATATGCGAAAGGTTAATGAAAATTAATGGAAGACTTATTGTCATGAAGTTGAAGCATTTATTACAAGTAACAAAATTGATATTCTATTGATAGTGACACTTTACAAACAAGAGTTTTATTAAAATACCGCTTTGTACAGCCTACCGTACTCTACACCCAGATGGTAAAGCACACGGAGGTACGGCTGTTATAATAAAAACGTCAATGAAGCACTATGTAATAACCAACTTTACTAAAGCATATTTACAGGCAACCACTGTAATCATTGAAACAACTTTAGGTCTTATCGTAGTGTCATCGTTTTATTGCTCGCCTGAGGCACAACGTGGGTCAGACATTAGTTGAATCGTCTGTGAATCGAACTTTTGATCACTCGACAAAAATATCAGCAGTGATTCACATCTCACACCAAAACTGACAAAAATGAAAACTAATTGGTATGTGTTTCAGCAGATGGCTGAAAGTGAAATCGATCTTAATATTCCATTAAAAACTGAAGAAGATATCGAAATGGGTGTCGATTAAATGTATTCACAAATCGGCATATTTAGCTACTCCGATAAATAAGTCAGATAGAAAAACAAAAGTCATCCGAAAATGATAAAAAACATGATTGCAGAAAAACGGCGATTAAGAAGAGTTTGGCCCCAATATGATAGGACCCCAATAAATTAAAATGCACCGAACAAAATGACGAAAAAACTTACGAAAACACTCTCAGATATGAAAAATGAAGCTTTTCATGAATATCTAAGAAATCTTGCACCAACGGTAGACACAAATTATTCTTTACGGAGGGCTGTATCTCAGTGTCCACAAATTAGATTGGAAAACCACCAATGGGCAAGAGCAGATCAAGAAATAACGGTGGGGTTCGGTAAATACCCCTGCTAAATTTTTCATCACGATAATTAAAGTACATTAACTACCGAACAGGAAAATATCTGCAACTATTTAAAAACACCATTAAGATGTGCCGACCAATCATTTCAATATCACCAATGGAAGTGAAGGCGTGTATGGAAAAACAGCTTCACCAAAAAAAAAATTTCCGGTTATGATTTTCAGTGATGTTTAAAAACGAACGTATATTTTTAACGCGATTTTCCATACAAGCACTACCCTATCCAGTGGAAATTCGTATCTATAATTATGCTGCAGAAGCCAGGAAAACCGCAAGAACTGATCACATCATACAGACCCATCAGCTTACTACCGACTATGACAAAATTGCTTGAAAACCTAATTTTGAAAAGGCTAAAATCAATTCTCGATGATAAAAACATAATATACCGGATTGGCAATTTGATTATAGAAAAAAAAAAAAAACACAGCACAGTAGAGCAGACTCATCGAATAGTTAACTTAACCAACAGTAGTTTCGAAAACAAAAAATATTGTCCTTCCTCGAAATTGAGAAAGGATTCGACAAAGTGTGTCATACAGGTTTATTATACAATCTAAAACTTAATCAGTACTATACACTATTACAATCATACTTGACGGATAGATACTTGCAAAGTAATATAAACGGTGCTCGATCACAAATATATGTTATACGCTCGGGTGTGTCTCAGAGCAGTTTATCCATTGTTATACCAGATATATACATCTAATTTTCTGGAAAACAAATACACTATTACAGCTATGTTTGCATACGATACAGCGATATTATCCACTGACTGCAATCTAATAGTACCATACGTCTCCAGTATCATCTTCTGCAGATGGAGAAGTGGTTTAAATTATGGAAAACTACAGTTAACGAGTATAATTCTAATCACCTCCTTTTTACATTAAATAAAAATTTGCAAATGTGACGATCCAGTTAGGTGGAAGAATGATTCCAGCAGTAAATAAAGTACAATATTTAGTGCTACATTTAACGTTTGACTCGGAAAGATCATTTTCTGGCCAAACGGAAACAACTGGATCTGAAACTGCAAAATGTGAGCTGGTTGATGAATAAATACTCATCACTGTCGATAGAAAATAAAGTTCTACTACATATATAAAGTAACTCTAAAACCGATATGTACGTACGGAATAGAGAACAGCCAGCGATTCGCGAATAAAAATATTCCAGAATTTTTGGGCAAAGGTCCTGCGTAGACCCTGTGGTATAACGACGATCTTCATAAGGACTTCACATGCCAACTGTAAAGTGAACTGTCAAAATCCACAGTTAGAGATACAACACCATGCAAATCTACTGGCCGATCTCAATGATAACAGCGTTCTATTTCAACGCCTGAAAAGACGCGAGTGGAGAGCTATTTAGCCGATCTTAACTATTGTTTATCAAATAAAAAATGGTTGTCAGAGTTCTGTTAATATTCGATACATCTAATAACGGTGCTACTTATTATCCACCTAAGGATAAATTATATGCAGAAGGAAAAAAAAATCTCTTTAATCTGGGAAAGTTTATTATAGGCTTCGGTTAAAATTCTCCTATAATAGCTTCAAAAATCCGGCAGTAGCCCTTATTACAACCGCGTAAGTGTGTTTTCAATTTGACCGTTATTTACAACGTAATTATAAAAATAA
Source organism: Coronaproctus castanopsis (assembly GCA_032883995.1). Taxonomy (NCBI): domain Eukaryota; kingdom Metazoa; phylum Arthropoda; class Insecta; order Hemiptera; family Monophlebidae; genus Coronaproctus; species Coronaproctus castanopsis. The sequence goes on from CM065052.1 coordinate 48,749,861, forward strand.
ATTTTAATTATATATATTAAAAAAAAAGGAAACGATTAGAAAATTTGAAGTACCAATTTGTTTAACATCCACAAAACCGGCACGCAGAATATAATGTACGACAATAGGAAGCATTCGAACGTCCAATCGATCAGGTACAAATCGACGTTGTAATATCGTCCGATTAGATTATTGACGATGGTATATTCGCACCATTGCATCGAATTTGCCGATACGTACATAGTGTAAAGGCCTAATAAAGGCCAACGTCTTTTGTATAATTTCAAAAAACTTTCGTTAACCGTGTCTGTCATACCTCTTCGAACGTTTAAAACTACCTAGCCGAGCTTATTTTCGGGAACTTCGAACGTGCAAGTTTTGCATTTCGAATATGTAAAATAAAAATTTATTTCTGCGCACATTCGCGAGATAACGAAAATGGTTTCTCGTTGTTTTACCCGTTCGAAGGTTAAATTTCATTTGCTAAACAAAAATTTAAAATTTCTCGAAAACTGATATAATAACGAATTTACTATCATCGGTTAGCAACGCTAGAGATGTAGGTGTTTGAACGTTGATAACGAAGGAACGTCAAACATTATCGAGTAATCTAAATTTTAGACATGCTTAGACGCTACTATAGTATTTCTCAAAGTCGTTGGCACACCCGAATAAATATATACGTATATACGTACTCTTTATGAATACATACGCATATCTATCACAAGCGTGTAATGTGTATTCTATTGTAGTACTACTAGCTTCGCGAGTTTCGAAACGGCCTGACTAGCAATGGGCGGAATAAAGGGAGTCGGTCAGTCACGTATTTTATCGTTTCGGGGAGAAAAAATAAAAAGTCGTGCTTACGTATAAATTTCATTTAAAAAAAAAAATAATAAATGGAAGTTATTTCTAAACGAATTACGAATTTTTTCTTTCAGACAGCGAAAATTAAGCACCTCAAAAGAAATCGAACTTGCAACAGAACCATCAGGACAACAATACACCGACGGGCATGTTGAGTACGGCGGCTTTCCGTCTAATTGCCGAAGTTAAGCAAAGGTACTTGGATTGGTGACCGCCGGCTCAGTGTGTTGTGTGTTGTTGGTATCTCCCAATTTACCTGGCCCGCACGGGAAATTAGGCTATTTTCTCCCCAATTTATACCGGCGTCCAGCAGTGGACCGATATAGGTTAAAAAAAGAGAAAAAAATTAAATTAAACGATACATAAATTTCTCTTATTGTCCACCTTATTGATGCACGTTGCCAAATTCGTTAATTAATTATTATTCGCATTATATACGTACATTTGATTTTTATAACGAACATAATTTTATCTTCGCATAAGTCAAAATTTGTTTATTTTATTATAACAAATAATTATTCTTAAATTTAAATCGCGCATAATTAATATCATGTATTATTGGTCATAATTAATTGTAATTCTAAATTTCGCCTTTAAATAAGAATTAAACTCTTATATGTGGAAATAGAAAAATCGATATTACTTGATTTATATGATCTTTTATTTATTTATTTATTTATTTATTTATTTATTTATTTATTTAATGAAGTCACACAACAGCTAACAGCCAATTATAGCGTGGGCTTATAAATAAAATAATACAATGAATAATTTTTTCTGAATTATAAAATTAAAAGTAAAAAAATAAGATACAAAAAAAAATACATTGAACACATTCACCAGCCTCACACCCATTAAACACACCAGAAAAACTACACGCGGTCACAAGTCTCACACTCATTAAAACATACATCATTCACACCCCATTCACACATTCTTACTTGAAATAAACGGACGAATAATCTTCAGCAAATTAATAAATACAATATAAACCTTAACGTATATACTACATGTACATTAGTAAAGGAACACATACATAATAACAATCCAGAACCATTAGACAACAGCGAAACTCCTGTTCTCTTGGCAAAATATGATCGGGAAGCAACTTATTAAAGAAATATCTGTTATCAAAGTATATATCCATACAGGAAAATATGTTCAAAAGAGAATTATATAAGCGGAAAACTGACGGCAACGCAGAACTTAAACCGAGGTTTGTTCGTGTACGCGGCTCACTAAAAAAAACGATTCGATCGCCTATTTGGTCTTGGTACAACATAAGAAACGGTTGATGTTAAATACTCACTATTAACTCTACCGTTGCATACATCATGAAGAAACCTTAATTTGGCTATTTTTCTTCTGTAGTGTAAAGACATCACATCCATATATATATATATATATATTTTAAAAATTTACATTGAACTTTGTCAATTAACCTAATGTATTTATTATAATACGGATCCCAAACAATTGAACAGTATTCTAAAGGACTACGCACTAATGCATTATAAAGCGACAGTAGCGTCCATGGATCTCTAAATGAATTTCTTATAATAAAACCGGGCATTTTATAAGAGCGATTAACAACATCGCTTACATGTATTGAAAATTTTAAGTTGTCATCAATATTAACTCCGAGATCCCACATCACAGATTTTTTAATTATCCGCTTACCATTCATCGTGTAAATGAACGAGTACCTATTTCTATTTTTACAGAAACTCACGTGGACGCATTTGTCATAATTGAAAGGTAAATGATTTTCTTTGCTCCACAGAACCAGCTTATCTAGATCTGTTCGTAAAGATTCACAGTCAGCTAGTGAAGATATAGGAGCATAAATTTTGAGATCATCAACAAATAAAAGAAATTTTGAACAAAGGTTTCTTTCCAATATCATTGATAAAAATTAGGAATAGAAGGGGACCCAAATTCGAACCTTATGGAACCCCTGAAGTAGGTTATTAGAATGGTAGCCATTATACACAACATAGCTCTTATGGTTATATAAATAGGATTCTAATAATATTATAAAATCTTTTGACAGTCCAAGCAACTTTAGTTTATTCAGTAGATGTGAATAACCGTGTCAAATGCTTTACTAAAATCAGTGTAAATACTATCAACTTGTAAACCACAATCCATGAATCTAACTATATTTAACGCGATAATAAGTACAGAAAATATTATTTTGTGATTGCAAAAATAAATCCGTACGGAACCTTTGTGTATAATAATAATAATAATAATAATAATTCAAATCAAATGTAAATCAAATTTATTTAATAATGGATATAATGGAAAAATATAAGGTACTTAAATGCTGCATATCAGTATATACACATATATACTCACACATACGTATACACACGTATATACACACACACATATATATATACATAAGTACACATAATTATACATTCGTATTCATATATTTACATTATATATCTTATAAATACACATATACATAAACGGATACATGCGCAAAAATATGCAAACATACGCACATACATATATATACATACATGCATACATAAACCCCTGTACACTACACATTACACACACATATATATACGTATGCACATATAAACACTTATACCGACAAATATACACATATACACATGTAATACACATATATACACATGTATGCACATATATAAGTACGCATATTCGCATCAAATATCTACACACACGTATACATAATTTTGATAATAAATACACGTAAGTAATATATAAATAAACGATAATTGTATTCCAAATATACGGTAAATAAATAGGCTAGTAGCTAGAATTTCAATATGGCTACATTCGGATTTTTTTTTAAAAAACAATCGTATATTAAAAAAAAAAATTGTATTATATATAAAGGTGCGAAGGACCGTTAATAACTCAAAAAAATAAAATAAATAAAGTGTATAGGCGGATGATTGATAATAAGAAAATTATATATAAGTGTTAATCTACATATATATCGTTTATATGAAGATATAAATAAGTAATTCAAACTCGGGTGTAGGAAGTCCTTTGCTGAGTGTACTTATATTTAAGGTCAACAGTCAGGATGACAAAACATAGTCCCAACCATCACCGTGTGCAATATATCATAATGTACAAACTTAAAACTTAAGATTATTAGAATTTATATTAAAAGGAGGAAAAAAGACCTTCATTAACGATTACAACGCTTGCCGGTGAGTTATTATTATCATTATTATAATGTTACTACTATTAGTATTACCGCTATTGAACTATTTCATAAAAACGCATTATTATTATTATTACTATTATTATTAAAAGAAAAACATACACGTATGCACTCTTACACATACTTATATACATATATACGGTTACACTTACAGAAAGCGATATTGGAATAACATTTGTATTATGCTGATATTAATTGGAGTGGATTGAACACTTATTATTTTAGAACAAATATTTTCTACATTATTAAGCAAAAGTACTGAAGCCAATGTGAATAATTTTTTTTATTTATGACAAGTGGGGAATTTATATCTATTTTAAATTTATCTGTCTATATTCTTTAAAGTAACAGCGCTGATATATACAGTATGATGAATTGTATCAGGAGTATTTTTCTTGCAGTACTGACTGTTATGTTAGTTAAATTGAATCTACTCAGATATTCACCGAAGTTACCGAGTCCAGTTAAAATTTGTGAATTAAAAAAGATTATATATGTATATTTTTATAACTGATGTTACTCAGGATGTCAGGCAAAAATGAGTGGCTGATTCTTCCAGCCTGCATGCGAACTACTTATGTAAATTAAAAATAGTAACAATAATAATAATAATAATAATAATTTATGATAACTCGTTAAAAACCATCGTCAGTTATATTAAGCTCGACAGAAATAACATGAGTAGGAACCGTGGCCATTATGTGTGACGAGAATTACGCTTGTTCGTTATTTATACGAAATTTCTTTTTTAAGGCTTGTTTTTCAGCGTTTTGACGATTCATATTTTTCGGAATAATCACCGTCAATATCCAAGCGACGGCGAGTAAAACGCACAGGAAAATATTCGCCTCCCTCATCATCTTCTGTCTAGACATGCGTCCGTAAATGGTGGTAATGAACAACGAATGAACATAAGCAGAGAGTAGCATAAGAGCCGCTACGACGTCTTCGGTTACTGGAAAGCTAACTTCGATAGCGATTTGAATAGAACTGGTTAGGTAACTAACCCAGAATATCCTGAATGAAAACAAAACGAAAAATTAGGTATTATTTTTAAATAGACTAGACCGGCAATAATAATAACGATAGTTCCTACAATAAATAAATTCAGAATGAGTTCGACAAAAATTTAGAGACAATCGTAAATCATAATAGCTGTTGACCGGAATCAGTGTGTAAAGTTGCGCACATGCTTCAGAAAATAGTCCATACAGCGTGTGCCTAGAAGATGGAAGATTATGCAAAATGCGGAGAAATTATTCGTTCGCGTACTGCCTAAGCTGATCGGTAAGCTGATTCTACAAAGTACATCTAGGTACGGACTTGGATAAACGTACGTCGTGGAACAAAGCTAAGCAAATCAAGCCCAAAGTACAGCAAATGTGTTAATAGGTAGACAATCCGTACCGCATACGTCTTGCAAACTATTAGTGTACAAGCAGATCGTCAGATAGATGTGTACGTAAGCGATTGTCTTATGGGGTTGCAATCGTTGATGCAAATCGATATTAACGTAGTAATGACGATATTCATTCGGATCTTCAGTGTAGAAGAAGTAATTAAGAGGATTGCTAAAATATACGAGAAACGATTACACGTGTTTACGTAAATGTAGAAGCGATTGCTGGATATAGGTTATGGCAACGAACGTCTTGAACGTAGACGAATTAAATATGTTTCTCATCCCTAATCATCATTTTTTAGTTAAATATTGCAGGCAACTATTACACACACACACACACACAACACAATTTATTTTTTGTATTATACTGGTTGTTTTTCTTTTGTTCTGGCTACACAACTCTTACACACAGTTTTTTATTAAGTACATTAGTTCCCTGCACCTTTATAATCACAAATTATTTAATACGTTTGCCCCACCGCGTAAGTGCCGATTGGGAACCATTAAAAAAAAAACAAAAAAAAAAAGAATTAAATTTATTATCGGAACGAGCATGACTGTGCGCAATCCGAGTGAATTAATTATGAATGCCGATACTTATTTAATTTAGCAATTAAAATTGTATTCTTAAATTTGAAGAAAAAAATCGTAATTACACTTTACAATAACAACAAATTCAGAATATCCTTTATACCTAAACATACACATAATATAATATCGACACTAGTGTAGTTGTATGCGTGAAAAACAACAGAAAAACAGGAAAATCAATTGCGGATCCGAATGAGATAAGTCTAATATTTCTATGACAAAGACGGCCATTATATATATATATATATATATATATATATATATATATATATATATATATATATATATATATATATATATATTAAAAAGTGCGGTTTCGAGGAATTTAATCGTGCTGGCTACTTTCGATGTTCCATTGTGTTTTCCTAGACTATTATTTGTCATGTGTCCATGATTTTTTTTATTTTATAAATTTCATTAATTTTATTAATTCGGATTATTTGCCTTCGTAGTGTGTAATTCGTCATATAGTATTGCTTAGACTGCATCTTCCATTCGTACGATATAACCTATACGGCTGTCATTAGGTCACGGTTAAAGATTGTTCCGTTCATATCCGGTACGTCGAAAAACTTCACGATTTGATATAAAATCGCTCGATTCAATTTTCATAAGTGGTCCAAGAAATCGTTGTTGAAAATATTCCAGATTTATTATGTGCGCGATAACTAGGTTTCGCTCGCGTAAAGAAGATTTGGAAGTTTGTGCAGTATAATCTTTTAGTCGTTAGTTCTAAGCGTTGATTATTTTAACGCTAGGTCACATTTATAGTTAATTATCGCACTTATTGCTGTTTAATGTCAAATCTGACGTTCTATTTCGTAATTTAATACTGGCTTTTCCACTGTCGTATGATCAATGACGCGATTAATTCTATTAGCCAGAAAATATTATCCGACGAAGTTTTGTAAAACTATCCCGAACGATGATTATTAAAATCGAACTTTTTTGTATCTCCTTCGTTTTAATAACTATTTAGCAGGTTTTTCGATAATAATTTTTTTTTTATATATTATCGTAATTATATCGTCTCCTTATTTTTATAAAAAGTCAAAAACCATCAATTTCGCCTACTTTATTATTAGATCCCCAGGTATTTCGTCTAATTAAAACGCCTCTTTTACAGTTTAGGTTATTCGATAATTAGGAATTTTATTATTCACGTTTGTACAACGTCATTTGCTCTTTTGAACAACTCTTTTTATAATATTCCGTTCGTCTAGCGTTAATATCTTCATCGCGTCGTAACATAAATCCATCCATGTTCCCGATGAGATTAGGTATTTTTCGATATAGACCCATATGATGGGGTTTATACAGTATTGTAAAATTAAGTTTATATCTTTATAACGACTCGGTTCTTTGCATTTGATTTAATTCTCCGAGTTTAAATTGCTGAGATTCTTTACATTTTTCTATTGATTCGTTACAAAAAGCTTCGTTAGCCATAACTTTAAAAGTTGTACTTCGACGTGTATGCAAACTTCTTCAATACTGCTCCAATAGCCCTTTCATAAAGTCGTTGATAAAAAAAAAAAAAAATAGTAATTTTATACGGGGTTCTTTATTATACAGTAATGATTTTTTAGGCGGACTCTAGACGATTAACAATTAAAAGTAGTACTTTGAATGCAAATTTTTTCAATACTATACGAATCCTCGCTTATTACATCATTCGAATATATATAATTTTCATTTTTCTGAGTAAGTTCATTTGTTTTGTTTATTTTTAAAAAATTTCCTTGTTATTTCTCGATTTTGCCTCATTACGAAATTCGGTTAGTTTTCAATTTAATCTGTCCAACAATCCGCTGCGCCCGTTAGTTCTCTCATATTTTTAATGGTTACCCGACTTTTTTATATTACTTAACCAACATGTCGTCGGGATTTCGTACTCCTATTTTTCCTTGCAATATTAGCTGTATTAGTTCGTATTTATCTCCTCTCATCGTAAAATACGCAGTCTTTCTTCTTTTAATTATGGGCAACGTATTAAGAAACCGTCGCTAAATCCGTATTTCAAATGCTTCAATCTTGTTCGATGTGACTGCCCTGAGCGTCCCCATATATTTTATTGTTGCCCGTATATAATATCTCACCAGGTGCAATTTTAATTCCATACTAATACCATGATAACACAATAGACCATCGAGTTTTAGGAATGCCTTATATCCTGCACCTAACTTTCATATCTTAGTTTTTTTTTTTTTTTTTTCAGAAAACCAACTTCCTAAATATTTGAAGGATGATCCTTTTTCTATCCTCTCTCCTTCCATTGTAATTTCTTCACATTTTTCCCGATTCTTCTTAGATATATTTTAGTTTTACTAAAGTTTAATTCAAAAATCATTTACACATCCTGTGTATATCTTGAATTAATTTTGTCAGTCCTTCTTCATCAACAAATCTGATAATAAGTACTGCGTTCTGACCATATATTGAAACAGTGATCTCTTTCAATAAATCATCGACAAACGTTGTCGATTTTATATTACTTACCCGCCATTTCTAACTGGTTTCCGCTCACTCCAACATTATTACAAAAAAGCCTAGTTCAATTTTTAATACATATCTCGATTATTTTATAGAAATCTCTACCACTGTAAAGTCGATGATTTAATATATAACGTAAGCAGCAACCTGTAAACTTGTCCATCTTTAAAAGTAAATTTAGCTTCGCAAATGAGGAAATGTACTTTTCCAATTGATCTATTTTTTTCTTCATACGCCCGTAATTTCTAATATGTTTACATAATAAAAACGGCGGCGTTAAGCTAAAAACATATACTAATTTTTGCGGGGTTATCAAAATCGTAACTTTTTAAATTTATTTATTCCGTTAATTCTTCATTTCTGATTATCTTATTACAAGTTTTTTTTTTTTTTCATCCAGTAATCCGGCGTCCATGTGTTCTGATAAGAAAAATCTAGTTATTTATAATGCCAAATAACTCGTCGAAATTGTCGAGGATTTTTTCAGTATTTTTCAAGTTATATTTTTAGAGAGTTTTAATTACGATATCCGTAATACTTCCCGGTTCGAGGGAAGAATCTGATCCTGTGCCACCATATTGATGCGTCCGAATAACTCCATTGGAGAACTCCGAACAGGTTACGTACCGGCTATGGGGAAACAAATACAAACCGTGTCGGATGGAAGTTAAGCACGGATGAAATATATTGTTCTTGTTTTATTTGCGTCTGTTTTCGGTGGAAGATATTCGGCAATTCGTGAAAATTCACCGACCGTTGCTATTTACATTTGTTACAATTTCAATTTCAAAAATTAAGATTAGTTCCAAGTTATCTATAAATTTTATACCGGCGTTTATTATATAGAATACACCGCTTCTTAGGCGAACTACTGTAGATAATTTTCGACGTATTTATATAAATACTTTAAAAATTAAGACAGTGCCAACCAGAAAATAAAGAAAATGAAATTTTTTATTAGCATTAAAATTTCACCTACCCTATAGTGGACATCGTGACTACTAAAACGGTTATTAATTGCTTCGATTAATTTAGGTTCTAAGTGTAATTATTTGTATTCGAACGAGGGCATCACGACTTATATTAAACGATAGTTCGAAACTTTTCAGCTTGTGTAGAAATTTACTTTAATAAGTAGGTTAATAAAATGAAAATAAAAATATGGACGTTACCCTTGAAATGCGGCGACGACGAAGACAATATTGATATTTTGCATCGGTATGCATATCGTTAGCGTCACCATACTGATGAATGTCCCAAATGCTACAAATGACACAATTTCCCTAACATATAAAACACATTATTACATATATATATATATAAACAAAACAAAATCATAACACAATATTTAATCACTATAAAAGGTTTTTTTATGTATATTTTTTTTTAATTGCAGAGCTTTCAATAAATGTTACATGACTCTCCGATACATCAACTTTATATATATATGTACGCTCTATCCTGGCTTTTTACTTGGTCTTTTGGTTTTTTTTTTCTACTTCGGGTCATAACCTCAGTAGGAAATAAAATTAGATATAAAGATTTTCAAGTTCAAATTTTCGTGATACACGTTTTCCATTTCAATATTTATTTTTTCCTTTATTCTCACCGCGCGCTACGCCATCTTCCGTAACCAATCGAAATATCTTATAAAATATCTTCCCTAAAACTATAACCCCTATTTTTTCTACTACATGGTACTGATGTATACATACATGCGTGAACTTTTATTAGGCTTTCGCAATGGTTTAACCATCGAACACAACTTATGCAATTTACTCTATAGAGAAATTACACATAAATATTTAAAAATATAGGTAAAAAGTAATATCGGTAAGAGCAAAAGGGAATATATGATGAGGGGACACATTACATAGCTTTGTTGCTATCAACGGTAAAATAATAAAGTGGAGCGGAATTCGGGTATTATTAAGAGAAAGTAATCAGAATTAATAGGAAAAAGAAGTGGCAATAATTTTGTATGCAATTCAATCGGCAAACATGAATATCTTATGTGTTGGAATTATCTAAAGCATTCAGAAGTACATCATATAACCGAGTTAGTTGTCAGAAGATAATTTTTATTCATTTATTGAGTCACTGGCTCCACCTCATGTATCTGAACCAGAGGAGGTTATACAACCTGAATGTAGCCCCCTCTGGTCACTTTTTAGATGCTCATTTTACTGAAAATGAGATAGCCTACATTTTATCAAGGAAAAACTCAACAATGCCAGGTTATGATGGTGTTCCTTTTGAAGCGCTAAAAAAAAAAAGTTACCAAATAATTTTTCTACTGTCTTCGTTTACGTTTTAAATAAAGTTCGGCAATCAAAATCGATTCCAAATTCTTGGATGCTTTTTGTTATCGTCCCTGTATCTAAGAACAATGGATCATTTAGACTGATTTCATTAGCCTCTTATATTAGGAAAATTTGTAAATCCGTTACGGCTTTACGGCTCAACTGGTCGTTACAGAATATCCTCCCAGCTAATATGTATGGTTTTCGAAATAATACGAGCGCATCGGATTGCGTGGGTGATTTAGTTGGTAATATATATAATAGTCTCATTAAATATTATAATATTACCATTTTCCTCGATATAATGAACGTCTTTAATAATGTACATTTTCCCACTTTACAACATAAATTATTGTCCCTCGGCATTGCAGGGCATTGTTGTCACTTCATTACTAGACTGTTTTCGCAACGCTATATTCTAATTAGTACTTTGTCAACCAATTACCAATGAGTGGTATACAGGGGAATACCTCAGATCTCTTCTCTTAGTCCGATTTTTTTAAATTTATATATTTAAGAACTGGTACATCTGTCTTTGTATTCCAAAACTTTCCTGTTTGCTGATAATATTGCGGTATTTATTTCCAATACAACATTTTCTGACGCCGTATGTAACGTTAATATTGATATAGAACTAATTGAACGAGTGCTTTTTAAGTTGGAGGTTAACTCTATGTGTCGTGAAATGTACGTCAGTGGTTTTTGCATACAGGCATTAGACAGCCAGTAACTTCTCCATCACAATAGAAAATAAAGTTTAGATTGTGGAATGTAGTGATTTTTTATTACAAAAAATAGTTAAAATCACTAAACTTATTTATTAAGGAAAGCTTTTCGACAACTAGCCATTATCAAGCTATATATAAATAAAATTAAATATATAAAAATATAAAATATTAATTTAAATCTAAGTTCACAATTTTTACATAATAAATTAATTATAAATACTTAAAACTATCTGACAGTGACTGTGGTAAACAACACACTCAAATATCAGTAATATAAAATTTACAGAACAGTAGCTAGAAAATAATTATTTTATAAAAATATGTATTTGAACAATAAAAAATATATTTTATGTAATCAAAAATCAATAGCTAGGAATGATATAATTTTTACAATATACTTTTTAAAATTAATCCTTCCTCAAAATTTACCATTGAATTTAATAAATTATTTTTGTCCTTTTCTTTTATTATTTCCATTTTTTCAAGTAGTTTTTTTTTTTTAAATTTTTTTCTGTATGTAAAATTTTATAATTATGATTAATATTATTTATTTTGTGTTTTAATTCTATACAATGTTTTCCAAGTAATGATTTTTCATCATTATTTGTATATGAGTTTAAATGTTCTTTAAATCTTGTTACGAATTGTCTGCCTGTTTTTCCTAGGTATTCTTTTTCACATTGATTACAATTTAATTTATAGACTCCTGAAATTTTTAATATATTTCTATCTTTTATTTTGTTATTACTGATTGATTTTAATAATGTATTATTATTTCTTATTTCTAAATCGATGTTATATTTGTTAAATATTTTAATTATTTTATATGTATATGACTTCCTACATAATTTATCGAACCTAAATAATTCTTTTTATCTTTTTCTATATTTATATCGACTTCAGTTTTATTCCATATTTGATCAACTGTGATAGGGTTGTTATATTTGTTTCTTATTGCTATTTGTTTTATAATGTTTTTTTCTTTATTCAATTTATCACTGTCTGTTAAAATTGATTTTGCTCTATTGATAAGACTTCTTAAACTTGCTAATTTATGCATTTTTGGGTGAAATGAATCTTTTGGTATTAATGTATCTGTTTGTGTAGGCTATATATCTATATCAATTTTTTGGTTAATAATGTTAATTTTTAAATCAGAAAATTTATTATTTTACCTCCTATTTCTAATGTAAATTGTATGTTTTTATTATAATTATTTAGATTGGATACAAAACTATTCGACATATGACCATTATCATCATTATTACTCCATATTATTAAAATATCATCAACATATCTTTTCCATAATTTAACATTATTTTTAAATATATTATTATTTTTAATGTTATTTTCTAATTTGTTCATATAAATATCAGCTAGAATGGGTGATAATGGAGATCCCATAATTAAACCACTATTTTGTTTATAATATTTATTTTGAAACTGAAAATAATTTTGATTTAGTACTGTCTCCAATATTGTTATATAGTGATTTTTATGAATATTATTATTTAAATTGTTATGAAAATGTTGTTATTCAAATCAGCTCGGTATTTAGGTATTACTTTGGATACGCGTTTAAATCTACTAACAACTATTAATCGCGTAGTTAACATTCTACGTAATTTATACAATACTCGTTGTGGGCGGGACGAATCCTTTCGTACTCTTAACTCTTAACTCTTCTAAGTATTAATGAGACGCATCGAATGGAATGGGGCAATGGGTTAGCGATTAACGGGTTCTGTGATAACTTTTTTTTTTTTTTTTTTTTTTAATTTCTGTATGAGAACGTAACCGATTCGTACTTGTTTAGAGGAAAGAGTAAATTTCAGAATGGATATTAAAAAATAAAAATGAGTATGTCTGTAGAAGATTAATTCGAAATGTTTGCGCATGTAGATAATACAATGTATGAATGAATTTTCTATTTGATACTTATATATATATTATTTTTAGCGCTATATTTATCGCACCAAAATCGATTATATATTTTGAATTTATACGATTTTATAGCGCTATTATAATTAAGATGTTTCGGAATTCTCCGATACCTACGTTTTTCATCATCATCCACTATACACGTGTCCATGTGTAAGAGTTAAACATCAGCAGCAATGAGCCACACAATCCAGTGAAAAAAAGGAAGAAAAAATAAAATTTATTCATTAATAAATAAATATATTAAATGACGCGAGTATTTCGGGAGCTAAAACTTTGGTAATAATAGAATGACGCTGATCCGACATTAGTGTAGTTCACGTTTTGTATATATATGAAACAATTATGCAAAAATAAAATACGAAAACAAATAAAAAAAAAATTAAATTAAAATTTACAAAGACAAATTGCTTAACTATGAAATATGTTTAGAGTTTAATTATTTACACAAATTTATGTTAAGTCTACTACGATAATAGGGAAATTATTCGAATAGCACGAGAAAGCATTAACTAATAAATTATATAGGACCCAAATGAAAAGTACAAATCGTCATAGTTTAGCTAATGTCAAAGTGAAATTATTTGGGAATGAAAAAAAAACAACATAATAATTCATTACCGTCGAAAAATTTAAAGATGAAAATCACGAGGGACAAGTAAAGAGGGGCGCATCTGAAATGCGAATTTCATCCAAAATTTCGTTATATTATGATTATGGAAAATAGTACAATTTTATCCATTCGTGTACTTACTTAAACAAACGTGTTTTATCCAATACCCAGCCACAAAATAACGCAGCACACGTTCCAATAACCACAGTTACAAATCCAATAATACCGCTGTAACCTTCATGCTCCTATAAACGTTATAATCGATTAAATATTAAAGTATTTTACATAGAAATCAACATTTATGTTCAGTATATAAAAATACCTTTGAATACATATACACCGTTTTATCTTATTCATAATTTAACTATCACGCGAAACATTTATAATTTGAAAACAAAAATTTAAATTCTACGCGCCAAAGAACAGAAAATTCAAATACGTCGTGTACATTAGAAACCTATTTATCGCCGAAAGTGTGAACCTCGCGTAATTATAAAAAAAAATTGTAACTTTTTTTATTATTTGGCTTCATAAAATATTATTGAAGTATTATAATCGGATATTTCAGCAATAATTATTGCCGAACAATGTAGGCAAGAATAGAAGTATAAAAGGGAACACAGAGAACAGGAACAAATGATGAAGGATGAGAAATGTTACTGAACAAACGTAGAAACATCAAATTGTAATAATTCATAATGAACAGCTTGATGGGGGTTCGAATTATGAGCAAGCTCAATATTCTTTTTCAGAAGTTTTTATACTGTGTAGAAGATCTAAGCAGAGAATATCGGAGACGGACAACCGCTAGAGAAACTGACAATATGAACGATCAGAGAATTCCCAATAATACCGGCATACCCGGATACTCAATCAACTGCACTTAGAATCTAAGATAGAATAATTGTAAAATGTGTGTTTATTAATTCTAAAAATAAAAGGAGAACATAAAGTTTAAATGTGAAAATTTCAACGCCGCAAATTAATGGAGTCATAATATGTCTTATAGCGATTGATTTTGTAATAAGGGATGACAAAAGCGGTGTTAACATAACCAGAAAGTTTTAAATGTATCATACAACTAGGTAACTATTGGGGCTACGAAAGATAAAGAGCTGGCGGGTGATAGCGAATTACAATTTCTGATGGTTTCAAAGGAGTCTGATTCAATTTCAAAAGTCGTATTATTATGGCTACAGGGCAAATCAAAATATGTGACAGGATACGAGGAAATAAGTAATTTCGTATATAGAAGGATAGAGACAATAGAAAGTACGTCAATCACCACTATATCGATAACTAAACAGGCGATTACGAGAAACTATTGATTTTCAACGCAGAGACATAGAAGGAACTTTTTTTCTCTAAATCCGATATAGGGGTGCTAGTAATAATATCTAGGGCTAAATGCGAACATAAGATCTGTAAGGAGTTTAAAAGGGGGAAATATTGAACGAAAGCATCGTCGTAAAGAAAGCACCTATAATCTAGTATGAAACGAATGAATACGAGGCCACCAGGAATATTGATATAAGTGCTTTAGAAGATTGATACGCTTAGTTACCAACAAGGAGCTGAAGATAATGTGAGGATTGAGTTGATTGACACTGGAAAGCAAAACGTTCCAGAACTGTGTACAACATTGGAAATAAACTGAGTAGATTTAGAGATGTTACGCTTGAAAGAAAGATGATTTCTATACTCACCACATTGTCCTTGACATCATTACCAATTACTTCCCAACACGTTCGTATTTATTATAATAAAATTTAAAAAAAAAAATCTACATTCATAAATCCCATTACGCGGATTATCATTAGCCCGTTTATATTATAATTTTACTTACCGGAAAGTAGGCTTCGAATTGAGTGCTCAGAATGATTGAAAAGCTGGAGAAGCTACCTATACTGATTCCGTACGAGAAAAAGATAAGTCTGTAACTGTAATTATATAATAAATCTTTGAATGACTTTAAGGTGGTCAGATTCGAAGCATTTTCCTGCTGTACAATTTGAGCACCGCTTGGTAGGGTTTTTGGTTGTCTTTCGAAAACTACGAATAAATGAAAGATATCTCGAATTACTTTTTATTACACACACACATATATATATATATACATATTATCATCATCATCATCTGGTGGAACAGTCCGTGGACTGGTTTGCCCCTATGCTTGTCTTTTTCCACTCGTATCGGTTATTGGCCATTCTTTTCATTTCCGCGTAACTGAAGCAGTCGGAAACCCTGTTTAGGTTATCTATCCAGCTTAATCACGGTCAACCTCTAATTCATTTTCCCGGGATATATGTTCTATTATTCTAAATTATTATATATATGAACTATTTTATTTTAGCTAATTATATTTATTTCTAATTCACCGACGGCGTCTGCTTAACTAATCCCCGTCGTGATTCACGCCAATTTATGGTAAATTAATTATATGCTTTGTTTTATTTTGTGATTATATTCTGTGGCACATCTCAAAGATTCATTGAAAATTCTTCATTTGTTCGTGGTTGCCTAATTTATTGAATTATTTTATTAACTTTTTACGATTATCGATTAAATTTATGTTATTGTTACTTAGATTTATTTTTATTCTAATACATATAATATATAAGAGCCTGTATATTTTTTGAGTTTCTGCGTGTAACTATCCTGTTATATTTATAAAAACATGTTCAATTATTTAAATTTAGAAACCAACGAAGTAATAAATTTTACTGTAACAAGAAAATATTGCTTATGTTTATTTCTTTTTTCAGTAATATATATAATCTTAGAGATCAGAAAGAAGTTATTGAAATGATACGTGTGATCAGTGCTATTATATGGGAGTGTGACCTGAACTATAAGGGAAAAGATGGAAAAGTGGATATCATCATTTGAAATGTGCTGGTATCGAAGAATGGGGAAAATACCGTGGACTAAAAAGATGAAGAAGTTCTAAAATTAATGGAAACTGACAGAATATTAATGACAATAAAATGAAAAAATGAAAGGCAAATTTGTTGCTGTTTTTTTTTAATCGGCTTTAACACAATATGAGGTTATCAAGCCGAAAGTATAAAGTTAATTAGATGGTATTATATAGATTACATTGTTTGAAGAATAGAAAGAGATCGTTTAAATGAGGGCTATTATTACGCAATAGTTGGGACAGATTAGCGGATAGGTTAAACTTTGGACGGGATTCGGATAAATGGTTGCAACTTATTAGGGTATGCTGAAGAGTGAGTTAAGGAGTAGTAATGACAGGAAGGTGTCGGTGCGTTGTTGAATAGGTACGAGTGGGTTACATGTGTATGACCAAGGCTTAATCTAGTTGAAGTTACTTCTTTTCGGTATTTTCGATCGGATGACTTCCATTCTTCGATCTTTCCTTTTATATATCTGTGGTTTGTGGATGAGGTCGACCTCCATTCGGAATTCGTTATAATTTTCTTCTTATAACTAGTCTTTAGATCATCTGTTGTTAATATGATTTCGGTATTAGGATCTGATAGCGAACTTTTTGCTAACTTATCAGCAATTTCGTTGCCTTTTATTCCTTTATGGCTTGGGATCCATATGAACTGAATATCTATTCCGCCAGATTGTAATTGTGCTACGATTTGATGGATTCTTTGCACAATTGGGTTGGTGTTGATTATGTTTCAGATGTTTGTGAGCGGGTTAATCGGGTCTGTTAATATGATGAATTGAATTGCCATACCTCCTATAATACTATGTATACTGCATACAGCTTAGCAGTTGAGATTGAGTTTTCTGGTGGTAGTTTTTCGGGTTTGCTTGTGATGTCCGAAATGAAGTTTTTGATCCATTTATGTAACAGTGTATGCTGTTTGAGAAACGCTCTGAAATTTTGTTGAATTTTGACTGGATGTCTACGGTGTCTACGGAATTGTTTGGTGACATCGAAAGTTCGTCGATGATTTGAATTGCTGGTATTATCCATGGTGCAGGACGTACGAAAATATGAGGAAGCGAGCGGTATGTTTTCGGAGTATAAAAAGTTTGGATATTTTCTTCAAATTCTTGATCACTTTTATTATTCAGTTTGCATTTTCTCCGGTAATAGCTGTTAAATAATTTGATGGCAAGTTTAATATAGCTGCAGCGGCAACAAGGTTATTTACAGTTTGCATCACGCTTTTAGCGGACATTTTATGAGGGGCTAAAAGTACAAACTACACAAGCATGAATTAGTCAAAGTGGTTGTACCATTCGAAGACTAATATATATATAATTAAAATATAGGTTATAATTAAACACGACGGTTAAAATATAGTATACAGAACTGCGATTACGATATCTAAAAAAAAAAACAGCTAACATTATTTTACATCGCTGCAGAAAACTGATATTTCTTGAAATAGGGTCAGGAAAGATAAATGTCCCGTACTAGAGTGGAAGCAAATTAAGTGAACGAAATTCATGTTGCAAAATGAAATTCTTGTTATATATTAGAAATAATATTCTGAAAAGTACTCACAAAGAACTATCATCAACAGAATTACGGATGATATAATGGCATACGTCAAATTCATATTACGTATTCCGATGCCGATATTAGTTATTCCGTCGTTCCCGACGACAAATAGCGTAGGAACCAAAAACCCTAAAGCTCCGCCGATCTGTAATAAACGATAACGCAAATTAATTTTTAATATGTATTGATATATTTGAGAGTAGTGATTTTATGAATTAGTAAAACAAAATGAAAACACTTAATTAATAACTATATTTTTTTTATTTGTACGAAGCTTTTCAACAGTTACGTCATTATCAAGCTTACACAATAAACGCTAAACATAAATTAACTCTAATATTTATATAACAACAACTTTATATTTAATGTACATTATTCAACTAGCCAGACGATTCTTCAACGTATAATTCAAATCGCTGATCTCCCCCCACGGAACAATTATGTAATTCACTCAGATTGCATGTCTAAAACACATAGAGGCCATAAATTCCGAAATAGCAGTTGTTGATCATATAGTTCGATACTGGAGCTACATAAACTGAACACAAAAGTCAAGACTGCCTCTACTACATTGCCAATATTTCGCTTCGCAGTTATTATTGTAGTAGAGGTTATAAATAGCGCATTTAAACCTGTTTGGCTATGCGGGTGCTTCCTAACCTCGTATATACTATTTACTTTTGTGTTTTTGTGCATTGCTATATGTTGTTGTGTTCAGAACATCATCAAGATTATGTATTAACTTATAAAACGTGTGTCAGGTAAGTTTAAAAACTTGGTTATACTCATGTTTATGATGGTTCAATATTTGTACCACCATACAGCATTATTCTGGAACATTTTAATTTTTATTATTCTATTGTATATGCTCACAACTATTACTTGTAAAGTAAGTAAATAGTGTAATACCTAAATGTAATTTCAAATTTTAATGTTACAGTATTTTTAATTTTTAGAGTTCTTTAAAATATGTATCGGAACCTCGAAGACAGTGAAATTTTTGATATCTTACTGGAATCAATTCCATCAGATGGTGAGTCAGATACATATTCTGATACTGATGACGGTTTGGATGAGACCGTTGAAGCAATGGAACATGATGATAGTGGGAACAGTGTAGTAAGTAACATAAATAATAGAAGAAGATATCTCAGTAAAATGGGGAAAATATGATTCTCCATCAGAGCCACCAACTTTTATATCAGAAAGTGGTCTTACAAATTGCGTCCGTAGATTGGAAAATAAATCTCCGTGTAATTTATTTAAACTGTTTTTTGATGGAGAAATACTACGCGATATTGTTTTTCAAACCAAATTATATGCTCAACAAGAAGGAAAAAAATACCAATCAACAAACCTGGATGAAATGGATGTATTTTTAGGTATGAATATTCTTATGGGTATTAAAAAATTACCTAGTTATCGTGATCATTGGAGCACAGCTCCTGATTTGAATGATCCCTTCATTAGTTTTGGTTGGATCTTATCGCATCTACATCTGAATGATAATACGATGATGTCCGATAGGCGGAGCATTAGCTATGATAAGCTGTATAAATTGCGCCCATTTCTGGATGGAATAAATCACAGGTTCGGAAAGTTTTTCTCGACTAATCCCTGTGTATCAGTCGACGAATCAATGATAAAATGTACGGGAAGAAGTGGTATTAAACAATACATGCCAAAGAAACCTATTGCGGATATAAGGTGTGGATGATGGCTGACATGTCAGGATATGCATTAAAATTACAAATTTACACGGGTAAAATAGGCAACTCTGTACAAAGATTTCTCGGGGAGTCAGTTGTTATATCACTGACTGAAGACCTTCGTGGTAAAAACCACCTTGTTTTTTTTTGATAATTATTTTACATCATATCATCTCATGAATGAATAAATGCTTGTAGAACAGTGAATAGAAGCCACAAGAACCTGCCTGTCTTCAAAGATGATAGAGCTATGACACAAGGAGATTGTGATTGGTACACTTCAGGGTCTGTTATGGCCTTGAAGTGGGAAGACAAGAGATGTGTACATCCCCTAAGCAATTTTCATTACACATGTAATATGAAAACGGTAAATAGGAGAAATCGGGATGATAGTACAAGTCAGGTTACCTGCCCAGGAGCTGTTTCCGATTATAATTAATTTATGAATGGAGTAGATCATTTTCATCATATAAAATCTACATACGAAATTGACCGAAAAAGTAAGAAATGGTGGCATCGAATATTTTTTTATTTTGTTGATGCTGCAGTTATAAATGCCTATATTCTACATTCGTACATTCCAGTTCCGTCATTAACATTAAAAAATTTTCGTCGAGAAATTGTTATGGGGTTGGTGAAAACTAGACTAATTGCTCTTGGTTCATCTTCGATAAAAGCAAATCTAATTCAGTTAAAAAACGACAAACCGTGGGTATCAAAGGAGGTCAGAACCCAGGGATCTGCTCACGAGCCTGTACGATTCACAAGAAGAAGGTGTGCAGTGTGCAGTTCAAGTAAGAAACAGATTAGAACTGACTGGATTTGTACGATTTGTCAGGTTCCTTTATGTTTAGGGAAAAAGAAAAGTTGTTTTCAAAATTATCATAAGTGAATATAATATTAATAAAATATAATAAAATTCTTTTGACAAATTTATTGGAATCAAATTTGTATTTCAATATTTTATCAGGAAACATGTAATTAAGTATATTGAACTTTTTAAATTGATCATTATTATTAACTACATAAACTAATTTTTAATTGTAAAAATTGTGTCATATTTATTTTTTAATAATATAATATGATATGGCTATATATGATTTAATTTATTTATTTTATTTGGTGGGATGTGGTATAAGATCATTAAAGTATATAGTGTAGAATTATTTCTTATTTGAAAAATACTAACTCAAATGTTACGGAAATGGTTTTATTGCATGGTGGTACAAAATATGTACCACATTTTTTAGCTCCCATGGCCAAAAAATCAAAAAAATTTTGTAAAATTTTTTTAATAAGGCAATTTTAGTACATATTACAAGTTTCTTATCTTTCTAACACACAAACAAATTTCCAAATTTTTCTTGTGCCGCTAGGGATATTTTTTAAATAAAAAACTGGTGCCTGAAGGAGATACATATAGGTGTGGAGTAATCTCAAGATTCAGTCCAGAATATACTACGATCATAGAGTCGATCCTTTCATAGCCAACCAGTATTTTATGTTGCATCAAAAAAGACCTAACAGTATGACTAAAACTTATTGGCAAAATCTGTCTACCAGATTGGAAATAGCGGTAAATAGAGTGTATCTTGGACATACACTAATCACCCACTCGTATCGGATTTGTAACCAGCTATCACCTGTATGCGATAAATGCCAAACACCATTAACCGTCCAGCATATACTCAAGGCTTTCCAAAATTACGCTCAATTCGTACTAGGTAAGTTCAGCGCTCCCGGACGTCTACTACTTGAAAATTATTACAGACTCTCTAATCAAGACTAACATTATTAATAGCATCTAGTTATTAAGTATTACAATTAGCGATTACGTATATATCGAGTAATAGCTGCGAAGCATTAATTATTTGTAAATAAAAAAAAAATAATACTATTAAATTTATTTTTACAATAACATTTATTTAATTCTTCGTTAAAATTGATCGTACTATTTAATAAATTATTACTAGTTCTATGTTTTATAATTTGTAATTTTTCTAATAATTTTCTTTTAAATTTATATTCTACGTGTAAAATATTTATATTATCTGTTACATTTTCTATGTTATGTTTTTCTCCTCTGCGGTTTTGCCATAAAGATACGAGTCATTTTCATTTTTATATGAAGATGTGTTCTCTTGGTCTATTATTTACTTGTCGCCCCAATTTGCAAAAATAAAATAGAATAGAATGAGATATTAAAAAAATCTGAAGCATACAGAATAAATGTTGAATATATTGGAGAGTAGTCATTTTATTAATTATAAACCAAAAAAAAATATAACACAGTTTAATCACTAAAAGTTTTTTATTGCGAAACTTTTCGACAATTACGTCATTTTCAAGCATGCACAAATAAATATTACATCTAATATTTATTTGTGCGTGCTTAAAAACGACGTAATTATCGACAAGCTTTGCAATAAAAAACTTTTAGTGATTAAACGGTGTTATATTTTGTTCGATTTATAATACAGAATAAACTGCGCAAAATATAATAAGTTTTATATAGGTGAAACCGCTATGAGCTGAGTCAGAACATACAATTGAAGAATGATCAAGGTTAGAGTTCCCTACGGTTTCTACGGAAACGTGAATTGCGTATAATTGAGCTGACATAACGGAAAACGACTTTAGAAGCGAATAATGATTAGGAAAGTAATAAACATATTAGTGCAAAACACCGAAGATCCGCAGGTATGTGTTATTACTTTTTCCTTAATTTCTTCTATGAGAAGATATTCTCTCCTCAGGTTATGGATTCCACGGAGGCAGACTGCGACTACATAATCAGTCAGCTGCAGATCTCGAACATTTCTCATCAATGTGATTTTTCAAAGATTATTAGGACTGATTGTGATAGTTTCCGACAAAATGGGAGGATGATGTTAGGAGTGAAAATCAAGAAACCTCAGAATGCACTAAAAATTAGCTAGGAAAAACCAGCGGCAATAATCTGGAGGTCATTATGACAATTCAATATAATTTCCTCCAGACAATTTTTTTAACAGTCTTTTTTTTTTTAAGAAATTTAGATGCGGCCTCCAGGAAAACTTTCAAATTGAGGTAGCGGACTGACGGTTCATTAGAAAGAGTCCAACCATTAAGGGTGATGCAAACTTTTACGAATTTAGCAGAAGTACATGACAATAGATTTGCTGCTCGAGAAACATAAATCGTTTTCGGAACACCTGGTGTAAGATAATATCACGCGTTGTCTTTATAAACTAAGACAACGGGTACGTTATAATATATATATATATATATATATATAATATCCCCTCCGGGGACACCACCTTGTCGTGATGGAGGGGCTTGCATGTTTCAATGATGCTGAGGGCTATGTTGGCGGTTGTTACTAGAAGGGCCACCCAAGCCAAATAGGCCACATCTGAGAAGCCACACCAAGCGTGTCCTAACCAGGTATCGTCTGTACTCCAGAGTAGCGGCTACAAAAGGCGTCTGTTCCCTATGTTAAGGGCGGCCTAATTTCATACGCAGAATGAATCGGGGCCCTACTGCGTTTAAGTTCACCACGAAAAACTATGGATCATACTATAACGAAAGTGTAAAATATGCGACCGGCCACGGGAGTGTAGGAAACCACACCAGGCAGCTCATGGAAAACATGTGACTGGAATAAACATGTGGAAAGGTATTAATAATATTGGGACATGGAGTTTTTTTTTTTTTTTAATTGTATAAAAAATTACAATCCGGCTTACATAGCCAATAAGCAATTTATCTATATTGGTCGTGACAGGATTGGAGATATCATTCACCAATGATACTCCGAGCTACCTCGCCAATCAATCAAACCGA
The DNA here is from genome assembly GCA_032883995.1 of Coronaproctus castanopsis. Taxonomy (NCBI): domain Eukaryota; kingdom Metazoa; phylum Arthropoda; class Insecta; order Hemiptera; family Monophlebidae; genus Coronaproctus; species Coronaproctus castanopsis. The sequence goes on from CM065052.1 coordinate 48,774,015, forward strand.
TGTGGAAGGTCTAAGGGGTGTATCGATTAAGTCTATGAACATCGTTACCACTATCTAGTAAGTCAACTGCCAATGGGTTCGGGTGGTATTCTAATCTGTGCAAGTAGTGTTCACTATATGTTTGGATTACCTCTCGCACATACGGTACACCTAGGTCGCGATGCAGGTTGTCATTACGCATAATATTTTTGACTGACATCATTGCATCGTGTTAATATTAGACACCGATGCTGTACCCCAAAGGGATATACCGTAGGTCCACACCGGTCTGATAACTGCGTTATACAGCAATAATTTCGATTTGAGAGGTAACTCGGAATGTCTGCCCAGGAGCCAGTACATCTTTGTCAGTTTTATGTTTATTTCTTTAACCTTCATCTTAATGTGTGTTTTCCACGTCATTCGTCGATCAAGCCACATCCCCAAATACCGAGCTTTACTTTCCTGTGGAATAAGACCATCAAGATAAACGGGTGGGCATGTATCGCGTCTATTTATGAACGTGACATGTACTAACTTCAATGGGTTGACCTTAATTCTCCACTGTCGTGCCCATTTTTTTAGGTGATTTAAACCGGCCTGTAATTTTTCCGACGCCGCTATCGGATCGTTGTCGCTTGCAAACAATGCTGTGTCATCAGCGAATGCTGCAACCTCAATGTTGGTTTTAACTGGGAGGTCATGTGTATACAAAAGAAATAGAATTGGACCCAAGACAGAGCCCTGTGGAACGCCAGCCTCAGCAGGATAAAATCCAGATACATCGCCGTCGAGTTTAATCTGAAAGAATCTATCTGTTAGATATGAGGCCAATAGCATGTAATATGCATGTGGCAAAGAGCGTTTTATTTTTAGAAGTAACCCCTCGTGCCACACCCGATCGAAGGCCTGACTAGCATCCAGGAAAGCAGAAGAACAATACTCTTTCCTGTCGAAACAATTATTAATATACTTCTGCACTCTGTGAATTTTGCTTTACCGTAGAATGCCCTTGACGAAACCCGAATTGATAGTCTGGAATCGTGCCTTGCAGCGGTTCCCGTAATCGCGAGAGCAGTAACTTCTCAAAGGCTTTCGATAGTATGGGTAGAAGGCTAATTGGTCGATATGAGGATGTTTCGCAGATATGTTTATCTGGTAATTTCTGCAGGAGAAAATGGTTTGATTGGGCGAGACATTTGAAAGGGAGCAGCCAGTTCTTGTTTTATTTGATTATAGAAAGGCTCTGACCCTGTATCAGGTGGGTGTGGTTTGAACACATTCTTCAGATATAACCCAAAAACTTCCGCCTTATCAAGATTGCTGCATGCCCATTCGCCACTACTTTTTCGAAAGGGAGGAATCATTTCCTTTGGCCTTTTAAACGATTTAGTGGCTTCCACAATGAGTGGTCATCATTTTTTGAGTATGTACTGCACAGGATCGATTTTAAAGTATAATTTTTGTGCTGTTTTAACAAATTGCTTAGCTCTTTACCTATTTTGTTGAGAGCACTTTTATCGACTGGATTCCTAAATGTCTGCCACAGTTTTCTAATTTTTCTTTTTTTATTAATTTTCTCCTTTATAGCGCGGGGATAGTTAAAATTTCGGCTTGCAGATTCTTTTGGGGTGCTTAACCATGCTGCTTTCTGTAAAGTCTGATTGAAGTATTCAACTGCTTCGTCAATATTATCCTCCGATTTCAGCGGAACATTGACGGTAATATTCTCTTCGATCCAGTGTGGGTAAGAATACCAGTCAGTTTTATTAGTATGGAATTTAAAATTAGTATTCTTAATTATTACAAGTTAACTTACCTCTAGTATTACTGGGGAGTGATCTGATGAAGAGTCAAAGGATGTTTCAATATTTGTATATAATTGGCTAATACCTTTGCTAATGAAGAAGTCGAGCAGGTCTGGGATTTTATTTCTATCTGAGGGCCAGTATGTAGGTTGACCACTAGAAAGTACATGGAATTTAGATTTCGAAATACACTGATATAATTCACGTCCTTTAGGAGTTACTAACCTTGACCCAAAACATGTATGTTTGGAATTGAGTGTACGCCGACTAAATGGAGCACGCAAAGTAGCCATTGTTGAAAAAGAAACAGCTGAATATACTGCTGTTGGCATCTCTGAAACATACTGGAGAGGCAAAGGACATTTTATTAGCAGCAATGGTAATGCAATTTACTACTGTGGAAACGATATTTAATCTATCAATGATGTAGCAATTATTATAAATAAAAATTCTCGGAACAAAGTAATCGGATATGAACCAATAAATTATCGTATAATAACAGTAAAGATAAAAGCATACCCAGTGAATCTGAATATAATACAGGTCTATGCTCCGACAAGCGAAAGATTGCGACGGTGATCATCAGCTACTAGCTGCAGAAGTAAAAATCAAATTACGAAAATGTAAAATGCCGAAACCTATGCGCAATAGGTGGTACTTAGGCTCCAACATAGGATACAAACAAGAAGCAACACAAAAACTGGAAGCGATCGCAAATCAAATCGATGCAGAGATGCCAATATAATGTAGGAAATAAAACAAAGTATGCTTTAGAGCAAGCAGCAGAAGCTCTTCCGATATATCTAAACATAAAAAGAAAACATGGATCAGTGAAGAAACATGGAAGATAATAAATAAAATGAACGAAATCAAGATTAATGGATGGAAATTCGAAGAAGACTTAAGGGAGTATCGTAAAATAAACAAGCAGATTAAAAAAATGTGCAGAACTGATAAAAACAACTTCATAAACAGTATATGCAAGAATATTGAAGAGCGTAAGAACAATAATCAGACCAGAGATATGGTTCATAAAATAAGAGAAATAATGCGATAATAAAAAATAAAGAAGGAAAATCATTGACGGATGAAAGAAAAGTATTATCCAGACGGGGGGAGTATTGTACAGATCTTATAAAAGATGAACATGAAGAAAATAACACATTGCAAACACAAATTACAACAGACAGCTGAGAAAGAATCGCCGTTGTTGAAGGACGAGATTAGACAAGCAAATTAAGAACTCAAAAGGTTGCAGGAGAAGACGAAATTATCGCAGATATGTTTATTAAATTAGATGATAAAGCCGTGGAAATCTTATATAAAATCTGTAAGAAAATATGGGACACATGCAAGTAGGCTAATGACTGGACAAGATCTATATATATACCAATTCATAAAAAAGGAGACCGAGATATATGTGGAAATTATAGAACGATAGCTTTGATATCGCATGAAAGCAAATGCTTCGCGTTATTCACGAAAGATTAAAATCGTTTATATTACCGCAAATGTCGCCAGAACAAGCAGGTTTTATCCCTGGCAGAGGAACAAGGGGGTACAAATAATGAACTTAAAACAAATAATAGAAAAATGTAGAGAATTTAACGTCACAGCATACTTCCGCTTCATTGATTACAGCAAAGCATTTGACTTCGTTCAGTGGGGAAAGCTTTGGAGAATACTAAATGACTTCGGTATTCCGAATGATATAATTAATCTTATTAAAGCGCTATATACATCGAACAGAGGCATAGTCAAAGTAGGCGATAAACTATCAGATGATTTTAAATCTGAGAAAGGAGTACGACAAGGATGCATATTAAGTCCATTATTATTCAATATCTACAGCGAATGGGGATAATGCGAAGAACTTTGGAAGAATGAGAGGAGGAATAAAAATTGCAGGGAAATTAATTAATAATCTACGATATGCTGATGACACTCTTATAATCGCCTCATCGAAACGAAAACTGAATAGCTTCCTCGGAAAATTGGAAAACATAAGTAAAGAATACGGTTTACTCATAAACAGAAATAAAACGTCTATAATGATTATAGATAACAACAACCAGTCGCAAAGTGCACAAAGTCTATATGACTTACAACTGGTTGACAAATTCGTATATTTAGGAACATTGTTCACAATATATATAAATATAAATATATATATATATATAATATATAAATCATAGGATATATATGCAGAAGCATTTTTATAACATAATATTTTGCAACATGATTTATATTTTCTAACGTCGTTACTTTACTTTTGTATCACAAAATTCGCTTCAAATTTAATGAAGTTATGCTGGGGCATTTAATTAAACTTAAAGTTTACCCCAGCTGTTACGGCGCCTTCAGTGTTAAAGTTATACTAAATAGTGCTAACGTAATTATTAATTTTTATTTATAAATATTGTTATTATAATTATTATTAATATTATATTTAGTTTCATTAACACGGACATAATAATATTCCTGTCGAAATTCTTTTAAGTATAACCAAGTAACATTCAAAACATCATTACGTTCCGCACATATATTTATACCAATTGATTTAACTTTCATTGCCTGTTTTTAACCTAGAACGTCGTGATCTGTGTGTACGTTCGCTTTTTCGACTTTCTATTATAGATGTGTCTCGACAAAAAAATGAAAAATAAGTCTCATATTTTTTGCCGATATACACATCGATGCGAAAATTATCGCCGGAAAAGAAAAATATCAATAATCCTAACATCATCGCCTGGAAGACAATGTCATGCCACTATGTACAACACCATATGCCGACTAGTAATAATGTAGTAAAACAAAATCATAACGCAGTTTAATAAAAGCTTTGCGATAAAAAACTTTTTTATAGTGATTAAACTATGATTTTGTTTTGCATATATAATTCATAAAATCACTACTCTCCGATATATTCAACAAATAATGCAGTATTCTACAAAACCACGCTGGCTGATTTATGTCACGACAACGAAGCGATTATAATCAGTTTTCCCGTGTGTGTGTGTGTGTGCGTCTATATACGTTTACGCCGTATTATGATTGCCTTATACGCTACTTACAGTGTACATAAAAATATGTAAAATAGTCGCCTACCTCCGATACGGAAACTTCCATTTTAACAAATATCTTAATTAAAAAAAATAAATAAAAAGGAATTAAATTTTCCCTATTGTTATTTTACTTTTATTTTATTTATTATTTCTTTATTTTTTTGTGTGATGTAGTTTGTTTTTTTCCTATTTACCTGTTACGTTATCTTTAAGGATACTTATGTTTATGTACGGTAATAAATTATTCGCGATTTATAGAGTTCTATATAGAAATAAAGCATTTTTATCCTTCCTCATTCTGATAATAATAAAATGTGTACGGAATTTGTATATACTTCGCTGGGAGCAGAGCTTCGGTAACGGTATAGAAATTATTTAATTTTATTCGAGCGAATGATAGAATGATACACATGACGAGATGGGAATTATGATGCACGACTTCTACGTTTTGTGCGCTAACGTTAATATTTAATATGTGTAATGTCGTAATTATTACGTTTTTTATAAGTTTACGTTCACCGAGCTAATTTGTAAATTCCTAATAACCTGATCGTTAGGATAAAGTGTAGACTTGATAACCTCGTTTCGTTAATTTATAATTTGTTCGAGAACGTCGGAAAAATGTAACAGGAATTCTTTTTTCGATAAGTAATACATTTATAGATTATCAAGGTGACGCGTGGTGTTTTTTTATTTTTTTATAATTTTTCCGGTACATCTCGTAAAATAAGACAAAAACCTAAAGTAATTTTAGAAATCTAGTCATAAATCGGTAGTTTTAGAAATAACACTAAACTATCGCTCTAATTTTTCGGTATTTTCGTTTTTTCACAATATAGTACATCATTGTAGTCGACAAATGTTAAGCATTAACCTTCCACTTTCCGTGATAACCGTTGTTATATTTAAAAACTAGTAGTAAGAAGATTACGGAAAAGCCTTCGATATAGTACTAAATTCATTATAGAATACCAGAATTGTTGAATTCTAATATCGTTAGGAGAAAAATATAGATGAATCTGAACCGTAATAAAATTATTGGAAAGTATACCGTTAAAGAGGCGCGTAAGACACCGGATGATATCACCGAAACGATTTATCGAAGGTGTCTTTGACTAACACTGGAGTTCGATGAGTATTCAAATACACGGAGAAAAACCGAACTCTCTTATACTCTGATGATACTGTCCTAAAAGTGCCGGAAGAAATCGAAGTCGCGCTGACGAAACTTAACACACATTATTTCGGAAAGATCGGATTAAAGATACATCAGCCAAAAATGAAGATATTGATAATTCAAGACACGATGTTAACTGTAATAAGCAAAAAAACTTGTACTTAGGACGAGAAGTTGCAATGGGAAAGAAAAACATGATGAAATTAGATATAAATAGAAGAAACAATAACTCTGGACTGGATGGCATTTGGAAAGCTAAACAAAGTTTCCAGAAATAAAAGGATATCCAGCCTGAAAAGTGTGATTAACAGTCATAGAACACGAGGAAAGCACATGACTTGGTGTAGAGATGATATTGTAAAATGCGCATTAATTGGATTCGAAGCGCACAAGGTAGAAGACGTTTGGAATGTTGGGAACTACACCCAGCCACTTGGGTTGATATAGGTATATCGTAATATCGTGATATATATGGTACAAAACACGTATATGTACTATAAACGTATATATATATATATGTGTGTGTATTGTGTGTGAAGTAGTGATTTCTTATCAAAAAGAAACAATAAAGTTATTAGTAAATAATTAATAATTGTTAATAATTAATAAGAAATATTTAATGTAATTAGGCCATTTTCAACTCAAAGTAATAATAAATGATAACAAATGATGAAACATGTATACCTAACTAATAAAAACTGATATTTAGCCCGTCTAGTTCAATACTAAGACGTTGATTTAAAACCTACAATTCTCCGCACTAAATGTTAAAGACCGGGTATGTTCATAATATGATCATTAAAACTGATTCATCATCAAACATGTAATCGAATATGTCCTGAATAATAATTTAAATAATAATATATGCAAAGAAATATAGACAGTATTAAATCGAAATTACTTTCAGTTTCAAATTAAATGTTATAAACAAAATAGTGGTTTAATGATGGGATCTTCATTATCACCAATTCTAGCTGATATTTATATGAAAGAATTAGAGAATAATATTAAAAATAATAATATATTTAATATATATATATATATATATATATATATATATATATATATATATAGGAAACCTACACAGATAATACCTAAAGATTCATTCACACCAAAATGGATAAATTCGACAGCTTAAGGAGTGTTATCAGTAGTGCAAAATAAATTTGATTCGCCAACGGCATTTGTGAGCTATTACTGTACAACAAATGGTATATAGGTAAGTAGTCAAACACCTCCGATAAGGGGACGGCACTTAATGAATATATATATATATATATATATATATATATCGTATAGTAAATAATAAGTTTAAATAACAGAACGAACAGAATATAAAGCTCATAATACACACACTTTCAAAATTATTCCGTTAAGAATTATTCCGAACCGTAAGCAATTCTGAAACAATTTGAGAACCACGATAGTAATTCGCTTATTTAACAAATAAATAAATGTAAATATTTAATAAACAAAAATATATATATATATAATAAAAAGAAGAAGAAGAAATAGATATTTGCAAAACATATGAACAAAATCACATGAATACATGAATAATTGAATAATTAAGAATGTTAAGTAGTACCTTATATATATACCTTAACAATTAACTTACTAATGTACAACGACATCTAATGTATATGTGATAAAATTAAAATTTAAAACTTAAGATTCAATTTTTATTGACTTTTTGATAATTATGTCATTATCAAGCTAATGCAATAAACGTTACATATAAATTAACTATTTATTGTATATGTTTAATATTTAAACAACTAGACCTAGAAATAACTAACGATAGACTGAAGACAGTTACAAATATGACAGGAATTGAAAATTAAATCCGAATAAGTTAATTTACGAAAAACGACGAAATAGTTCTCAAGTTGTCTCTTTTCGGCGTTAAATTAAGATGTCGGAAAGGATAAAATTAAACAACAATGATCGACAGGCCAGTTTTTTAATGTATTCTTATCGTCCGAGAATCGGTCGGAGAACGGTTCCGGAAGACGAGAAAACGAGCCGAATTAAAAACCGATTGTCATTATTAAAGAAATATAAAATCGATATAATCAAAATTCCGGTTCCGTACGAATGAAAATTGAACAAAATTACACGTAAAATTGACCTACTCATCTAAAGACAGGTATGATGTCATCTATTTTTTAAGAATTAATTCCCAAATATAGTCAACGTATGACGAAGAAAATGTATACCTGGAAAATTTTCACATATTTTGAAAACAAATACACACACACAAATAAATATGTGCATACATACATACATATATATATATATATATATAAAACAAGAATCCTCGTATATTATCTATTATTAAGATAAAAAAAAATACGGTGTTTATAAAAAATAGTTTATTAAAATATTATAAATTACATGTACGTTAATAATTTTAGTAATACCATAACATTAATATATATTTATATATATTATCGGCGAATCAATAACATAACATTTTATTTAAATTATATATATATATATATATATATATATATATATATATATATATATATATATATATATATATATGTATATATATTTATAAAACTAACCAGATTTCTAATGACTCACCAACCATTTTTCTTCTTTAATTTTGGCCTGATAACCATCTTGATAAAAAACTAACTAATAACTGAACTATTAAACTGAACTAACTAAACTAAACTCAAAATGAACTAACATCCACTTTTAAACCTTTTTCTTGAGCCTTGTTAAAACCAAAATTCCTCGACTCGATCTTCATTATTATTATTCACTGGCTAAATTAATTTTACTGGCTGTATTTTTATTAACTAAAATTAACTGGCCAAACTAATTTACTTGTTTTTTTTCTTAATTAACTAAAATTAATTTTACTGGTTGTATTTTTATTAACTAAAATTAACTATTATTATTGTATAACAATAGTTTGTCCACTACAAATCCAGTATGGTTTTACTATAATAATAATAATATATTTTTCCTTGATTGAATAAATAAATTTATATGTATATATATTTTTTATTATATTGATTAAACTAAATATTAGTTTTTCACTTCCAATTTAATTAATTTAAATTTATTATGACGTGAACATACAACGATCGTCGTAACATATATATATATATATATATATATATATATATATATATATATATATCATCATCATCATCTTGTAGCTTCTTCTTGTCAGAAGATGGCATACATCAACATTGATTTATATTTCCCTTTTTCTAGCTGATTTGATAATTTCTGTAATTATCCTTGTATTAAAGCTGGTTGTCATCATCTCCAACCGTCTTCTTCCTCACGTCTTCTTTCCTTGTATTTTTCCTTGAACTGCCATTGTAAATAATCCGTCTTCTCTTATTTTGTGCGCTAAATACTTTTTCTTCCTTTTTTCAATATCTTCCACGACGTTCATCTTCACCATTCCATTCTGTTGTAATACTTCTTTGTTCGTTATCTTCGCCGTCCACGGTATTCGCCACATTCTTCTTAACGTCCACATTTTGAAAGCATTTAAACGTTTAATACTCTTTGCGTTCAGGGTCCACGTTTCAGATGCATATTTTAGGACGGACATGACGTAGCACTGATTTACTTTTGTCTTTATATTTATTTTTAATTTTCTGTTTTTTAGTACGGCCTCTAGGTTCCTAAACGCTTGCTTTGCCATTCCGATACGACTTTTAATTCCATTTATTATCGTCATTTGTTATCAATACGCCTAAATATCAGAATTCTTTCACTATTTCCACCATTTCGTTCCCGATTTGCATTATTATTTGTCCTCGTGAATTTCATGGCCTTTGTTTTTCCAAAATTTATTTTCATGCCATATTTCTCCTCTGCTTGATTTAGCCTATTGATCATCATCTACATTTCTCTAATCGATCCAGCCAGCAGTACTCTGTCGTCTGCATACCTTATACATCCTATTTTTCGTCCATTTATTTTGAATCCGACATTGTAAATATTTGAATTTGTTAATATATACATACATGCATATATATGTATGTATGTATGTATGTATATAATATCAGAGATTTGGCTATTTGAAAGCAAACATGAATTGAGTGGGACGAATGTATAATTATTTGCTTACGCAATAATATATATATCACAACAAATTATATGAATAACATATATATATATATATATCCCCCCTTGAGAGCACGTGTACTTATACAGATGCTCTCAAGGATCCGGAGCTGTAACCGGAACGGGGTGCGTCCACAGGTGGCGGATAGTGGAACGGCCTACAGATATGTAGGTTAGCTGCGAATAAGACGTCAGTCGAATAAGCAGTCGCAGACCAACAGCGGCTACTGGTGAAGAGCCTCATGTAGGTAATTCCAGTAGTGACGGGTAAGGGGATACGAGGATGCAGATGGACAGCTTGAGGAACTGACTACTAAAAGTCAGCATAAATCCTCTGACTGTCTCTCCCTTCCCAAAATAGTGGTATTTCCTTTCGTTTTCCTTCCTGCCTTCCTTCCTTCTTTCTTTTTATCCCCTTGTCTCTTGATTCCCTCTCCTTTATTTCTCAGCATAAGGCGCATTATGTTTCTGGTCGTCTTCCTCTGCCACTGGATAAAAAGTGGTTGCACGGATTAGTGCCCCTACTCCTAGATTATCAATTCACGCAAAACTTGCTGCATATTTCTATTTTTTCCTTTCACTTCTCTTACCTTCTTCCCTTTCCTTTATTTCCTTCTTTAATCATTATTTTTCTTATGCAGGCGACATAGTGGCTATTATTATATATATATATATATATTATTTTCTTTGTAATCTTGTATTTTAATTTGAAATAAATTTGAATTTGAATTTGAATATATATATATATACATCAGGGATTTGGTTGTTTGAATACAAACGTGAATTGACTATAATAAATCTATACAGTAATTATTTAAGTTACATTTAAGCTTGCGCAAATACACAATAAATTATATGCACATGTACATATGTATATATATATATATATGTGTGTGTGTGTGTGTGTGTGTGTAATATGGTTAGAAATAATTTCGTAATACCACGAGGTTCAGTTCTTTGACCGCTCTTGTAGAATAGTTTATATTCTAATATACATTCCAGATTTAACACATGCAGGTTTATGTTTGTACACTTATGTAGACGATTTACTCTTAATCGATAATGTTCATTTATGTAGCAAATCGACTTTTCCGTCCCATATTTCTAATTGCAATGAAGTTATTAATTAATACGATTAAAATAGTAATAAACGGTTTTTTAAATACTAGTAAACACGGTATTCGAGGATATTGTAGCCGGAATATAAAATAGTATCGAGCAGGTACATATAGCACGACTTACACAAGGAAAATGTACAAAGGAAGTATTGAACTATCGACTGTACACAGGGATCACTAAAAAGGATAAATAAGATGGTTAGATGACATAATATGACGTGCCATCCGTATACATGCGTACACCAAGCTGACAGTTTGTCAAATATTGGCGTCAGAAGACCTTATAGAAGAACAACATATATATATATATATATATATATATATATATATATATATATATATATATATACTCGGTATTATCGGAAAAAGTTCAACGATTTGGATGAAATTTTGTACATAATGTAATGTATTCAGTAATTGAAAATGGCCTGTGCAGAAATTAGAAATTTTGAACTTTTTTGGTTCGAGCCCGAGTACATCCCATAAAATAGAAAAATTCATATGTTTTCCATCTACTTTTTTCCGATGTGCATTTAAGTGTACGTTAAAAATTTCAGCTCGATCGCTTTAACCATTTGAATGTTTTATACTTATAAATTGGCTTTTTGCGCGTATATGTTGTTGAATATAATTAAAATTTTATATCTGGACTTGTCAAAACTGATATCTTTATTTATAATTCCAAAAATTTATGGAACTTAAATCCGCCCGTTTAAAATAGTTATAGTTATGCTCGAACCAAGCCATACTCGGTCTTCTATATATATAACATAATTGTTATTTACCTTGGATATCTATATTCTTTAAGCAGATATCAAATGTTAGCTTACCTGATCTCCAACAAGTGCTAATGAACCAGCTAGAGATATTTCGGCTGCTCCAAACCAAACAGCCGCCAATCGATTAGCTATACCGTAAGTGCAAATAGCCGACACTGATATCAAGAACTGGCCGATTAGGATTAAGTAAAACCGGTCGCGTTCTAAAGCGAGAAATTTAATCCATGTCGCTATCGTAATTCCCAGACAGGAGATAACCATAGTTCGTCGAATGCCCTGTAAAAAAAATCGGATTCGGATTATGATATAATATATAATAATATAAATACATGTAAAAATACACACGCACATACATATGTATATATATCGTTATTGTATTAAATCCGTTCTACGTAATTTTTACGTACAAAATTGACTAGCGTTCAAGGTACTAACTAACTATCCGAAATGGGGCGCCACTGGCTTCTCTGTAATGACGAAAAACTTTATAAGCTTGATATCTCAAGCTGCGATCGAACCCTCGACCGTAGAGTTGGAGCATTCTTTGTGTCACCGATATAAATATATATATATATATAGTACATATATCTTGTTTATCTTCAATTGCTCGGGGAACATCCTGAATTATTATACGATCCGTTTCCGCCATTTAGTTGCGACACTAGTCATTCTTACCCTCGACCGTAGAGTTGATGGTCGAACACTCTCGCAATTCCATACACATATACACATTTATATATGTGTATATAAATCTTATTCTTCTTCAATTACTCGATTCGAGCATCCTTAAATTTATCAACCGAACTCTGTTTACGCCATTTAGTTCTGCCACTAGTTATTCTTATCCATGGTTTATCGACGTACGAACCAATTGTTTTAAGCGGTTATTAATGTCTCAAGAGAGTTTTTCTCCTTCGTGTAATCGAGTTTTCGAGCCATCATTTCTTTAAATACGATCTATATATCTAGTAATTTTCTGTTGTACTCTATCTCGAAGTCGTACTCAGATCCTAAGCTCGATTTTTATCTCGTGATGTCACATTTTTTGTAGCATCTACCTCCAATAGGAAATTTAGAACGCTTTCGTAATGTACTTTTTCCACAGTTTCCAACATTCGTAAGCATACAAGAAAATCATATAGAAACGAATTTCATTAGTTCGTTTATTAGACAATTGTTCTACGATTTACAAAATGAAATTATACCTTTCCCAACAACTACCGCGTTTTATATATATATATGTGTGTGTGTGTGTACGGAGGAATGAATTAAGTTAATTTATTACATTTTTTCTACGATATGTAACGTGAAATGAAATCGATTTAAAAAAGTTGTTGTTCATGGCGGCTTACTGTACAGCAGATGGATTTTTCATAATCACGATATCTCCACGAGCCATTTACGACTCGTATATATATATATATATATATATATATATATAATAATGTCACAGTGGTTGTTAGAGCTCTCGACTATCGAGTCGTGGAGCAGTTCGATCCCAGCTGTAGGCATCAAGTTTCTGAGTACGACGTATCCTACTCCCTATAAGATAATACGAGCGCATATCAATATCACATATAATTAGCTCCAAACCGGTAAACCGGTTCATTTTGTGCAGAAAAATAACTTAAAAGAGTCTAGTAACGAAGTCAAGGATGACGATATGTATATATATATATATATATATATATATATATATTGATGTTTGGAAGATTCCGCAATTTAAAGGACAATGCTACGGCAGGGTTAACTGAGTATCTCAATAGAGTGGTTCAGACAGGTGTATTTTCTGACAGTTAGAAAACCAGCATCACCATACCAATATTCAAGAACAAAGGGGACCCATCAGACTGTAGTAACTATTGTCCAATACGATTACTATCACACTCTTTCAAAATACTGGAAAGAGTAATAAACGACCGCCTTCGAAACATCATAAATTTAACAACCAATCAGTGTGGGTTTGTAAAGGTACTGCTGATGTAAATTTCACACTACACATGTTGATGGAAAAGCACAGAGAAAAATGCAGGAATGTGCATTTCGTTTTTATATTGCCCGCATCTCTCATAACTTAATTTGGTTTTCGCTGAGAGGCAGTGCATACGTTTCAAGTTGCCGGTAAAAGTAGGAAGACCAAAGCAAAGAAAGCGCGATGTTATAGCGAAGGATCTCAGAGATGCTGATACATCAGCGGAACTAGCAAACAACTGAATTGAATGGAAACGGTCTTTTTGTATCACCAACGGGAAATTTCCGCTTAAGAAGAAGAAGAAGAAAAAATATATATTCAAGTCTAAAATACCATTCGCTTTTTCTTATTTCAATTACCATTATGTGCCGGTTACGTTTTGAATAGGAATCGTCTTCTTGCCACCTTATTCCAAATTGGCATTATTCCTTCACCGTACTGTTCTCATTCTTCCGATTCGCTTACGACGCCGAAATGTGAGTTCTTTAACATAGAAACATGCAACATCTTTAATGTGAATAGCTACCGTTTGGTGGCGTTTTGTCACTTTTCCACGGAACAAACAATCAGATATAAAAGTGATGCATCGTTAATGGTGAATCTATGTGTAGATTGTAGTTTTGTGTTTTTATGTTGAATAACGACCGAAGTTACGTTACGCTATTTATTGCGCATGTGTGTAACGATAGAAAACATCCGCAACTAACGATTACGATATTTTCCTTCTACTGAAATATTATACGGCAAGAAAATTACTATCGTTAGACATATAGGTGTACATAAATTTTGTTTCGCAATTACTCTAGAAAAATTTGCAAAAATTTTTGGGGGTATAATGCGTTATTTTTTTTGTGTGTTTTTTTTTAAGGCTCCATTATAGCGTGCTTAGAAATCTGATGATTTTATAATTCATAATTATAATATAATTTACCCCGTATTACGGTGCAATTAGCGTGAAGAAAAAAATTAAATGCATCCCTTGTAAAATTACTGTTTTCGCACCTATTTACTATTATCGCTGCGATATGAAATTACTACGTCCGATTTCGTTTAGCGTTCCGAGAATTTTAGGTTAGGTTTTTACAACTCGGACGATATCCGGCTGTGTGCGTAATTTCGCGAGAAGTCTTAAAAATTCTCGCTTATATAATCGAAGGACGTTACGAAAATAATTCGGTTCTGTTTATTAATCGGCCTAATAAACATCGTAACGTGTTATACCATTTTCTTCTTTC
The DNA here is from genome assembly GCA_032883995.1 of Coronaproctus castanopsis. NCBI lineage: Eukaryota > Metazoa > Arthropoda > Insecta > Hemiptera > Monophlebidae > Coronaproctus > Coronaproctus castanopsis. The sequence goes on from CM065052.1 coordinate 48,789,252, forward strand.
TCGCCTTTTCTACATTCGGAATCTCTCACTCACACGCGATGGTACTTCGTAGATTATTCAGCTCATTAAAAACCGTCGTTATTAATAGGTTACTCAAGCCGATTGTGTGTGATAATTAATTCACAATTGGGTGTTACATATTTTCAAGCGCCTACATAGTAAAGATCGTTTTAATTTTATTTTAGTTTTATCTTATTTTCTTTTTCTGGTTTTCTGTTCGGTAATTTTCAAACAAATATTCGAATGTAAACCGTTTTTTTTCTATTAATTCTATTACAACTAGATTCAAAGTTAAAATGCCTGAACTTCTATCTTATCTTTTACTTATGTAATTCGTTTTTCTTATTATCATTATCAATTATTTGAGATGATTACGTTAAAAAATCAAAAATTATATTTAGATAAATAAAATAAGAGCAAGAACGTATGTTTTTAGACCCAAAATCAAGGAATTAACTGCGTATCGATAAGTAACGATTAGGCATCCGTATTCAGCAGTGTTACCTCTTTCTCTATTCCGGAATTATAATGATAACAAGATCATTAGTAGCCTTCCACTAGTCGCGTATATTTTTGTAACTGATCTCGGCACCACTTCAGATTTTTAGTATTTTCTAGGTTTTTTTTTTTAACTTTAATTGCGCGATTCAGATAAAGAATTGATAAACCACGTGTGTTTAGTATAAATATATTCTCTAACAAGCGCAGAAATCTCTGTAAAGAAAATACTAAATCATTTTTCTAACATTTTTAACTTGAAAACATCACAATTTTATGTTTTAATATTACAAAAATGTAAACCATAAAAACGTGAAAATAAAAACTTAATCCGTTAACTCGCGGCAAAACATACAATTTCCAATTAACTTTTACAAAAATATGTTTTCGTAACGAATCGCATTTTCGGGTCGCCTTCGAATTGTTTTAGGCGGTTCTTCTATGCTTTCTTTTCGTACTGATGAGTAACAAATCTTTATGTCAGAAGGAAGAGAGGTAATTTCTATTTGGTGGTGAACTGAATGCTGATGATCTTACTGATCTAAAACTCTAGAAGTAAATTTGGTATATCTTCGAGTCTAATTATGTCCGACGTTAACAATTATTTTAGACTAAATTAACGAAACCAATTCTGCAGTATACGAATGTCAGGACAAAGCTGTTCACTACACCAGAGAATAAAAAAGACAATTTATTTTATTCGAAGAAAGTAGTGTGTTTAAAATAGAAATTTCGTTCGAAACAAAGTTTATTACATAATTCAAGTGAAGGAATATAAAATTTATTGAAAATTGCTGAAAATATTTCAACGTTGGTTTCGAAAATAAATAAGTTGAACAAAGGACATGAACGACTGACTAGGTAAAAATTATTACACGGCTAGTCGCGCGGTTGTGCACCAATCATGCCGCTGTATGAATTAAGATTTATAGATAATGAAACATTTTTTTATTAAACGTCCGTAACAGGTGTATATATTATGCAGAAGACTTAAACGGACGAATAGGTGTGTAAGCAAAATCGTCAACGTTAATAAAATTTATAAAGAAAAAAATCACAATTGACTTTGTGCACCAGCGCGACTACTAGAACAAAGAAAGGTGAGAGTTAAAAAATAATTAAAGTTCACTAAATTGCATTTAAACAAATGTAACAAAAATAACGTACTAACAAACACGTGTACATTATATATGAACATAATAGATGGTAAAAGATGGTAAAAGATGGTAAAAGATGGTGCAGTAGTTACAAATAAAATTACGCATAAAATATATCTTTTCTTTTTTTTTGAAGCGAAAGGGGAAAATCTACAAAAGACACTGATAAAATAAGGAAATTTAGTTTTTATTAATGCAGTACATGCAAAAGTGCACTGCAAGGAAGCTAAAATCAGCGTGTGAGATATTTACCCACTAAGAACTCCCTTCCTTTATAAACAAAATGGAGTTTTAATATAACGATGTCCAGCACCAATGCAGAGACTACCATACTGAAATTAACTTATTGCGATAAAAGAAGGGATGAGATAACGTAGTCCCTTCATCTAATAACAGTTCTTGGAATTTATGCTTATACTTTAATTCGAGTAGATAATTAATAATAAAATCAGCAAATAAATAAAAAGAAAAAAACCCTAAAATAAAACCAACGTAATTAAAGAAAAAGAAAACGAAAATGAAAAAAATACTAAGTCAATTTTAAAGTAAAACAAGCTTATAAACATGAAGAACATAAATAAAAATTGATCATTATACTTTAAAAACAAAAAATAATAATTACAAATATTTAAAGAAAAAACTTAATTATAAATGTTTAATAAGGCGATCAGGATAGATGTTGCATTTTTGTAATTTTAATAGATCTAAGTGCATTTAATATAATTTTGAGGAACAGTTATTTTTGACTTTTTGAAGTTTTTTGTATGCTGTTTTACACCCATACACCTATATAATATATTCAACATTTAATGGAACCTGAACCAGGTTTGGACATTTATATCAATTTTGATAAAGAAGTATTTTTCAAAATCTTTTTTTTTTATAAATAAAATTTATTGTAAAAATAAATCTAAAAGTAAAATTATCTCCGGCTTGTAAAATACGTATATCAAGTTGTCTTTATATAAATAATCTTTGTTAATTTATACGTAATATTTATTGTATATGCTTGAAAATGACGTAATTGCCGAAAAGCTTTGCAATAGAAATAATTTTTAGTGATTAAACTGTGTTATGATTTTGTTTATCTCTCTCTATATATATATATATTTAAATGACACTTTTTCAGAAATAAGGATACGGTTAGGGCGTTCACCCCAGGCGACGCACGCGGTTCACGCACAGACGGCGTGAGAAGTATGCGAGTGCTACCTATGCAAGGACGGCATAGGTCAAAGAAACGAGTCCACCCAACCCATTACCCACAGCAAAAAAAAAGCAAATAAAAACCCGACTAGCCGTAATTAACGTTGGGACATTAACAGGCAGGAGTCGTGAACTAGCGGAAGTGCTTTCTAGGAGGAAAATTGACAGCGCGTGTCCAAGAAACAAGATGGAAAGGCGCAAAAAGCAAGAATATTGGTGACGGCTACAGACTGTTTTATAACGGCACAACTTCAGTACGAAATGGAGTTGAAATTATAGCCAGTAAAAAATGGAGACTGTGTAACAGAAGTAAGTAGACTTTCGGACAGAATTATGGCTATCAGAATCAATGTAGCCCAGTCAGAGGCATGTTTCATGTTATGCACCGCATGCAGGGAGCGCGGAAAGTGAAAAGGACAATTTCTGGGATCAACTCAGTGAATTCGTACACACCATAACAGAAAATGAACATGTATTAATAGGTGGAGACCTAAATGGGCATAGGTGCAGCGAGAGATGGATATGAACGGTATCATGGAGGCCAGAGCCATGAAAATAGGAACGAGGAGGACATAGAATCCCGAAGTGTGCGGAGGAGCAAGATTTAATAATAGCAAATACCTTTTTCAAAAAAAGGCGAACGCACATCGTTACCTATGTGAGTGGAAACCACTCCAACCAAGTAGACTTTTGGCTCGTAAGGAAAAGGGATGTTGAACTTGTATTAGATGCTAAAGTAATACCGTCCGAAGACATAGCACCACAACATAGAGTGCTAATTATAGATGTCCTTCTACATGTAGATAACACCACTGGCAGTCGGCTAACATCCCCCAGCAAGGATTAAGTGGTGGACGATACCACAGAAAAAGGACTAGCTACAAACGGCCTTGGAATGAATAAATATAAAAATCGGAAGTAATAGCGCGATTTGGAAAAATAGATTACAGGACAATGGATTGAAACTAAATATCAAGAAAACTGAATACTTGGAATGTGGAATACGGACAGATGAATCTATAAAAATAGATAATATAGCATTAAGGAAGGGCGTTAAATTCAAATACCTATGGTAAAGTATTACCTTAGAGGGAGACACACAATGCGACATAGACTCTCGAATCCAAATAGCGTGGATGAAATGGAAGCAATTAATACTCCGCGATAAAAGGATTCCGATACAAGGGAAGATTTATAAAACAGTTATTAGACATGCTATGTTATATGGGGCTGAATGCTGGTCGACGACTACAAAAATGGAACAAAAGCTCCACGTGGCTAAAATGAACTACGCTGGTCATTCGGCTACACACGCTTTGACCATGCCAAAAATGATGACATAAGGGAGCGTATCGGCGTTGCACATATACAGTCGAAATTGTGGGAAGCGCCTCCGATGGTATGGTCATATCGTGAGAAAAGATGACAGAAGCCCAGTAAAGACGTTAATGGAATACGACTCCAGAGGAAAGCGGCCACGAGGTCGACCAAGAAGACGATGGATAGACTCTGTCAACAACGACATGGTGGAAGTTGATGCCAATATAGAAGACGTCAAGGGGATCGCAAGAAATGGAAAATGACGTGTTATCAAGCGGACCCCTTAACGGGGAGGCGCTAGGAAAGAAGAAGAAGAAAAATATATATATACATAATATGTACGATTCCAAACGGGACACGCGTATATATAAATATTCGGCGAAAGGAAAGGATTTATATAAGATTAGTTTATTATTTACGCTTATTTTAGATTTTTTTATTGAGTAGGGTATGTAGGGAGAATGTTTTTGCTCTGACTTCGCTTACATTATTGATTTGTATAACTTTCAAAATTGGTTATTTTTTCTAAAAAAGCGCATAAATATTTAACTTCATTTTTCGAGTTTACGCTAGATTTGTCTTTCCACGATGAGTAATTAAGGTCCTTCTTCGCAAGAAAATTATAGCGACTCAGTTTTAGAGCGATAAGTAAAATAATAAAGCTCTTTGGCGATTACGTCATTTTTTATTGTACATTAAAATACGCTTAAATCGTATAAACGTAATTAAATTTTGAAATATAAAGCAATTTTAATTTTACACGATAATAACTTCGGTATGACGTAGCTACGGAAAAGAAATATAACATCACATCGCTCAGGAATCTCCCCAATAGATGGACGGTAGGTGTAGTCAGTTAAACTTCGCCAATTAAATTAGTCGGTAAGGGTATTTCAATTAATTCTAAATAAATAAAGCCGGTTTTAAAATTCATTTTTCCTTACAGATATATAATAATAACTTTAATTTTTCCTTGTACACATATATAATAATAATTTTAATTTTTCCTTACACATATATATAATAATAAATTTAAATTTTCCTTACGGTAATATAATAATAATTTTAATCTTTCCTTACGGATATATAATAATTTTAATTTTTCCTTATAGATATATAATAATAATGTTAATTTTTTCTTACGGCAATATAATAATAAATTTAAATTTTTCCTTACGGATATATAATAATAATTTAAAAATACGCGTTATCACGGACGTATTTTAGAAAACGGAAAACATTTAGTTAGTCATTAAATGTTTAGTTAAAGTCTATTCGAGCGTTAAAGCCCATTTTCGAACGCGCATTGCGAAGTTGACTTATCGTGATACAACCGAAATTATGAAAATTTTAAAAACGGGTTAATAGTATTTATTTCTAGTTCACTATTAACCGGGACATGAAGTTAATTATAAATTAATGGTTTAGATCAATCGTAGTTACCCTAAATTACTACCCTTTTACATGCATTAATGTACGTATCAATCAATTGATGTATCAGTCCTTGGACTGGTTCGCGCCTACCATGCAAGTACTTCATTTTATCCGTTCTGCTCTTAGCCTTTTCAATTCAATGTAACCTATCACGTTTCTTTCTTTCTTGATTATATATATATTGTGTTTATAATCTTCATATAGATTGGTACACAAAAAATTTTAAAAAACCCGCCAAATATACCTGTATATATATATATGTATATTTGGAGTTTTTTTTTTTTAATTTTTTGTGTACCAATCTATATGAAGATTATAAACACAACTCAAGAAAAAATAAGAAAGTAATATCAAATAAACAACATATCCCAATGGATAATGTTGTTTTGTTTTAGCGTTTTATATTTATTCTTCCTCAATTTTATGATGACGTAAGTGCATCTCGACATTGACCTTTTTTAAGACGTCTGACAGGGTTATCTGGAACATGTGTTGTCGACATTCGTGATATTAGCGGATTTGGATTTTCACTGACTCCCATGTACATTTTCTTGTATCGTGGTCTGTGATGATTTGTTGCAACGGTTGGTATTCCGAGGTCATGATGAATGATATCGTTACGAACATAAAATGGTGCATTTGCCATGTTCCTTAAAACCTTCGACTGAAACGATTGTATCTTGTTTAGGTTGGTTTTAGACGTCGAACCGGACACCTCGAAACCATATTTCCAGATAGGAGCAATTACTGTGTTGTATAAGAGACTTTGTTTGCAAGATGAAGTTGCGATTTGCACTCTATCAACGGATACAACTGGCGCAGTAGAAGCGTCAGCTTTTTCCGCGTATTTATGACGTGCGGTCCCCACGTTAATCTTCGATAGTATGTTAATCCTAAATATTTAACTTCTGGCGCAGTTATATGTAACTGGCAGGCAATTCTGTCGTCTAGTTGTGAATGTAACATGCGATGACTTAAGGTTATTTATTTCGACTTTCCACTTTCGGGCCCATTGTTCAGTTAATAATAAGTGTCTCTTTATATATCTTGACGCTTCGCGGGGGTCTTCATGACTAGCCAAAATAGCAACATCATCCGCGAAAGTAATAGGGCCTAGGACGCTTCCTTGAGGGACTGATGCCATAATCATTCGCGGAGTAGATACAGCTTTGTCTATTTTGACTTGAAATGATCTACTGTTGAGGTAGGATTTTAAAAGAAAGTATATTTCTCATTGATCTTGTAGATGACAGACGCGATCGAATGCCCTGGCTACATCCAGAAACACCGCTGAACAGTATAATTTGCGCTGCAAAACCGACTCGATTGCGTCGACAACTCTATGACACTGGTGAACAGCCAAGTGCTTAGTTCGGAATCCGAATTGATGATCCGGAAGTAAAACAATCTCGTTCTTAATACCACAAAGAATTGGGTGAAGTAATTTCTCAAATAGTTTCCCAAACGTATCCAATAAACTTATTGGTCGGTATGATGAAACGTCAGAAGCCGGTTTTCCATATTTCTGAATTGGTACAATTATTGAATGTTTCCATCTTCTCGGAAAGTAAGATAGTCGCATCATCAAATTATAAATGTAAAGGAGTAGGAGAAGACCTTTTTTGAGGTAGATGTTTTAGGATGTTATTTATAGTACCATCTTCTCCCGTGGTTTTATTATTTTGTACGTTTATAATGCAAGAACGTAGCTTGTTTGTTGTAATATAGTATTTATAATTTGGACAATACTGAATAACTCTGGTATTTTTTGCATAACTTTCTCAGTATGTAAGGTATTATCCAAACTATGAGGTTTAAATTGGTTCTCAAAATAATCTGCAAAAATAACAGCTTTCTCGTTATTAGTCTTCGCCCATGTTTCATCGGGTTTCTTCAGATGATAAGAAGGAGCCGACTTTTTTGTTAATGTCCTCGCTGCTTTCCAGACAGAGGAGTCTGCGTTAGTTAAGGTTGACAAATAATAATGATAATGCGCATTGTTATATTTACCAATAGCCTCTTTTAACTGCTTGCAAAGTTCTTTGTATGCGTAATAATTAGACGGATATCTGCTGTGTTGCCATTTTTTCCTAGCGCTTCTTCTCATAAGATTCCCAAATTCGATCCAGTTTGTTGATTTGTTGGTAAAGTGTGCCCCACGTTTTTCACATAGAGGTATTTTATCGAGATATAGTGTAGCACAATTTATGAATATTACAAAATCGTTTAATGAAATAAAAATTCAATAAATCCGGTTGACAATTAATGTGCTTAGGCCAATATGCTGGTGAAAAAGGAGAAACTATGTCTAAGCGTAGTTTCTGATTTAAATTAAACCGTTGAACTCCACGTTTTGTTTGCAATCTTGATCCAAAATTTGGCGAATTATAATTAAATCTACAAATAATGAGCAGAAACATATGATATTTTGAAAGACCATAGATTCAATCGGAAACACCTTATTAAAACCGGAAGTCCACGATGAAAATTCAACAGAAACAATACTGTATACAGTATATGCAGAAAAATTTAGATCTTGCTCAAAAATTGAGTAAAATTGTATAAAGTTACTATGTAAATGTCGTCGGATTTCGTTCGTTCGTAAATTAATATATCTAAACACACACACACATACATATTATTATAATGCCCGGGTGGTATAGTTGCTAGAGGCTATGAGCCCGCGGTGGTAGGGGTTCGATCCCAGCTACCGGAATAAACATTATGCACTTTTTTGTCGACATGATAGTTTTAATTATCATGTAGGAGGCAATGGAATCTCACTCAGTATAACGTTATTTGCGTACGTATACTAACTCAAAATAATCGGTACAATTAACTAATCACGATGTTCACTTTATACGTGGTGAAAATAAATGGTACAATTGACTAGTCACGATGTTCGGCGATGAACAATACGATAACGATGATAGTAATGATTAATATATAAAAAGTATAGAATTTGTTTCTTGTGTGTGTGTGTATTTTTTAAAACTAAATAAACTAATTATATTACTGCTAACCAGCTTGTTCATCATCCATAGACCGGGAAAGATCAGGATCAAATAAGATATCATGAAACATTCCGTTGTCAGATCTACCATTTCGCCGCTGACGTTGTAGTAGGTGGAGACGGCGCTACTGATTATCGGATATTGAATAAATTGACTAGATAGAGACATCATGTAGGCGATGAACATGACCAACATAAACCATCGTCTCTTATATAGTTTATAAGTCGGATTCTGGACGTTATTTCCATCATCCGAATCGTCCATTTTTTTAGTCGCTTGACCAGCAGCGGTCAGATTAAACTGAAAAAGTAAAAACAAAAAAAAGAGTAATGAAATTAAACACTACATCCAATAATAAATTAATTTTCGCATCACTCCTCCTTAATTGATGGTGTAAATTAATATTTTAGAAAATTTCAATTCTTAGATTTCAAGTAAATCAATGTATGAACAATGTACGAAATAAATTAAAAAATCGACAATAAAACAAACGTATCTCATTCTAAAAAGGAACAATTGTTAGATAAACGTATTCATAAATCCTTAAAACATCATTTACTGGTGTATAAAGTTACATTGAAACCAACGTTATGCCGCACAAATTTGTGAATGTTCAAAAAGATCGATAATTCATCGCTTCCAGAACAAGATGTTACGCTTAATTTACCTAATGTCATGGTATGTCCCCAACGAATAAAATTTAAACGTAGATACCATTGAAGAAACTATCCGTAAGCGAGGTTAAAAACACTTCAGCCGATTATACATTCATCCAAATCAGCTAGCACCATCGTTCTACGTACGGATACGACGTTGTACATACGAATCACTATAGTGAAGCAATTTTTTAGCTTAGATCTGATGATTGGATAAATGGAACATAAAACATGATGCATATTATATATATATATATGTATAAACAACAAAAAAGGAGTTAAAGTCACTAAAATTGTCTTTGTGAAATATCACAACGTTTTTCGGTTATTAAGCCATAAATATGAAAATATACACAATTTATATAAATATAAGGCAAAGTGAAAAACAGTATTTATGAAATAATCTGAACTCAGTTATATGTGTCGTTTACCGTATCCACTACGAGATTATTTTATTAATGCTGTTTTCCACTTTGTCAATTTTTGTAGAATGTATATCTAAATTAATATTTTTAACATTTTATATTTTTATAAATTGTATATATTTTCATATTTTATTTTTATTGTTCACTCGATGATGGCGTAGCGGGCGAAAAGCTTTGTGATTTTTCGTAAAGAAAATTTTCATGATTTTAATTCCTTTTTTGTTGTATATTATTTTTTAAATATCACTACATTTCACACTTTCGAAATTGTATATGCGTTTATATATATATGTGTGTGTGTGTGCATGTGTGTATATACTAATTTATACTGAAGAAGTTAATTTTTAATGCATTTATTCGCTCGAGAAGCATGTTATATAGATTGTAATATTAATTCAATGTACTCTAAATTATACGAGTTCTGGTACTATTAACCCACGTAACAAACGTACGAATAACATAATTTCATTCTACAAACACACTAAAACATTGACACAGACCAAAAATTAAACTACGCACAAGCCCTGAATCCAAAATTAAAAATCCCCCCAATAATTGTTACGCGATCACGTATTTATGTATTAATAAACCAACAGAGATTCTAGAAAAGGAAACGGTTCATAGTGACACCTGTTCATCCCTCTTTTTGTCAACTCCGTCCCGTGATCCATCGCGCCAGTGAATCGAAAAATTAGACATTACACCAATCGTTACTGGCCGTTGGAATTATATTAAAACGTTTAACCTGATACTTATCTTCGCCTACCTCATCTAAAACAAAGTAACGACCCCAGTGTATTTTACTAAAGAGTCTACTCTATCGCACTTACCTGCATTCGTCTAATTAAACGAATATTCAGCATATCTTTCCACTACCGTGTTTTATTATAATACCTGGAATCATCCAAGTTCTAAAAATTTCATCCCTCTAAATCTACAACTGTTTCAATAACCCACCAATACTTAAAACAAATAGCATTACAAAGCACATATCATTAAAATTTGTGCGGTGCAATAGCGTTAATAGTTAGACGCAGATAATTAAACCGATAATTAAAAATGATCATGTTAAATCTCATTAAAATATTCTGCTCTAAATATTCATCGTACATTACATTGAACATACATCTAGTCGCATCAGTCCTTTGATTGGTAGCGCTGCAGTCTCCTTTTCCATTCACCTCTATCTGCTGCTCCTCTCCTACACTATCCATTATTTGTCCAATGTAGCACTTCCTTGGCCGGCCTCTCCTTCTTCTACCTCCGATCATGCCTTCCAATATTCGTAGGACCAATTCACCGTGTCTTATCACATGGCCTATCTATATATTTCTTCTCGTGCAGAGGTGGTTATAAAATTCTTTTCTTCCTTTCACTTTTTCCATAACGTTCTTATTTGATATTTTTTCAGTCCATAAAACGCGTTTATAAAAAATTATAAAGCATCTATATTAATGGGTTTAGAATTTATCACGATACACACACGAAGACGCATACATCCACGTCACTATGGAACGAATATATATATATATATATATATATATATATATATATATATATTCATCCTCTAGAACATTCGTGCAACACAAAAGCTGTGTATGCATAGCCGGAAGTGTCGAATTGCAAACCTGCCATCCTGTTGACCGTGCGAGAACTGACTGTCACAAGCGACATCGAATACAGGGAAAAGCTAAGATGACTAACACACGCGCTAATTATTGCAAAGCGAGGCTGATAGAACGGAAACCGGAGTAAAATAGTACATTGGAACGAAAATTGGTCTTGTTGTCACGATGAATCAATTATACAGTTCTTCTGATAATAGGTGCCCTAACCAATTGTATCGGGATATTAGCATCGAATTATTGAAATATGCGTTTTGTATTATTCGTATTCGCCTATCAGTATAGTCAGATTTACGAAATATTATCATGTCAAATCTATTAGACCAAATGCGATATATTATACAAGTCGCAAATGAGAAAGTGCTACTAGCGGATAACACTCGAGAACGTATCAACGCGTTACAGAAATGTTTTTCTACTCTTAATTTTCATTCCAAATTTTAACCTAACTTTATTCATTTTATCCAGGATTTTCTGTAATTTTTCTTATGTTTCAGCAATTAATACTTTATTATACGCGTAGCAAATTTCATTTATCTTCTTCTTCATGTTCATGACGCAATTTTATATTTTTCCCTTCCAATAATCAATAAGTGCCACGATCTTTCCATTAATTTTGTCAGTCCATAGATCGAACTCCGTTAGGTCAGTTTATATTCTCGGGCATTGAAATAGATGGTTTTCATCTTGTTATTGGCCACTCTCGCGGAGACTACTATTTGCGAGGCCCTATTTTACCAAGTTTCTCTTGGTATCACTAGTCTGTTCAGAGTTTTCCATTGGCATCAGTTTAATTGCTGTCCTGTTTTTATATCTGCCGATGGTTCTATGCCAGTTGTAATCGATTCCTTCCATTTCGACAGTCGAACCTTTTCCGGCTTACCACTAATAGGTGTTGTGTTAGTGTGGTATGATCAATTCTAAGCCGAGTTAATACAACCGCATTCAGTCGTGTTAGTATGGTTGTATTCCACGAAGTTGTGGTTGATTTGATGTTTCGAAGTTTGGTAATATTAGGAGATACGCTTCCAGTTTAAGTCCCATGCATCGTAAAAACTGTTTTTAATGTTGTGGATTTGATCTTGTGTTGGTAATTAGAATTTGTGTCACCGGGAACATTCTGGTGTCAGCTTCATAATTTTCCTTTATAATGGAATGTGATGGAATCCAGCGTACGACGATTTATCGCGTGTGTTAGCTAGCTGACAGAAAATACCTCGGACTATCGAATTCTTAACTTTTACACGATGGAGATTGACGTTTTGGATAGCTTGAAGTGCATCGGTAAAAATAACTATTTCTTTTAGAAATAAGTCACTGACAGGTTTATTGCTATTAGTTCGGCTGATGAAAGTTCGGTATCGTCAACCTCACCGACAGTAGAACAGGTGCAGACGGAATCATCTTCGATTAAGTCTGACATATTTTAAATCTATACTACTAGATACACTAAAACGGTTTAGATACGCGCGAAATTATGATAAACAAATATTGTAAAGTACACCGTTATTGGCAACGGAATATGTTGTCGAGCTTAAAAACTTACACATATATATTTAACACATATAAATATATATATTATATATATGTATGTGTATATATATATATATATATATATATATAGGGGAAGAGAGAGGTAAGGAGTTTTATTTCATAATGAGATACATGCCCATAACAAGGGGTTCTTGAAGTTAAGTAGGTTATCTTAAAAATTATTACCAAATCTAGAAAATTAATGAAACAAATGTTATGCTACAAAAAAATAAATAAAATATGGTAAAAAGGAAAACAAAAATATACGAGATACATATATACATACCTATACACATATATATACATATGCACTCATATCATATTAACTACACCAAATAAACAACTAACATAGATACTGAATTAAACGAGTAACCTATGCTTAATTCTACGATGTATATATATATATTTTTTCATGTGCGTGTGAGTTATATATATATATATATATATATATATATATGTATATGAAATTCTTTCTTCTTATAACGTCATGTCATTTGACCAAGGTTGTAAGCCGCAATTTACGAAAAACTATTTCTACTATTGCTGATTGAGTGTAATCAGTGGTTAGTCGACTAGATCCGTCAAATATTCTATACGACTAAATACACCGTGCCATTCACCTTATAACTGCATTAATTCGTCAATGATTTTTCTCGTATTGGAGTAATATTCTCTTCTAAATGATAATAATTATCTGTAGGTCACACTGTTCTTTATAAAAAAAATTTACGTGTTCAGTTCACGAAATCTTCGGAAAAAATGGTTTGAAGATAATATATATATATATATATATATATATATATATATATATATATATATATATATATGTACTTGTGGATAATATGTCGACAGATAGAAAAATCAACATAAACGTCAAACTACGTTCGTTCCACACTTTCCTCTTCAACGTACCTCGGCTGTACAACTAATTTGCAATTACCTAAGGTTGGTTGCTTATCCTTCGTGAGACGAATCCGAACGAAACTTTACACGTACTCGTGTCTCTCTAAAATTAATTACTATTCCGTGCTTATTTTTTTCTAAAATATCTTCTTATATATATATATATATATATATATATATATATATATATATATACGGTTTTTTATGCCTACATCGTAATTATAGAAAAACAACTTCTACATCGTTGCATGTTCCATAATAATCGCCGATGGCGTTGAATTTTTTCTTCGTTACGCAAGATGTCGAAGACACATTCGGAATATCTAAAATGGAGTCGGCGACGAATGTCGCTCTTCGCGAAACGAAATTATTAAAATACAACTATCGATAACTAAAGACAAAGAAAGAATTTAAAAATAATTAAAATAATAATGATTCATTTAATTGTCAATAATAATAATAATATATTTTGTTTCATATATTTTACTTTCTTAAGAGTCTTAGTTTTGGGCACACAGCGGCTAAATATCAAACCTCAGCCGGTGAGATTGAAATAATAGAAAAATGGAAAAGCAAATGTATTAATTGCCTCCTAGCTAAGACACGAGGAAAGCCCCAGAATGAGTTAATAGATACGTAAATTGAATCACCTGATGATCATTCCTCGTACAGTAGATCTTGTCCATGTTTCATTAGAGTAGGAAGGTAGAAAGACAAATTCAAACCATTATCAATTATGGATAGGGTTATAATTCAATTATGAAACGTAAATAACAAAATTGCCGGGCAACATTTATTTATTCGAAATTGTATAGTTTGAAAGAGTGTTGATTTCATTATAATAGCTCATGCATGCTCATATAATGGAAAAATAAGCGGCGTGAAACATCAATATGACTGCTTATTGAATGAAAAAACTGTCACGATGAACGAGAAAATAAATTTGTACGATATCTTAAGCTGCATAAATGACATACTAGCGGTTCGGTATGATAAATTCTATATAACGGATCTTTATCTGCCACATTGGTCGGACAATATATGGTATGGGGCCCGTTACGGTTACGGTGCTGAATTTGTCAGCTTTGCTGATGACGACTTGTGCGTTGTAGTTAACCTGCATAGCGTTACCGAAGTTGATAACGTGAGAATTATTTGTAAAATGCTTGTAAATTTGTTTCTTCAACGTGATCTTAAATTCTCAATTGATAAGACATTTATGATGGTGTATAAGCAATCGAGCGTGATAACGAAAAAGCTTAGTTCAAGAAAATTACTTTGTGGTAAATTTATTCGTATTATTAAGTACTTTAAATACTCGGGAGTAAACTTAGAACTCAGATTTAATAAGCATATAGATTACGTAATCCATAAAGTAAATAAAATATTTTATAAATTATCATCGATTCCTAACATCAGGCGGTGTTAATTACACAATAATAGAGTTACTTTTTATAACGGTGTCGTACGATGGTATTTTCATTTACTGTTCCTTCATATGTATTAATTATATATAAGCGTTTCTGCTACGAATAAAATTCTAAAAGCTCAAAGAAAATTGCTGTTCTCTATGTACGACCGTGTCGACATTTGTTGTTACCGGAATATTCCCGGCTGATTTAAGTATGTATCAAGCTGTGTTATTAGCAACATTTAAAATATTCAGGTTATCGTGTATAACTATTATATTTTAGATCAATTTAACGAAAATTTCTACGTGTCATAGGATCCTTAAAAATGGTCCAAAACTGCCTAAACCATTTAACCCCAATTTTTTTTTCGATGGATATTTGGTTTACAAATACGACTATACTGTCATTAGGCGCGTACTTTACTCGATTATTTTCCTGAATTTCGAAAAGTGAAATTGCAAAATCGTTTCAAAATTTTCGTATTAGGTAATTTTTTTTTTCGCAGTTTTTTCACTTTATACGATAGATCATATATACAAACTTCCATTTCAAGAGCCAGAATCGTTTAAAAATGTTTACGTCGCGCTCTATGCCCTGCCGAAGGTGGCAAGTTGGCAATTTTTAAAAATTCGCAACTCGAAACCTATCGATCCTATTGAAATGCGGTGTTTTATTTCGAACTCGTAACTTTAATATCATTAAATCGGTTTTTACGAAATTTTACAAAAATCGTAGTTCAAAAAAGTCACTCTTAAACACCCGATTTTTTTGCTCGAATTTCAATAGTTATTCTGCTATTTGGGACGAAGACAAATTCAACAAATCGCAAAACACGAAAATCGGTCCAGCCGTTCTCGAGTTATAAGTGTTCGAACAAACACTACTTTCTTTTTATATTAAAATATATATATATATATATATATTTATATATATATTATATATATATATATATATATCCTCCACGTAGGAGTACCGTGATCAAGGTAACAGCTTCATTATTTTCTGCCTCCATCCTAGACGATATTCGGCATCATGAACACATCTTGAAAATGACATTCGAGCTGCAGCAGTCACTGCATCTGTTCATTTAATTGATATACATATATATATATATATTAAAAAGCCTACTATGTTAAATTGAATGAAATCGCCTCTGCTAGTCTCTGCCATTTCACCATCGATAATTGCTATGTGCCATAATAACGTACGTAGTTATAACACAGATTATAGTAATTTATATATGTATATAAAATTTACAAATAATTATAAGTTCCGGAAAACCGATTCAGTTGAGGACGCAATGAATTTTTTCGATGTAATAAATGTTATGTATACATATTTTAAACGGCTATATCTGTTCGATCGATGAGTTCGGTGCACGACACTAAATATTTTTAGTAACAAATTATTTAAAACTTATCCGAACAAATCGATCAAATTCAGAGGAGTTTCTTTCAGAAACGCACGACACGAAGTCCTGTACCCCCTTTCGTTTTGTACACAAACGGTCTCCGAAAATGTTTTAAGGCATATCTTCAAAGGACGTCAAATACTACACGCAAGACTGTTGAGATTTCAATTCGGAAGATTAGAAGACTCATTGTAAGTTTTCATTTAATCGTAATTCCGTAATTTAAAGTTATACTTACCACATGTGTTAACCACTTCATATTGCGGCAGTATTCTCTGGAAAACGCGACGAATTACGTATTTATTAGGAGGCGGTCAGAACTACAAAACAATATCTTGAATCGACCGTATAGAAGGACGAATTACAACGAAAAGAATGACCTCTAACTTCAAAGGCGATAATATATACATATATATACATATATATGTATATATATATATATATATATATATATATATATATATATATATATATAATTTGCATTAAGATAAACGTTTGTTTTTTATTATTTCACTACACACGTTAAGATAGCTTTTCACGATAATGAAATTCAGCCTTACCCAACTGCCAGAATTTTAAAACATTGTCCATTAGTAGAGCGTATCGTACGCTAAAAGGAAAGCCGTAACTCACAATTTGTATTCGAGATAAAATATTTTTTTTTGACTAGTGAGTTGCCACGTGATTTATAAGACCGGCGGATTTATTCATTGTGTTAATACCGCGCCATAAATTTATCACGTAATACACTCTTATCAATAGACTATATTGTCATTATCATCATCTTTCATCATATATATATATATATATATATATATATATATATATATATATATATATATATATATATATATATATATATATATATACGCAATAGGTATTACATAATAACCGTCTTCAAAAACGCGTATTTCCGAATCAATTTCGCATTATAATTTAAATTATTCGTCATTACTATAGGGTAACCCGCAGAAGACGGACGGTTTGGTTGTTTTTTAAATAACTCAAAAAATTTTTTAACGAAATGTAATTTTAAAATAGGAAAACGAGAGATTAGCATAGATGACCGTCATTTGAAAAAATACATTCATTCGTGTCTTTACATAATTTTCGTAGACTTTTTCGAGCAGAGGTCGCTGAATTTTCGAAATTTCTTCAGAAATTCCAGTTTTCAGATGTTCCACATCTCGTATTTCGTAAACGCGACTCTTAAGATATTCGCGCGAAAAAAAATGCGTAACTTTGGATTCTTTTCGTAACTCTTTTTAAAGTATCGCGATCGATTCACACCGAAAATATCGTTCCACGTAAATCGCGCGCTCCTTCTCGTCATGAGATGCCGTGATAACTGAAACGGGACGAAAACGAATATCTCCGATATGTACACTAAACTTGGAGCACGCGGTTTGTTTCGTAGCAGTGTTACCAACTGCGCTGTTAAAAAAACAAAACCGTTAGTCTTCTCTAGGTGGTCACCGCTTTCAGTTATATAATGATGTCTTATATTTATGAAGTCCACTATTAAGTAAGTTTTTTTGACGTATACAGCGGACTTTGGTTATCGAAGGACGTAAGTTGCTATTTCCGATATTAGTACGACAAATCTAAAATTATGCACAATTTCACGTGATCGCAAACTGTAATACAAACAGCGAATTGAAGAGAAAATTCTTCAATAGTCGACGAATCGACAAAATCCGCTTTCGAATTGTATAGCTGCTTTCGCAAAATATTTAAAAAACAGCATTTTTAATCGACGTGGAATGGTAACTCGCAGTGAATACTTACCGGTGAATAAACTACCTTCCATAAAATTATCTTCAAACGGCTCTGGCCACATCGAAGTAACAGAGAATTATGCCGATTACGAATAGGGCTCGTGTTCATCTATTGGAAAAAAAAACATCACCACGTGCCCGCAGTGTTGTTGTCGGTTGACCGCCAAACATCTCCATTTGTTAGATGGTGTAATTTACAACCAATACCGAAAATAACACGAGATCGTATCTTTCGATTTCATCATCATTAGTCGCATCAGTCTCCTTTTCCATTCGCCTCTATCTGCTGCCGTTATTTTTAAATCGCGATAGTTATCCACTCCTACACTATCCATTATTTGTCCGATGTAGCATTTCCTTGGCCGGCTTCTCCTTCTTCTACCTTCTATCATGCCTTCCAATATTCGTAGGACCAATCCACCGTGTCTGATCACATGACCTATCCATCTATTTCTTCTCGTGCAGAGGTGGTTGTAAAATTCTTTTCTTCCTTTCACTTTGTCTATAACGTTCTTGTTTTTGGTATGTTTTCAGTCCATTTGACCTTTGAGTACCGCGTGAATTAATTCAATACGATGCTAAGACACGTTCTTGAGGCTTGCTTGTTGACGTAATCATAAATTTTCAGCATTCTCAGTGTTTCACGCTGATTTTTAATTGAATTTCGGAGAGTCTTCTAACGAACGTGTTTCTTCGATCGTCGGCGGATATACTCCGTGAAGATTTTACCTACGAGATTTTAGCGGAATTATCCACCGCCTGAGGTATAAT
Source organism: Coronaproctus castanopsis (assembly GCA_032883995.1). Taxonomy (NCBI): domain Eukaryota; kingdom Metazoa; phylum Arthropoda; class Insecta; order Hemiptera; family Monophlebidae; genus Coronaproctus; species Coronaproctus castanopsis. The sequence goes on from CM065052.1 coordinate 48,808,395, forward strand.
CCGAGTTAGACGTCTTTTCCGGTTTACTGAAGATATTTTTTTTTTTTTTTCTGAAGCAACTATCAAACCGCATCTCGAACGTTTACTTTTTGTCAGTACCCAGTTTTTTAACTAGGAACCTCATACGTACATCGTGTAATCGAGTATTTTTATTGAACGGCAAACTGCTCTTAACTCTTTCTAAAACTGAAGTAATTTTTTTCTGTCTAAGACCATTTTTCACCGACCACATTTCACGTCACTAGAGAATCGATATAGAATAGTTTGACCAGATACGTTACCTTAACGTAATCTTTGATAAGACGCTAACATTTTTTTCAACTATATATAGACTATGCGTGAAAACAAGGGTAAGTATCTTTGAACGCGAACAATTTCTTCTATTTATCCTGTTTTCAACCGTAAATCTAAATATTAATAATAAACGTTTTAATTAAATATATACGTGTAATTCGTATGTAATATTTATTTGTGCGTGCATGAAAGATTTCTGGTAATTCATATGTAATATTTATTTGCGCCTGCTTGAAAATGACGTAATTGTCGAAATCGCAATAAAGTTGTTTAGTGATTATTGATGTTATATTTTGTTTGGTTTACAATTTATTAACTACTATTATTATAAATTATAGCAAGTTCTGTCCTATTTGTGATATCGATGTGAAACAAAGCTTAGAACGAATCCGATAACATAGGCTATGTGCGAATTTAATCAGTTTTTGAGTTAAATCGGAACAGACAGAAATTTTAAAAAATAGATTCTATGTTTATGTGTGATAAAAATAGCCCAACGCGTTGATTATAATGGAAATATTCGCAAATCACAGACACTACAGTTTTATATATTAGTATATAGTATGGACATTTTTTAGCTATCTTTTGTTTTGTAGCGTGTTCACTTTTTGTATTTATAAGTAATTTTACTTACGTACTTTGTAACGCCTGTAAATCCGAGTATATGCAAGTATGTGAAAGAACAAATATGACCAAAAAAAAGGCATTACCTCCTTGTGTAGCAACCCCTGTTAGGTAGCAGGCTTGCCTAGAAGCCCTAGTTATTATTATTATTTCTGTAATCTTTAATTTTCTCATCGATATTTCGATCATCAATGTTTTATATATAGAAGATTCGTATTTATACGTTCACGTTTTGTGTTATTTAAGTTATGTTTCTCGCCGTTAATTTTTTGATTTTTTATTTAATCATTACATCGTTATTGTTTTACCGTTAATTTTTTGTTTATAGAAGATCTGTATTTTTATATGTTCTGTTTCATTCTGCTTTAATTTTCTTCTTTTAAATATTTTTAACATTAATTTTTTGTACATAGAAGATGACCATTTTACGTTCGCTTTATATTGTGTTTTTCCTATAACGTTATATTTTATAATTTATAAATTACAAACTTAGCCGGTACTCGCGCATTTATGCGCACAACCGGTTTCCTTCGTATTCTAATGCGAATTTGAACCCGTTTCGTTGTATTTATTATCGAAACGAATACAAATAAAATTCGATTTGATTATTCAAGATTAGCACGTAAATTTCTAACAAAGAACTAATATTTCTAGTTCATCTCGCGTGACACGGAGGTGGTTAATATATTCGGAGAGTAAAAACTAAAAGATACTCTTTAACGGTGATTAGGTGAATTAATATAATTTAATCTTGTAAGCTCGACTCTTGAAAGATTATATAACATAATTTACCGTTTCGAATATCTCGGCGATATCCAAAAGAATTTCAACACAAGACCCTATAAATTCTCAACGATACTTAATATACTATATCGAAGAGAAAATGTTAAAATCCATACGACAGCCAGGGGGAAATTACGATTAAAAATTTTATGTCATTATAAAATTTCGACGCAAAACTATAAATTTTATATGTAATACCGTTTTTTATTACGCGAACTGTGGGTAATTTTAGACGTGTTTATATTAATACTTTTAAAATTTGAAATATTTCGCATCAATCGGAAAATGAAAAAAACAATTCGTTAATATTAAAATTTCACGTACCGTATGGCGGGCATCGCGACTGAGGGTATTTAATAATACTAATACTAGGATGTTTTATTTTTTTTTCTATTAAAATACAAACGTTTAATGGTCGTTAGCGTTAAGAAAACAATTTAATTAAGTAATACCTGGAAAATAGTCGACCACTATAGATGTCCCTGGAAACGATTTTAAAAATAATTCGGAAAACAATTAATAATTACTTATATATAGAGAGTGTTTCCGATTACGTCGCGACACTTGATTAAAATTAATTTTAATCGCGTCCTATTGGAATTAAACCGAAGAACCTAGTAATCGGATGTCGAATCATAATTAGGAGTAGTCTCGTCCGATCGAACGTATCAAAGTATTTGATCGAAATCTTCGTCTGGACGCCTCAATAGAATATTTCGTTCGAACGTAGACGGAAACGTGTACGAATACGAAGCCAAACTAGTCGATACGAAAACTAGTCTTCTCTTCGCGAGTGTATTCGATTTAAAACTATCGCGACGTACGAACCGAACCGGTTGAACCGGATATTCTCAACGAATGAACGAACGGAGCCGGGAAAAAGCAAAAAAGAAACGAAGCCGTTAATAAATCGACATCCGATGATGACATCCGAAATTCCTAGAAAAAATTGAAACGGAGATTACGAAAAACCCGTTCCAACGGTTACTTCGTGTACGTAAGGACCTGGTTCCTACTAATGACGGTTCCACAAACAGTACACATCAGTACTGCGGCTATCGATGTCAAATTGTCAACGAAGTCCACACATGCTTCAAAGTATCCGAAAGATAAGCGGCTACCACAAATATCAACGTGGAACAATGTAAATAAGAGAATGGTCTTTATGAAAACACATGTAAATAAGCGAATATTAAGATCGGTCTTTATGAAAACACACGTGTTTAATTTGTCATTGAATCAGTCTTAGCTAGTAAGAGTTATCCGTTCATTTATCGGTTGTCTCTTGTCGACTGAAGGAACAGACAATATTTATTTTATTTCTTTATGAGTAAATACCAATTACGGACATGATTGGCCGGTGTGGCAAAATTTAAAAAAAAAAATATATGAAAATTTTCGCCTAATAAATTCATAGACTTTTTTTTATAAAAATTTGATAATCATCGAATTATTTAATTCTTCGAGAATCGAATATTCGCGTAACGAATCTCTCGAAAAATTTCAATTGTACACTTTTATCCGTATTGTATACACGTCGTAGATAACTTTTTTTGGCATTCAACCGTTTAAATTAAATGAAAAATAGTCGAAATGTTATTAAGGACGTAACGGGCTGTTTAAACAGAACATTTTGCTTTTTATTATTTTTATATATATATATATATATATATATATATATATATATATATATATATATATATGTATGTATAAAGTAATAAATTCAGTATAAAAACATTACGACGAAGATTTGAATGTCAAGCACCCTTCCATCTCCCTATCTATCGATCTAGATCTATTCATACTTATTCATCTACATATATTTATCTACAACTTTATATATATATTTCTTTTTTATTTATCATCTGCACGTAGTGCATTAAGTAAATGTGATTATGGAACAGGAAATAATCAGATACTGTTGATGACCACAACATGGGACATATCTAGGAGGAATAGGAGGAGGATGAAGTCTTAAGGTTATCTCTTGGTCAGTTTTTACTCAGCCGACGTGATGAAGTTTGTAGTATTAGGTTGTCAGTTGTAGATGGATTAACTGCACTTCTTAGTCCGCTGAAAAAGAGCTGGTATCTTTTTCTTGTCTACTTCTGAAACAGTTGGTATCCGAAAGTCGGAAAGTATAGATTGATTTTTTTTTTTTTTATATTATAAAGATTTTATTGGAACTGTAAAACTAATTACATTTACCATAACTAATTATAGGAGAAATTCACATGTAGTTAAATTATTTTATAAAAAATAATAAAATTAAATATTAATAAGATCCAGCTGATGTTTTCTTTTCAGCCGTCGGGTATCATTAGAATCATTTAATAGTAAGATTGCTTCAACGTTCGGATGGAGGTGAAGGCGATTAATGTAGCTGTTTGACTTCTGGTGGATAATAACAGGAACTGGATCGATTTTGAGATCGATGCGAAGTTGGGCGTTCGAGACAAACCACGGTGCTCTTGAAATCATACGCATGAACTTGTTTTGAAATTTTTCAAGAATTTCGAGATTAGATTTGGCTGCGGATCCCCAGATCTCTGCACCATAGCTCCATGCTGGTCGGAAAATTGAAGTATAGATGAGCCTCTTACTTTCGAGACTAAGCTCAGAACTAGGCTGAAGGAGCCATCGAAAGTTGGAGAGCAGAAGGTCCAACATTTTCCGTTTTCTTCTAATATGCTCGTGCCAATTGAGCTTGCAATCAAGATGCAGACCTAAATAGCGAGCAGAGTTAGATACTGGAACCGGTTTACCATCCAAATAAGTTGGAATGTAACCATGGTGTCGGAGAGAAAAGTCTACTCGTACTGACTTGCTGTCATTTAATTTAATTTTCCAGGTATGAGCCCAAGTTGAAATATTGTCTACAGCTGTTTGAAGAATACATGCAGCTGTAACATAACTGCGACTATGAGAAATTATTGCAGTGTCGTCGGCAAAAAGACTTGTTGTTGTCTCAGGAGTTTGAGGAATATCCATAGTATAAAGTAGGAAGAGTATAGGACCAAGTACAGAGCCTTGTGGAACACCAGCGCGAATGCTGATGTAGTGCGTAGTCGCTGATCCAAAATGTATATAGAACTGTCGATCAGTTAAGTACGACATGAGTAGTTTGCAAAAGCCCGGTGAAAAATATCTTTTAATTTTGTGAATTAAACCAAGGTGCCAAACTTTATCAAAAGCAGCACTAACATCTAGAAAAACTGCTGTAGCAAATTCTTTGTTCTCAAGTGCTTGAGTTGCAGTATGTACAACACGGTGAATTTGCTCAACGGTTGCGTGCTTTTCACGAAATCCAAACTGAACATCTGGTATCAAATGTTTGTTTACAATAACTGTTCGAAGACGCTGCGAAATAATGTTTTCAAAGATTTTCGCAATGATAGGTAGTAGGGAAATGGGCCGATAAGATCCAGGATCCTCGGCTGGTTTCCCTAATTTGTGAATCATGATCATTTTCGCAATCTTTCAAGTGCGAGGTACATACCGTAGACGAATACAAGCATTTATCATCGTCGACAGATAGACAATCCCCTTCTTTGGCAGTTCTTTGAACACAACAGGAGAAAGCCTATCATGTCCCGGTGATTTGTTAGACTTTAGGCCATCAATAACCTTGGCTACTTCGAGGGGAGAAGTTGGTTTAATTCTGCCATTAGATGTACTAGGACAGGAAGGAGCTATTGAGGATTGAATGCTATTATCCTTAAAAACATGCTCAAAATGTTTTGCAAAAACATATGCTTTTTCAGAATCGCTCCGAGCCCATGAGTTATCTTCCTTCCTCAAAGGAAAACAAGGCCGAGTAGGACGGCGAATTCGCCTAGCGGCAGTCTATAATGAGTAGTTGGCTTCTTTAGTGGAGCCAAGAGACAATAGGTAATTGGAAAATGATTTGTTCCTCCACTGACGAATAACAGTTGGTATCCGAAAGTCGGAAAGTATAGATTGATTTGACACGAACCAAGCAGCGTCCATAATCTTACGTAATTTTTCGATTCCATTGAACAATAAGCGCTGGATATTAGCCGGTTTAGCAGTGCCATATAGTTCAACGTCATACGTTGGTTTAATGACCGAGTTGTACAATAATAGTATAGCTTTGAGTGTTTCCTAAAAAGGCAATAGAGGACATCATATCGCTAATTTTATTACTAATGTGTCGACTACAGGTAAGCTTTGTATCAAGACACAAACCGAGGTGCTTAATTTGATTAACTTGGTTGATGGATGTCCCATCTGGATGAACCGATGGCGTGAGCTCTTTAGGTAGAGTAAACGTAATGTGTCTGCTTTTAGTTTTTGATTAATCTGGATTCTCCGTCCAGTTAACCAAGGGTGAATGATAGTTAAAAGGCTCTGAAGTTTATTAGATACAATAACCAGTCACAATCGGATGATAACATGCATGTGTCGTCAGCAAAAGTGGATAACATTGTATTTTTATGAACCGGTATGTCAACACTATACAAGAAAGGACCCTATATATCTGTATTTTTCTAACTATATCCACATCTAGTTTTATATCCACGAATCAATCCGTCTATTCATATGTGTTTATGTACCCATCTAAACCTGTTAATCTATATCCTAATCTATGTATGTGTGCACATTAGCGTACACTTTACCTTGTTTTTTCTTTGTATATTAAATTAAGTCGCTATGTAACTATTAAATTGAAATAATAGGATGTAACGATATGTGACTAAAATATAGTCCACATATTTGAGTGCGCAGATGTACACTTTTTCTATAATACAATTGTGAAAAGATGCTTTACAACTGCTACAAGGATAAAGTGTTTCTCAATAAAAAAAAAAAGACTAAAACAACTATAGTAATTAGGAATATAAAATTTCTAATAAAAAAAAAATATATTATATATATATATATAATATCTGTATATAGATATATAGATGCTTTATATGGTGATGAAGTATTATAAAATAATAATAATAATAGAGCTAATAAATATTATATGTAATATTAGTTGAACTAAGCATATATCTTAATATAACGCAATAGTGGAAGTACCGCTGTTTAAAAACGTTGAATAGAATGCGTATATGGGGTGACGGTCCTATTGCTTTTTGCATGTATCATTCTGGTGTATTTTCGTATTTATTTTTTTTTAATGATTCCCCAATCCGCGCTTACGCGGTGGGGTAAATGTATTGAATAATTTGTGAGTATAAAGGTGCATGGAACTAGTGTACTTAATAAATACATGTGTATAAGTATTGTGTAGCTAGAACAAAAGGAAAAACAACCAGTATAATAAAAAAGATAAATAGATATGTGTGATAATTCCCTGCAATGTGTACTTAAAAAAAAATAGGATGGAATAAGGGATGGGAAACATATTAGACCATCAATAGTGCGTGTAAAATGAATTTGTGTAAATGACCGTATAAATATTAAAATGCGTATTATACGAAAAAAAAAAGGATATAAACATACAATTTAAAGTAATTAAAATTTAAGATAATTTTAAAAAGAAAACAAGACAAATAAACAGATTATATATACACACCATAGCATGGGGGGGCAAAAAGACTAAAAACAAATAACCCAGGAGTGCAATTAAACATAAACAAAAATCTTCTTAAAGATACTAATTGAAAAACAAATTAAGTATATATATATATATAAATGGGAAATTGTATCTATATCGTGAAAAGAATGTATATAAATAATTAAAAAAACAGCTTTAGGCAATATTACTAAGTATTAATATTGGTTTGGTAATTTTATAGCTCAGTGGTAGAGCATTCGACTGAATTTCCGTATTTTACTAAGAAAAGTTGTGGCGATGTTGACAAATGCGTTATTAATTAAATTAAATAATCGGAGGTAGGCAACTATTTACCTATACATATTTTTATAGTGCAATTAGCATACAGGATAAAATCGTTATGGTATTAGCGTAAATAGACACACACACACGCACACACACCCGGGAGAACTGATTGTAATACAATGCAGCCCGGCGTGTTTTTGTGGTGTACTATATTATTACTAACGCGCATATGGTGTTGTGCGCGGTGGCTTGCCATTGCCTTCCACACGATAATATCCGGATTATGTATACTTTTACTTAAGTGCGCTTTAATATAAGCTATTTTCGATGATTTAATGATTTCGCCTGAATATAAAACGATTAAAAGGATAGCTTTTTGAACGCCAACATTTTATGTATTCATTGGTTTGAAATGAAATATAGAAATAAGCAGTGCGATTGCTTTAGTTGTTTTAATCCTACGGTGTATAATTTTATTAATAAGCAACAAATTCTATGCTATGTTTATAAACTTCGAAAAATGTTGCTGATATGCAATTTTATGCATTGCAGTGTTGTATATAGATTTACATTTGAGAAGATTTTTTTAGCAAATACAATCATGCATTTTTATCTATAAGTTTAAAATCTTCTGTTTTTAACTATGGGGTTAAATGAAATTCTTTGCTTTTAGGATTTTTCGATATGATTCACATATATATATATATATATATAATATTTATATATTTATATATATACATATATTATATATATATTATATATATATATATATTATATATATATATATATATACATATATATATATATATATATATATATATATGTATATATACATAACTTTTTTCTTATGTTTATGTACTATTTAATGAATATAATTGCATATGTGTAATAACATAGTTTTTGCGGCACCCTAAATATTAGATTTTTATGACTGCATAATGTTAGTTTTCAGTTATTGTAGGAGAGTATTTAATTCGAGTACTTTTTTTTTAAATAAATGAATAATTCATACCATTGTATGATTAAAATACAATAATTATTATTTTAACTCCGCTCGGAGATATCTAGTTAAGGCTAGGCGCAAATTGAGGCACGTATAGCGCGTGTGACATGACATGACACTAGTCGCACTACACGCGCGCGTCACACGCGTAGCGTGATGGTGCGCATATTGAAACACAGTTTTCGAGTCATATTTTTCTAAATCGAAATGTGTGAATGGAGAACAAAAAAACTGTTATTATTAAATTTAAGTTCTGAATCAGATTTGGACTTTGATGAAGAAATTTTTATTTATTCCGGAATGAATAAGAAATTTAAGTCAGCGAATAAATGTATTTTGTTGGAAAGAGAACGATGCGGACAATTTAAAATGACCAGCAAGATGAATGATACAGACTTTACAAATTACTTTCGAATGAATCGCAATCAATTTAGTGAAGTACATAGCATAATTCAACATACCATTAATTCTGATGGATGCAATGCACAAAAACCGATCTCAACTGAAGAAAAACTTGCAGTTTTCTTGAGGTTAGAACTTAAACTTTATTATTAATTACTCAAAATTTCTATTTTAGTTTTATTTTTGTGTTGATTCTTCCTGAACAACAAAAATAATAAAGTTTATCTTTCGTCTTGTTATTGTGCGCAAAATGAAAAAATTATGTACTGATATAAAACTTAAGTTACCATTAGTACATACGATCGTTCGATGCTTTATCCATGATGTATTATTTGAAGTTGTTATATAATTTTGACTAGCTACAAGGTTGTTAAGAGCAAAATAACGAATCTCTAAATATGTTAATTATGGTAATTTTTTTTAGCAATAACTATACGTTCTCTACATTTTGTAAAATAATAAAACAAAATTTGATTTAAAAAATGACGCCCTTTTAAAAATAATAACGTTTTCATTCCGGACAGAAGTCGTACATAATTCTAAAAATAAAAGGACAAAAATTTTACAAAATGAACATGTAAAATGTTTAAAAAAATTAATAATGTAAACGGCTTAATAGATAAACATAATATAATAGGTTTTATTCAAAAATGGTAATCGGATATATTTGATTCAGTTACATCCGGTTCTTCCTGAGAATGTAATGAAACAAATGGGGAGCATGACGATCCACGGAGAATGTGGTGTAGTATAATGTAAATCTGAATGAGAAGAAAATGATGGCGATAAACTAACGGATTTATTCAAAATTTCTTCCTCAGCTTGTGAAACAGCCTGGAAAAGTTGACCCCTAATTCTATGTTGATAAATGGGGGGCATGTTTTTAGTTATTTGGTACATGGATATAAAAAAATTATATAAAGGGTCATTCATGTTATTATTATTCAATTCTAAGGCTTCCCTTTCTTCCGCCCGTTGTTGGCTTCTCTCCTCACGTTGTTTCAGAGATCGTTTTAACAAATATTGGAAATCATCGCGTTTCTTTTTTTAAACTTATTTCTATTTGCTAAAATATCAGGGTGGTGAACAATAAAATCTGTATCTCTACTGGCTAACTCATTATGTTCATCATTCTTATTGTCCTCATCGGTAATCTGAGGTTGTTCACCCGCATCATTTTGACTATTTTTTGTTATATTATCAATATTAGATGCATTGCATAAAAATGTTGGATCATCATCACTGTCATTTACATTCCCTTCACGTATTCCCTCCAGACATAAATGGATCAAGAAACGACATTTGCTTTTGAAATCTCCAATGTTTTATGCTCTCAGGAGTAGCTCCACTTTTCAAATATTTTAACTGACGCCGTCGTGCATCTCGATAATTTCCTCTTAATTTGAGTCATAATGTTTTTACCTCTTCCTCTGCAACAATCAGTATCGACAAAATATAATTTCATATAATGATAGTTTAAAATTTTCTTTTTTTATTGTTCTAGTCAAATATGATAAAATTAATCATTTTAGTTGTGATATGTTTGAAATATCGTTTAAATGTAAATGAAGAACTATATAAAGAAATAGAAACTGTCTACCTCGATGACCTACTTACAGTAAAATTTAATACTTAATAATTACCATATAACTCCTGTAATTAATAAACAATGTAATTTTTATTTTGATTTAGATATTTCGCTTCTGAAGACAGCTATAAAAGAATAGCTTATAACTATCTGTTAGGAGATCGAACAATATCTAATATTGTAAGGGAAGTAGCTGCTGCTATATGGAAATGTATGCAACCGATATATTTAGCAAAACCAACAACAGAAATATGGAAGTTAGTAGCTTCACGATTTGAGCAAAGATGGCAATTTCCACACTGCGTCGGTGCAATTGATGGAAAACATGTTATTATTAAAAAAAACCTGATAAAAGTGGATCGTCATACTTCAACTATAAACATACATTCTCAATTATTTTAATGGCCACAGTTGATGCAGATTACAAATTTACTACTATTAATATTGGAACTATGGGAAGATTCAGCGATGGAAATGTATTTTCTAGTAGTGTCATGAGTAAGAAAATGATGAGACACACATTACTGCTTCCTGCTCCTGAACAAATAATTACAATTGCGGATCCAATACCATATGTATTTGTGGGGGATGAAGCTTTTCCTTTATCAGCAAATCTTATGAGGCCATATCCAAGAAGATATATAACTGGAAATTATGAACATAAAGTTTTCAATGTTCGACTTTCTCGTGCTCGACAAACTGTAGAATGTGCATTTGGCATATTGTCTTCACGGTTTCGTGTGTTCAGAAAACCAGGACACTGTGAGAGATGTTGTAAAAGCAGCTTATGTTTTGCACAATTACTTGCGAACATCAGCAGTGACAGTAGAAGATATAGAAGTTGAAAAATTGCCCCAGACCCAGTTACTTCATATACAAAAAAATAGGGAAAGGACTTCATCAGCCGCTTTCGCGGTGAGACAAAATTTTACCGAATATTTCAATAATTGGGGAGCAGTTCCGTGGCAACATCAATCCGTTATGCTTGGGAATTATTAAGATAATATAGCTAATTTGAAGAATATATCATAAATATTGCATATATACATTTGTACCGATGTTAACAATAATTTATTAAACATAAGTTTATTCATAATGATTTTAATATTTAAAATGTAAATAAGAAATTTTGACATAGAAATGAAAGTTATTTTACTTGCATATTAGTCATTTAAATAAAAATAATAAGAGGAATTTAAGGAAAATATAATTATTCCGTTCCTCTAAAATAATGAATTATGAAATATAAACGATGAAATTATTAAATTTTACAATGTACAGGTAAAATGATTTTTTAATACTATTGACAATGGCAACACATTTATAAAAATTGCTTTGAATTGCGATATATCAAAATGACTTTGTAGTTATTAGTTAACAAAAAACTTTGATATATTATTAATTAAAAAATAATTATTTACCATCTTTCAAATTTAATGTATTTGCAATTTCATCCCAAATTCCATTTTTAAATTTTGTTTTCATATAATTTGGATTCTTTGTATCATACAGTTCTTTGCGTTTCCTGACTGCCTCTATTAACATTTCCTCTACCATAATTATATAAACTACAAAAAAATATATACGAAAAATAAATCAACAAAAAATAGAAAACAACGAAAACTAGAAAACCTCAAAAGAAAATACAATCAAGTGGAAAACGTGCGAGTGTGACACGAGAAACTGTGGCTCAACTACAGCGTCGCGCCATGTCCGCAATTTGCGCTGTTACATTACAATCTTCATGTTACAAAAATTCGCGCTGCGCTGTGTCGTGTCACACGCGTTATACGCGTCTCAATTTGCGCCTAGTCTAATAGTTACATATTATGTTTTTCGTTGGTAGCTTATTTTGTGGCTGAAAGATCTCGGACTAATTGTATCCTGTTGAGTTACCACACAATTTAACTGTTTCAGTCGTTTCCAATGATTAGTAGTTTTCAGCATATTTTACGTATCAGTATACAAAAAATAGGTAACAAATTATTGACGTAATGCTTAAAATTGTATTATTTCTTTGAAATGAGTAAATTGACTTTTAGAAGTTCGAATTTTATGGTTACTAATCTCTTTTTATTTCTGATATTGATTCAACTCGAGTGCTTTTTCATCACATTTATATAGTTTAGTATCCCGTGTTGTTTTTAAATGCGCTGATAGGAATAAGTTCTCGACAAATATCATCGATAAGTTATGTCCAGTTCCGGTTTACGATTTGTGAACGCTGCTGAAAGAAATATTTACAGACCGTATTGCTATGCTAGGAAAAAATGAACAAGATCTAGAGCGGGCCACGAAATCGAATAAACTAAATTTTAAAATCTATAATGTGAAAATAAACAGAAAGCAGAGTTTATGATATGCGGCCAATAAAAAAAATTAGAAAATAAACTTAGAAAAAATGATGGAATTTTAATAAAACAAATAAAAATACAAAGATATTTCGGAAGCGCAATAAGAAATGATGGAACAAAATATAAAAGACGGAGTAGGATTGGGGAAATTCGCATTTATAAAAGAAAATGATCATTAACATCGAAACATGTCAATATAGAAAAAAAGAGAAGTTGATCAAAGTATCCATATGGAGCGTTTTACTTTACGGTTTGGAAGTTTAGACGATAGATAAAAAGACGCAAAGCCAGTTCGATGTGTTCGAAAACTGGTGTCGGAAGAGAACAGAATGGATAGCACAAAGAGCGAAAATTTGTAACGAAGAAGTATTTAGATTAATCCGTGAAAATGGAAGCTTATAAAGAAGATGGAAATGGATAGGTCATATTTTTAGACACAATGAACATTTGACCCAGATAATCGAAGCTACCGTATAGATTGGAAATGATCAAGAAATATATCAAACGACTACAACACGATGTAGAAAAAGCGGAATATACTAAAACGAAAAAATTGCGTTATCTAGAGAATTCTGAAATTTTAGATTAACTAACAATCATAACTAGACCGAGGAATTACGATGATGGTATAGATACAGTTAAACATTTTGCAAAAATCATCTATCTTTAACACTGATTGAGTAAATTGACGAATGTTTAGTCACGTGCGCATGCGTGTGTTTGCATATGATGCGTGTGTGTGTGTTCGTATATATATATATATGTATATGTTAATTCTCCAAATGTACCGGGGAAGAAGAAACTTAACAGAGTAGGAAATTGACGACGATTATTTGAATATTTTATTTCAATAATTAGAAATTACGAGTAATATAATTAATTTATTAAATGAAAGTTTTTACAACATCGTCTTTAGTAATGTTCGTTTGTTCAGCTTGTTGCCTTTTCATATTGGACGGTATCAGCATGACTATTAGAGAACTGATTAACATTATAACCGACATACTGATCAGCGAAGCATAATGTCCGATGTTTCTAATGCTGTACGTGCAAGCGACGGTTATTACGAGCGAATGACCTTGAATGGATAAGGCTAGCAAACCGGCGCAAATAACTTCGGATATCGGATAACTTACTTCAATGCCCATCTGGATTCCGGATGTGTAGTACATCATCCAAAAAAACCTGACCATGAAAAAATCCGATTATTCGATTTACTGTCTATAATTGAATTTTACGAGGGTTAGAATTAAGAATAAACGAAATTGTTTCTTTTTTGTAAAAAAATGTTATATTTTTTTTTTAATTCGTATTTATTTTCAGCTCGATACGTTAATTATAAAGAAAACTGTTATTTAATGTTCGAAATAAAACTGCTTTAAAATTTGTCGATTACAATTAACGTTTAAATAATTAGCAATTAGTTGTAAATTTCTTAACGATGAAATTACGTTTTATTCATTAGCAAAACTTCGGCAAAATAAGATTTGGGCATACTAAAAATCAGAAATAAATCCAAAATAATGTTATAGCCGGATTTAGATATTACACGGAATTTGTTAATTTAAAAATATCTAGACGACAACAGAATACGCTTCCCCGTAATAATTAATAGTTACATAATATTAAAACACTTTATAGAGACGCAAACTGGGATAAAATCTGAAAGACCGATTTCTTAATACAATAATAAAATCCTGACTAGCGAACACTCTTACATTCTCGTTATTCCTATATGGAGCAGAGATATAGTACGAGAAGCAGATAAATGAAAAATCGATGCGTTCGAAATGTGGACCTGGCGGAGAATGCTAAGAATTCCATGAACGGGGGACAAAACGCACAAATAATTCGAGTATAGATCAATTAAGAATTAAGCAACGGCTCTCCGATATTTATCAAGAAAAAATCTTAAAAAGTACTATGGAAATGTTATGAGGAAAGGCAACGATAGTCTGGAAAAATACATTTTAACTGTACCAGTAAATGGAACAAGAAAAATACATTTTAACTGTACCAGTAAGTGGAATAAGATCACAAGGAAAACCAAGACGGTGGACGGACACGGTAACAACGCTGTCAAAGACGAAATATGATAATGAAAACCAGTCAAAATAGAATTAGCTGTTACACGATGCAATACACAAGGGGTCACGATGAGCAGTTATTGCTCGAATGACTATAATAAAAATAAATTATATATATATATATATATATATATAACCTCAACCTCCCGATAATGCATTACTGCAACCAATATGGAAAACTTCGAATAGAATAATAACTATGACAAGAAGAACGACAAAGAACATAATTAACGTATAAAAAAACATTTCGAAGATACCAAAAACAAAATTCAGTATGTGTAATGGTCTACTAAGAAAATTGATTATTTCCACCTGGATATTAAGAACATTCGCTTTAGCTCTGTGTTACTCTGCAGGTAAATATGTTAGCGCAGTGTGACGGAATTTATTACATGTAAAAAGGATAGATGTAGCACTATATGTAACCAAATAGATACAGGATGTTCGAAGTCGATACCGATCGATAAAATAGAAATATTACGCGGCATAGCATCACCGGAACTGGAAGCTATACTAAACAAGAACAAGACGTACATCTATTATATGAGAAATATGCGGCAACAAGTCTACTCGAATGTAGGAAAAGCTTTCTTAAAACAGTACACGCTTTGACACAAACACTTGAAATTACTAGGATGGAATAATGGAAAAGAGAATCGATTGCAACTACAGAAACAACTAACGAACGCTTACCACCCCGTTAATAAATTTCCAGCCAATATGGAAATCCCCGAGTAGAATAAGAATTATGACGACGGGAAGAACGGGTAACAAAAAGATGGAAAATTACAGATGACGTCAGATGTGAATGCAGCATGGTACCAGATTCATAGCACACCTACTAGCCTGCTCGCTGTTATCCTTGTGATACAGGACGAAAAATATCATCGATATAAATGAAATCCCGAACGAAGCAATTCAGCTTGTTAAATATTGGAAATGGAAGGAATGTAAGCTGACCGACACGATAAGAAGAACAATATTCTCCGACGACTCCAAATCGAATATAGCCGAATACGCAATACTCTTCAAACAAATCTGATTAATACGCTACTAGACTACCAAACATCTTTTCTGAGCTATAAAACTTGATCTTAAAATAAAATAATCTCTTATCAGTTACAGATTTTCTTTCATCACTTTCCACTATTTGACTAATTCACAAGAAATGGTAAAATCCCCTAGCTAACAACGTAATTTCAGTCATCTCTACCACTTCGATCAACATTACTTTCTTTCCGGATTCCAGGACACAATGGGATCCTGGGTAACGACCAAGTGGATATTGCAGTGAAAGAGCAGACCACACGCCTCCCGATTCCAATACTAATCCCATAATTAGACTTCTCATTGTTAATAACATTATTTCTGAAGAAAAAATGGTCAGGAATGATGTAATTAAGTTTCTACTACAACAAATTTCGATGCGATCGAACACCAGAATTGAGACTATTTGATCAAGGTCGAACCATGTATATAAAATTAAAATCGGCACAAATTTTTATATATATATATATATATATATACACGATACAAACCAGGAAATACACTAACACACACATACATATTATCTTTACTGAAATAAAATTAAATATTTGGAACTTTTATATGTGTATGTGTGTGTTTATTTATTCAGTAACCTCGTAGCGCATATATAAATACGAGCTGTCGTCGTGAAAGGTCACTTAATGGACGATTGATGTAGTTACATTTTATTTGGTTTTTCATCTAATAAGCGTATGTAAAATTTGAAAATTACTGGTAGGACCAGTTTTGGACGAAATTACATAAGTGGCTGATATCGAAATAGTATTATATCCGGCCGACGTTACTTAATTATAAATTAACAAAAGTTACGAATAAAAAAATATTATTTTTAATTACCTACCCTTGAATTAAAGCAACGGCGTAGATAACGTAGATATTTTCCGTCGTTAGTGAATACGCGAAAAGCAACATAAATATCGAACAGCATAACGTTATAAATATCGCAGTCTCCCTTCGAAGAGCCATAAAAAATAAATACATATTAAAACATTAAAAATAATATTAATAGTGATAATAATAATAATAATAATAATAATAATGATTAATAATAATATACCTATTATTTTTCAAATCAAATTTATTTAGAACACTACACAGTATGGTACCAGATGCACCGACTTGAAAAATACTTTGAGGAGGCAAAAGAATATTTTTTTTACATTACATAAACATAACTCATTAATAAAATTGCTTTCTTACATATAAAAATCATATATATATATATATATATATATATTGTAATGAAAATATATGCGAAAACATGTATACATTTTTAGGTTAAAACTAGAACTTGACTATTAATGGGGTCCAGTTCCTTCGAACCTGAGAATTATTTATCTGCTTTAATTATAAATTTATCCATTACTTTAATTTTAATATCGTGTTCGTAAAAATGTCAAATAAAATCGGTTACTGATAACAGAAAAAATATTTATGCATTGCACTGTCAACAATTAAGAATGTGAGAACGCGATTGATTTAAAGGGGAATGTGTAAATCACAAAGTAAAAAAATAAAAAAACAGAAATATAAATTCGGAAAAACAGGAAATCATCAGAGCAATGGTTTTCTGGAAAAAGAACACCAGTCAATGAAAACAATTTGGAATAAATGCTGACTTTCGCATTCTACCTCCAATATTACTTCCCTACTAACGTAAATCTGAAATTCATGAAGCAAATAGCATCTACGAAATTATACGCATAATATAAACATAATAAGCTGACGAAACATATTTTCATTTTAATTCTTTCAGAAAAAAAATTTATTTCTATATTTTTATGTCTAACTTACGGTACTAAAAGGGTTATAGCTCTTGAATAATAAACATTGAAGGGGCGAATTCCTTAATTAATAACCGTTTGAGGGGGTATGGCCGCGGTATAATAACTTTGAGAAGGCGACTGCTCCGCTGCCCCGAAGTCGGCGCCTATGTATGTTAGAATATTAACAACGTATTTATTAAAATATGACGATACACAGTGTACGGTATAGGAGCATGTTCACACATACACATGAGTACACGTACGTATCGACGGAATAATAATTTCGTATAAATAAATAAATGTATATCAAAATGTACATTCAAGCTTACACGCACACATATACACATATATATACGCGTATATGCACACATGAGGATTACGGTGTATAATATGTTCTAATAATAATTCAAATTCAAATTTCTTTCGAGTTTCCGTTTTGATTCGAATAATTTAAATACGTAAAATAAAACACCCGCGCGTAATAATGATAATGCATAAATGGCGAAATACAACCTTTTGTATGCTCATGTCACAAACACATAACACACATTCAAATACATACCAAAAATAATAACAACTATAATAATATTAAAAATAAACGTATTAATACGCTATACGATCGGCAAATATAGTGTAATATGTACATGAATGCGTTTCCAGCGAATGATAATTTTCAATGTATATACGAGCGGGAAGTATGTAAAACTTTTTATCATGGAACACGAGTGTGCACTATTTGGACAATACGAAGAATGAATGAACACGGAAAGAACTCATTAAACGCGGTCAATGTGTCGTCATGTAGGACTGTCTAGATCAGGTTTGGTAAGCTAAGCAGAGAATCATTAATTGTCGAGAACTTTAAATGTAACGTGATGATGCGGTCACGACGGCCGATCACGATCGATATACTACTTTCTTCCTAAGGTACGTTTTGCTCCGGACGACTGTTACGATAATCGTTGACCCCTACTGCTTTGTGTTTCCTATGGCGCCGTTTTGCTTCGAACGACTACGGCTTCGATCGTTAACGACTAACTACCGTACGACTTGAATAGTCGTTCAATAGACTGGCGAATATAATCGTTAGTCGTTAACGATTATTTGTTTTGTGAACACGTGTTGCGTTGTTTATGTTATGGCTCCTTCATTTTCCGACGCAGACGATAATGTCCTTGTTGAGGAAGTAGCAAATCATCCTTCGCTGTGGCAGCTGTCACATGTGTCATAAAAAAATCAGAGGATCAAGGATAATATACGGGCTGACATTGCCACAAAACTTGGAAAACCTAGTAAGTTATTTCCAAATTTCTCAACAGAAAGACGAAAAAATTCAGAGAATTTTTGATCATCTTCGCGCAAATGATTTTTTTATCAACTTTTGATATAACCCTTCTTCAGTTTTCATTACGAATATAGGGTGCACTTTGTTCCTCTTCATGCCGTACATGTGGAGTAATAGTTCATCGTCTTCCATTTCCTCGATCAAAAGGTATCCAATCATTTTTCTTTTACGTCGACTCAACACTAAACTCATTATTGACAATTACACAGGTACACAAATGACGACCGCGAGTGAGAAGCATCGAAAAATATGCGTACTGTGATGAAAAATCAACAGGTCGTACGGTACGACAAAACGTTCCGAGAAAAATGATCACCAACGATTATCGTAACAGTCATCCCAAGCAAAACGTACCTTTAATAAGTAGTAAATGTTTTATAAGATCGATACGCCGTAAAACTTTATAATAGCGTACATCTATCAGTCAGGGGTTTAAGCTTGTTACGAGGTGTACAAACTTCTTACTCGTAATATACTACCGAATTTACAGAATATACATCGACGTTTATATATATATATATATATATATATATATATCTATACCTGTCTAATTGTTACCCGTAATTGCGTAATACTTCAGACACGGATAAGTACTTTTTCCTTAATATTAAAATAGGAATCGATCCATGAGGGTACGAAAATATCTTCACCCTTTTCGCATACGTCCGAAGAACTGGAATAACTAGTAATTAACGATTCGGCTTTTCGAATATTATTTCGACTTAAATAATTGTCGCATTTTTAATTTCGACTGATCATTTTATTAAATTTTATAGATAAAACGTAAGTAGTTTAAAAAATTTTTAGTCAAATTTAACTCTTACAAAACAAGAAAGTTTTCAACAAACATAAATTATACTATTTTAGCGAATTTTCCTTCTAGATACTAATTCCGTATTATAAATTATTCCAAAATAATATTTACAACACACACACACACATACATATATATATATACAGGGTGACCGAGAGAAGACAGACAGTTTTGTTTATTGAATAGCGCAGTTATATAATCGATATTTAGATCAAATTACAAAACTAACTGGTCTACTCGCATCAATATTGATGCGAATAGAGGATCGACAGAGGTGGCGCTTAATTGTAAAAACATCAGGTCACCACATCCGGAATCGGATTACGATGTAGAAGAAGAAATATATATATATATATTATTGTATCGAATTAATTACTAATGGACTACGTTGTCAACTGGCCCTGTCATTCTACTTGAGAATAAATGCCAAATAAAATATAAGTGATTAACAAAATGGAAAGATATGATAATTAACTCAAAAAAATTAAAATTGGTTGAAGAAGTAATATATCTTGGACAGTTCATTCAAAGACAAACAGTCCAGGAAGTAAATAGAAGGATAGCAATATGGTGGAAAAAATATTACGCTTTGAAGGAAATTTTTAATACGAAAATGAGTCCATCGTTAAAAGCGCAAGTATTTAATACGTGTATCGTATCGGCGATTACTAACGGTTCACAAACATGGTCATGTAATATAAAGTAAATAAGTATGTTACAAATTGTGCAGCCGGCGAGGGAAACAAGAATGTTAGGGGTTACAAAATTTAATAAAATAATCCAAAAGTCATTAAGAGCACAGTCACGAACGAATAACCTAATGGAGTAAGAAAACTAAAATGGCCACGATGTGGTCATGTCATGCAGAAACAAGTAGATAGCTGGACCAGAAAATGTATAGAATGGATTCCATTGGATAGCGGAAGGATAGTTAAAAGATGGAAAAAAAAACCTATATCGTCAAATATGTAGAGACCAATTGGATGCGGAAAAAAAGTGATAGAACGATTTGGAAGTAAATGTAAGCTGTATATATATATATATATATATATATATATATATATATATATATATATATATCCTTAAAGTAAAAAAATAGTGTTTTGCTCAAGTTTGGTTTTCGTTATTATTTAATTTTTATTATTTTGTCTATGTATTTTTGATGTATTCAAATGAAATAATGGTTTTATTTATTTTATTTATTTATACTATATAATATATACATATACATACCTTTATATATATATATATATATAATTATTAGGCGTATGCTTTATATTCACCTACTTGTATTTCCTTTTCTTGTCTAAGAAGTATCCTCCGCTCAAAGAACCAACTAGCCCTGATAAAGAGACCAAAAATCCGACTCTGCCGGCGTATTTACCGCTTTCCTTAAAAAATTACGTTTAAAATTTAAAAATTAACGATCGATTTTGTTAGGGGAAAAATTAGATGAATAACTAATTATAAAGATTATCTTCTCGGCCAATATCGCGGTCCTGTTTAGCAGGTCGCCACCCGATTTTACAGTTGTACGCCCCTGTCGTCAATGCTCAATTGTCCACACTATTTCCGAAATTCGTCAGAGTGGAGCGATCTGTTTCACACTTATCGGATCGTACGGCTAAATTATATTGTTTTATATCGGGTTTACATTAGGGTTTATTTTCACGGTGGTGACTCTCTATATTTTTCACGATAAGAATATAAACTGATCGACGAGCCGCTCCAGACGGGTCAGACTCTCGTGGATTTAGTTTTCGTTTCCTGTCGATGATTTGTCTTCTTTAGCATTTGCATACATAACTTAACCCTACGAAATCTTTTTGTTTTAACAGCGGAACCAAACATCGCTGAGGGTGAAACAATTGTACGGTTTTGATGGCTTTTAGCATACAGTTTCGCTTTACTACACACTCGTACCTCACGCTTCGTCGTTAGTGGAATCGTCAGTTTGAGACTTTCTATCAGTAGCTCTGGATCTGCGGCTGCTAATGTGACGGGCGTTGTATTCGCAGCCGAATTTTGCAATATAGAAGTATAATTACGAATTAAATTTTAAATTTAAATCATAATAAACCGAACATCAGTAATGTTAATAATAACAACCGTAGTCGTTAAAATAATATTCGATATATAATAATAATTAATAATTAATATAAAATCGCATATCGTATATTATAATAATAATAATAACCGTTAATAAACGCCATTACTTGAAAATGGGGTTTGAATATTTCGCTAAGTACCGTGGCGAAACAATTGAACGTGCCCATACATAAACCGTACGAAAATAACGTCAATAAGAAACTTTTCTTCGTCAGTATCTTCTTCAGCGAAGCCAATGTGTCGTTATCGTCTAATTCTATCTGTATCATACGGGCTATACTGGGCGGTTTAGGCGGTTCCGATTCGACCACTGCGAATATAATACAATTTTATGACGAAACAAAAAATATTAATTATATTAAATAAGTTATTTTAATAATTTCCGGAATTAACTTAATTTTACCTACGTAGAAAACAATCCCGCCTATCGTAAATATAAGATCAATGACCCGTTCAGTCGTAACACACGCTGTATGGTTACCGAAATTTTCTAGGCTAACGAAATTTCGAAGTAAAATCTCTATCGGCGCGTTGTATATGGGCAGTTAACCCGTAAAAAGAAAAAATTATCCCTAAAGCCAAATTGTTCTTCCCTTAAGAATATTATTAATTTGCACAAAAACTTTTTTTAGCCCGCTAAGAACAACTTTTTCAGCTATTTTTCTGAGATTACTAAAAAAAAGTGCAGCACAAACTACGAAGTATTAAATCGATTATAAATAAATAGTGAAAGAAGTTAAACGTGGAAAATTAAAATATTTTCAACGGTAATAATATAATAGTAAACTTCTCTTACACAAGTCGAGATCGCGAGAAAGAGACGCCTAGGAAGAAAAACGCCGATACGAAATTTGCCGCAGCGGTATAGGTTGCGAGGAATCTACTCCAAATAATACTGACGAAATCAATAGAAGGTGTTCGGGATGTTGGCCTCGGAAGGACGTCATGGGTTTCAAATATCAAAGAATGGATGCCGGAATCGGAAATCTTTTTTATTTAGCGATGAACCGACAAGCATGATTTGAAGCAGTGAAGGATGCAGATGCCAACCTTCGACAACGAAGACGGCTCAAGAAGAAGAAGAATGTATAACTTAACTAGAGTTGAACTGTTCCGAAATGTGTAAGACTGAAAAAGAATCGGTAAAATGTTAGTCGACGTTCAGTAACGGACATTGACGATGATGATATTAGTGCTATTATTATTATCATTACTTTTTCCAGACAATCTGCTGAAGTTAACGTTAATAAAAATCATTCATTGACAAACTTAATTACATCATGTTCATATCATTATTAGTAGTTTAATTTTTAATATTCGTGTCTGTTGAGTGTCACTGTCAATTAAGTTTGCTGTACGATTGATTTTATTTATTTATTCGTATGTTTTCGGGTATAAATAGAAGTTCATACACAATTATCTTATAAACTAGTATACAAAAACATTATTATAATATTTTATAAACTGATATCTAAATCTTTAATCCATTCTTTTGCTGATTCGGACAGCTTCGCGATCTCCTTCCAATCACCGGTTAATGCATGCGTTGGGCAATTCTGTAAGATGTGATTGATTGTTTGTTCCTTTTCTCCGCAATCACATGCTGCATTGTCTCTGATTCCCCAAGTGTTCAACATTTTCCCGCATCTTCCATGTTCCGTTCTGATACGATTAAGTTTCGTCCACAGTTTCCTTGGAAGATTAAAACCTAGCGGTTCAGCACAAGGATCTTGTATGAGTTTGTGTTTATCCGGATTTTCAGTCGACCATTTATGTCTCCAAGCTTGCATGTCGTCGAATTTATCAGCGATTAGTTGAGCCGAATACTTGTATGCAGGTTTCCTCGATCCGAGTCGTTGTACAGTATTTGTATCGAGATGTACTGCGAGGGCTTTGTTGTTGTTATATTTTGTCCATTCTTTTACAGCGGCATTTTTCCGTCGTATTTCCGGAGGCATTATATTACTTAGTACCGGTAGCCACGCTACTGGAGTGGACTTCACAGTACCAGTTATTGTTCTCATCACAGTGTTGAGTTCAACGTCAATTTTCTTGACATGTACACTGTTGAGCCAAACTGGAGCTGCGTACTCAGCTACGGAGAATGCCAATGATAAAGCTGATGTTCTTAATGTTGATGCAGAGGCTCCCCACGTTGTTCCCGTGAGCTTGTGTATAATGTTTGCTCTCGTTCGTATTTTTGCAGCGGTGTTTTCTATATGTTTCCGGTAAGTAAGTTGTCTATCCAGCAAGACACCAAGGTATTTTGGGGTTTCTTCGTGCAGTAGTTTACAACCATCGGTTGTTATGCTTAATTCTTTTTTTGCGAGCTTGGTAGCAAGATGGAAACATGACACTACAGTTTTCTCCGTATTTAGTTTTAAACGCCATTTCTTAAAATATTGTGTCAGGATTTCTAGGTCTTCATGTAGTACATTCTCTGTGATTTCAATTTTATTATTCTGATTCGCTAAAGCCAGGTCATCTGCGTAAATAAACTTCCTGGATGCTGTTGTTGGTAAATCTGAAGTGTATAGGTTATATAATATTGGAGAGAGCACGGAGCCCTGAGGTAGGCCATTGTTAAGTATTCTTGATCGGCTAACCTTTCCATCAACAGTGACTGTAAATTTACGATTACTCAGCATTTCATTGATCAGTTTGTTTAAGGTCTTACAGGGAATTATTTCCAAAAGTTTTGTAAGCAATCCTGTCCGCCATACTGTGTCATAGGCTGAGGAGAGATCGACAAATGCAACAGATGTTTTGTTATTTAATTGAAATCCATGTTCGATGTATGTTGTCAAGGCAGTTATCTGATCTACACAGCTTCTTGAGCTTCGAAATCCTGCTTGTTCGATTGGATACGATTGATTCGGATGTAATCTTAAACGCCGTGCATACAGTTCACTGTACGTACGATTTCTATTTGTAATTATATATATATATATATATGTATATTATTTCTAATGTACCAAAGTACATTAATCATTTAAGTATGTAGTAACTTTAGTTGGTACCATTCCGATTTTAGAAATGCTTGAGTTCGATGCACACTTAAAATGAGAGTTTGTATATCAATAATTTATTTTGTATTTCTAACGATGATTCCGACGGTATTTACGGAGCATAATGATTAATAGGTTCTGTTCCGTCTCGTTTCAACATATTTTTGCCAAGTTGTTCTCCCTAAATGAGATATTTCACACACTAAGTGGTCGGTGTGTTTCTTTACCGTTGACAGCAATTGATCCTGCATTACGTTTGCATTTTTTAAATAATACGTAATCAAATCGGGCGTAAACAAGTTGTAAAAAATACAGGACTCAAAAAGTTTGCGTACAATCTGTCTAAGGAAGACAATGAGTATCCAGTGCGGGAAGAGTGTATAAATAAGGTATATGAATCAATGGTCATAAATGCCTGTGAAATATATGATAAGTTGATTTTAAATATGGTCTATTTTGTAATTGAGCTTAGTTAATTCCTTCGAGACGTTCAAAATGGATACATTTCTTCGGTAAATTAACGGTTCACGGATTAACACATTTTTCTCTTAAACTTCTTAACGTTTGTTTTATCATAGGTACATGCAGATCACAATGTACGTCATCGTTACGTATATACAACGGCGCCGATACAAAGTTTCG
This sequence comes from Coronaproctus castanopsis, assembly GCA_032883995.1. Taxonomy (NCBI): domain Eukaryota; kingdom Metazoa; phylum Arthropoda; class Insecta; order Hemiptera; family Monophlebidae; genus Coronaproctus; species Coronaproctus castanopsis. Next base: position 48,834,073 of record CM065052.1, read on the forward strand.
CAACACCTTGTTTTGAAATCGTTGAATGATAGTGTTGAATTATTTGCAATGCCCCACCGTTTCAGCTCAATAAATCTATACTAGTTTCAGTAACATGTAGGGTAACACTTTGTTTTACACTGAGAGATTGGAACGTTTGCCTATTAGCCAGTTCGTTGATCGAAGTTTCAAACTGAAGCTGCTTTCGTTTCGAAATAACGTGGTTGTAAGTCGTTGGTTCAAGTATAATCCTAGATATATTACTTTACGTGAAATTAGTATTATTTAGCAATTCGTAGAGACGGATGAATTGTCAGCTTTGTTCGAAGTAAACAATACGTAATTCGATTCGGATTCATTCACTTTAATTTTCCACATCTTATACCATTGCTTTAAATGTGGTAAGTGATTTTAGGTGTTCTTCTTGCTTATTTAATTGTACTGCTGAGATCTTATGCTTTATAGCCTTTCACAAATTATAGTCAGTTGCTTTATTGGGTGTGCTAAATTAAGTATGTAATTATTAAATGCCCCGTTTTTAAAGTCGAAAACTTTATTTTTCAGTTTCCTAGCCGCGCGATTAAAATTTATTTTATTGACGGGACTCCGATCATTATGCTATATGGACCGTCTTTTTTCGGCGATCATGTTTTAATCGTAGTTTAAAGCTGAAAATCTGTTTTGTAAATATCCCGTAAAAAAAACTTCCGCATCTGTTTCGATCTTATGTATCGTCTACTTTTCTTATTGATATGTTGTTCTGATGGTTCGTGACTTTTTTGTCACATTTCACAATACTGTTTTTGTAAATAGTTGTGAAAGAAATCATTTTTTATCCGCAGATCAGTTCTTTTAAATTGTCTCTCGATGCTCTATCACAGCTTGTTTCGTCGTTCGGATATCTTGTTCCCATACGCGACGAAATTTCATATTTTTCTGAGATTTCGAAGTAAAAATCTTTTGCATATTTTCTTCGCCTTTGTTGAATTAATGAGATAAAATTTTATATTTCATTTTAAAATTCAAGATAGCGATATATATTTGTATACGTATAGATGTAGAGATGTGTACATATATACATATGTATATATGCATATATATATATATATATATATCTTTTAGCAAAAAATAATATCATTGGATACATAATATTTAGATGTAGAGATGTGTAAATATATACATATGTATATATGCGTATATATATATATATATATATATATATATATATATATATATATATATATATATATATATATATATATATATATATATATATATATATATATATATATCTTTTAGCAAAAAATAATATCATTGGATACATAATATTTTAGAAAAAGTACGGATAAAAAAAACGCGAAAAAAAAATTATCTAATAGGTTAGTACGGAATGCGACTCTACAGGGTATCTATTGATGAAAATGTAATTGATAGTAAAACCGATTTCTAGTAAGAAGCAGGAGTAGCAACTAATTTAATGTTCAACCTTGAAAATGGACGTTTCTATGATGTAGGAAAAGTTGGGCTATATTATTGTAAATAATTATGTTAATTTAAATTATAGCCTTCCACAGAATTTTCTGGTCCAGTAGTTAAATTTGGGAATTCTTTTCTTAAACTGGTAATCTCTATAACGCATACCCAACATATTTATACATATATGTATATAATAATTATTTTAAAATTCAACTGGTCACTAATATATATATATATATATATATATATATATATATATATATATATATATATATATATATTACGAAGTGGGATGCCATTGCCTTTCCTTGTGATAATTAACAGTTAAACGATGATTTTTTTTTATATATAATTTTGAATTTTAAAGTTTGATAAATAGACCTCATTTTTGAAGTATATATTTTTCCTCGAACCAACCATTACCAGTTTCATATATAACTGACAGCAGATTTTCCTGTGGGCCCGGTCTATTCTTTTTTAAAGGTGTTATAATATGTTATTTTTGTTTCATTTATATTAATCAACATATTGCTTTCTAATCACTGTAGTAAGCTTAAAAACTTGATATTTCACTCAGGCACTAAATAAAACCTCAATAATAATGTCAGTCATTCCTGAGTGACACTTTGCTCATTATCACCACTGACTTATTTTTTTTGTTGGTTTTAATATAAATTTCTAATCTTTGGTCAGCATTATTCAGCATAATTTCTGAATCCTCAATACAATCAAAATTTGGTTGCTCTAATTACCGTTTCGAAAAACATGAATACTGTTGAACATACATTTTTCTATCAACAATACAAATTGTAATTACATTATTTTTGGATGATAAAATAAAAGAAGAAGTCAGCATTGCTTATATTAATTTAACAACCAAATATTATTAAAATAAATATATATATATATACCTTAATAATAAAATGAAATTTATCTTATTATAGTTTATATAGAATAATATTATGAATGTAAACGTTTGTAACATGCAAAACACTATGCTGGCATATTTTCACAGACTTCGCAATATATGTTAACTTTTTTTCTTGCAATATCTCTCGTCTGTATTGTAGAAAATAATTTATAACACGCAGCAAATTGTCTTCGTTTTTTACATTTTTGTAAAATATTCTTCAATTTTACACGTTTAGGAACTGGGGGTATAATTGACCATGTTTATCACTAACAATTCCCTACATTAGGTAATTGACAGTTTTTGTTGGGACCTTGATTTATTATATAGTGTACGTGCATACACGACCGAAATATTGAAGAGGTATTCAAAAATTATCTTTCTGTACCATTTCAACCCTCTCTTTAGGATACTGCCATATGATCCTAGCTGATCACTCATATTATTTTTATTGTACTCTACAATAACAGATGGTTTTAAAATTAAGTTAGCCCATTTTTTTACTAGCTTCATATCTAAAGTATGTTGCGAAGACATGAATAATACTAATCTCTTGTCTTGCCATTTTTATACGTAAATACTATTTTTATTTTCAAGAACCATCAATTCTCCTGGTCGTGGTTGCAGATAGAGTTACGTGTTCTCTAGTCAGCAGTCACTCCATCATCTGCTAGTCCCATCAGCTGGAAATAAATACCCGCGTTATTTTACATAATTGGGTAAACTTTCACGAAAAATCGTATGGAAGGGAACAGGAGATCGCCGCATTATTCTTAATGACAGGTACGAACACAGTTATTGGTACCGCCAATCTTAGTAATACGAATATTTTCCTGATGCTGTGAACGCGCTCAGAAGTTACAGGGCTTCTTTGCGAGTTAACAAAATGAAGTCCATTTTTGACGAACTGCGCTCATTGGAAAACTCGAAGTAATTAAAGGGCAAATGGAAACGAACGACAAACATATAAATGGACTAGCGGAAATACGTCGAACTGACGAATGAGATTTTATCAAGTCCAATGCAGAGTAATACACGGTTGTAGCCGAAAAAGACAGCGCGGCGTAGCACTGATTTTAAATAAATTATCAAGCAGCATTCGTCGTCTAACACGTTTTGCTTCATACCCACCGGATCTGAATACAACAACCAGCATTAGCGATGACCGCAAAGATAAAAAAAAAAAAACCGTATAAGATAAATTACCGAAAAAAACAAAACCTATCGATAATGTTATCGCATTGGAAGATTGTATTAGTTGAGAAGACCCAGAAAAAAAATAATAACTTGTAAATATGGGCTTGGAGTTGGAAAAAATTGCGGTAAGAGGTATCAAATTAATCACATAGTAGTAAAAGGGAAGAGATAAAGAAACCAAGTTTAAAAATCTACCTCGTACCCAGGCATGGACAATAAAAATTACGAAAACACGTAAACTTCAAAAAAGTAATGGAAGTAATAGGAGAGTGGAATATTGATAAATGGCAAAAAAATAACAATACAGTATCGGTTGGAAAACCCCGATAATCAAATACAAGAAACCTGTATAATGATACAGATGTATATTAAACGCAGGTTTAGATACTGTGAAATCAACAATAGGTTATAATCGTTGGTGACATAAGAAGAACAATACATAGACCAGGGATTACGGAAGAAATATTACAATTACTCGATGAAAGTTATAAATATAAAAATTATACCAGTGAAGAAAGAAAAATAAAAACTTTAAATAATTACCTGGATAGACCTTGAGTAAGAGTGAAGCCCATTTCACAAATAGGAGCTTTTTAAATATTAAAAATTATAATACATACTGGTCATCGCATCCTGACAATAAAGCGCACGCTGGAACAAATACTATGCCAGGTTTCAGTAAAGATTATCTCCAGACTACTTGCATCAGTGTAAAATTGTCGCAAACAATTTTATACTCGGCAAGCGGTGTATTGTCCTCCAAAACATAGTATACAAGCTCTTCAGTTCATAGATTTTATGAAAAGAATGGATAAGCGATTTCTTATTGGAGGTGACTTTAACGCGAAGCGTACGCATTGGGCTTCTAGGTTAGTTACTCCTAGAGGAAACAACTTAAAATCTGCTATTGATACTGAACATTACAGCATTGTATACGGAGGATTGCCTACCTATTGGCCTATGGACAAAAATAAGATTCCTGATCTCTTAGATTTTTTTATAATAAAAGGTATTTCAGAAACTTATTTTAAACTCACTAATAACAACTCTTCGTTATCTTCGGACCGTTCAATTGTATTAACGATTAGTGACTCGGTTTGGATAAAGGAAACAAAACCTACACTAACCAACAGGTTTACTAACAAGTTTAAACAGCTATTAGATGACTCTCAGTCGATCTAACTATTTCACTAAAAACAAAATCTGGTATCGATGACGCCACAAATTTATTTACCAATCTCATTATAAATGCTGCTTGTATCAATGTCAGTCAAACTATTATTTATCCTGACTTTGTAATCAAGTAGCTATTAGGCAACTGCGTAATAGATGGATGATCACTAGATGCCCAAAAGACAAAAATCAACTAAATAATCAAACGAAAAATCTCAAGATGCTTCTACAAGAATTTAAAAACCGATTCATTCATCGATGATGTAACTAAGTTATCTATAAGGATTACAACTACTCCTTATGGAAAGCAACTAAATATATGAATCGCCCAAAATCTAGAACCAATCCGATCAAACCGCATGACGGAAATTGGGCAATAGACGACGAAATCAAAACAGAAATATTCGCTACTCATCTGGCAGACACTTTCCAGTCACATAACATCACGTCACATCTGGAAAATAAAGACCATGATTATCTCAAACATTCCTCAGTAACTATGCATAGACAGATAAAAGCATTTTCTTCAATGGATAAAAACACATCGGGGTATGATCTAATTACTACACTTAAACAACTTCCAAGAAAACCGATAGTATTTCTGATATACGTGTATAATGCAATTGCTGAGACTTTAGTATGTTCCGATACTATGGAAATTTGCTAATATTAAAATGATATTAAAACCAGGTAAACCCTCAGAAAATATTACATCTTATCGACCCATCTCTTTCCTTCCAGTGTTTTCTAAAGTCTTTGAAAAATTAATACAAAAAAAAAAAGCCCCAGAAGATTATTGATCAAGAGAAGGCAATATCGAATCATCAATTCGGATTCCGCATTACATCCTTCAGTACCTACAGAGGATATCGCTAGTGCATTAAGTGAAAAAGGGCATCGTACAAGAAACATATTTAATATTAAACATAGAGTTGATAAGCATCCTCTACCTCTATTTTTCTTAGATATCGAACCTAGTGAAAATAACAGTGATGTTTATAATATTCAATACTTACTGAATGCTAGAGTAAAATTCGAACAACCAAGGAAAAAAGACACAGTTGTACAGTGCATGAGGTGTCAACTTTCCGGCCATACCAAATCATATTGCACTCGCACATATAGATGTGTTAAATGTGGACAAGGACATGAATCATATAAGTGTGATAAGGATAAAAAATTGCCAGCTACTTGCTGTCTATGCAAAGGTAATCTCACACGGCGAACTTTAAAGGCTGTGTCGTATACCAGGAAATAGTAAAAAGAAGGAATAAATCAACCGCTAAAGGAAATGAAAACGATGATACAAATAAAAAATTTAAAAATCTTCAAAATAATAGCACAACCTATAATATAATAAATGAAAAACTGAATTCCCATCTTTAGCGGTAAATTCCCAAAACAAAAGAACATCATATGCATCAGCTGCATCTACCCAAAATGTAACATATTGTAACAACACTAAGTCAGACTAAAATAACAGTAACATCGAATCAATTTTGACTAATTTTGTGAAAGAAATTAAAGATTTATTTTTTCAAGTAATCAATCAACAAACTCAGATGATAAATAACTTTGCTACAGACTATAATGTCATCTATGGTTAATAATAAATGAATCACTTAAAGATCGCAACCTGGAATGCAAAAAAAATTCTAAATCATAAACGAGAAATCGAATTGTTTTTATCGCAAAATAAAATTGATGTATTCTTAATCTCTGAATCTCATTTGACTAATAAAACCTACTTCCACATAGCAGGATATACCAGATGGTAGAGCACATGGTGGTTCAGTCATTCTAATTAAAAATAATATAAAACACCACGAAATATCTAAATACCAGAAAGATTACATACAGGCGACCAGATATACAAGTAACATCCGAAAATAAAAACATAGTTATCTCTGCTGTATACTGTCCGCCGAGACATAAAATCCTCCAATATCAATTTAAAGAATACCTGCAGACATTAGGAGACACGTATATCATAGAAGGAGATTATAATGCTAAAAACACTTACTGGAAGTCACGGCTTATCACGCCGAAAGGTAGAGAACTACAAAAAAAGCTATAGATCAAAATAAATGCGATATAATAACAACTGGCTCGCCGACATATTGGCCGACTGATCAAAATAAAAAGCCACACCTGCTTGATTTCTTCATAAGTCGAGGATTATCTACATCCTATATCAAAATTCAGTCAGACTACAACTCTCATCGGATCACTCGCCAGTGATTATTTTTTTTATTTTATTATAAAGATTTTATTGGAACTGTAAAACTAATTACATTTACCATAACTAATTATAGGAGAATTTCACATGTAGTTAAATTATTTTATAAAAAATAATAAAATTAAATATTAATAAGATCCAGCTGATGTTTTCTTTTCAGCCGTCGGGTATCATTAGAATCATCTAATAGTAAGATTGCTTCAACGTTCGAATGGAGGTGAAGGCGATTAATGTAGCTATTTGACTTCTGGTGGATAATAACAGGAACTGGATCGATTTTGAGATCGATACGAAGTTAGGCGTTCGAGACAAACCAAGGTGCTCTTGAAATCATACGCACGAACTTGTTTTGAAATTTTTCGAGAATTTCGAGATTAGATTTGGCTGCGGATCCCCAGATCTCTGCACCATAGCTCCATGCTAGTCGGAAAATTGAAGTATAGATGAGCCTCTTGCTTTCGAGACTAAACTCAGAATTAGGCTGAAGGAGCCATCGAAAGTTGGAGAGCAGAAGGTCCAACATTTTCCGTTTTCTTCTAATATGCTCGTGCCAATTGAGCTTACAATCAAGATGCAGACCTAAATAGCGAGCAGAGTTAGATACTGGAACCGGTTTACCATCCAAATAAGTTGGAATGTAACCATGGTGTCGGAGAGAAAAGTCTACTCGTACTGACTTGCTGTCATTTAATTTAATTTTCCAGGTATGAGCCCAAGTTGAAATATTGTCTACAGCTGTTTGAAGAATACATGCAGCTGTAACATAACTGCGACTATGTGAAATTATTGCAGTGTCGTCTGCAAAAAGACTTGTTGTTGTCTCAGGAGTTTGAGGAATATCCATAGTATAAAGTAGGAAGAGTATAGGACCAAGTACAGAGCCTCGTGGAACACCAGCGCGAATGCTAATGTAGTGCGTAGTCACTGATCCAAAATGTATATAGAACTGTCGATCAGTTAAGTATGACATGAGTAGTCTGCAAAAGCCCGGTGAAAAATATCTTTTAATTTTGTGAATTAAACCAAGGTGCCAAACTTTATCAAAAGCTGCACTAACATCTAGAAAAACTGCTGTAGCAAATTCTTTATTCTCAAGTGCTTGAGTTGCAGTATGTACAACACGGTGAATTTGCTCAACGGTTGCGTACGCCAGTTATTATGACATTAAATAACAGCATTATAGTTAGAAAAACAAATCCAAAAATACACACTGCCAACACTGATTGGGAGTTATTCAGAGAAACAATCGATAAAAATAGAAATTTGCGTATACCTCTTAAGACTGAAGTGGATATTGAGAATGCCAAAGCTTCATTTCTCTAATTCAGGAAGCGGCGTGGTCCGCTACACTTCAAAAGCAGAAAACTGTTCCTGTAATATGTTATCCGAAAGAAATAATCGATGAAGTTTCAAAAAAGAGAGCTATACGGAAACAATGGCAGCTATTCCGGAGTCCACTACTTAAACGAGAATTAAATAAACAAACCAAAAAAGTAAAAAGTTTACTACAAAAATTAAAAAATGATATCTTTAAACAGTACGTATCTGCACTATCTCCCTTAGCACCGGATTATTCATTGTGGAAGGCAACCCGGAATTTAAAAAGGACAAAGCTACCTGTTCACCCCATTCGCAAAGATAATGGAGCATGGGCACTTAATAATAAAGATAAAGCTAATGAATTCGCTAAATATTTGGCTAAAGTATTTTAGCCTCACACAGGCAAAGGAAGTTCATTAACAGAAGCTTATAATATGAACATGTATCCTCGAATTAAACTTGCTTCTCCGGGAGAAATAAAAGCTGTAATAAAAAAATTAAATCCAAGAAAATCTCCTGGTTACGATCTCATAACAGCTAGAGTACTAAAAGAGCTTCCAAGTAAAGGAATAGTAATGATAATATACATATTTAATACGATAATTAGATTGAACTATTACCCGGCACAATTAAAATTCTCACAGGTAATAATGATTAATAAAATTGGTAAGCCACCTACTGACGTAACGTCATACAGGCCAGTATTATCTAAGCTATATGAGAAACTAATTTATAGACGCATAATACCAATAGTAGAGGACAATAAAGTTATTCCGGATCACAAATATGGGTTTAGATCAAAACACTCCACCATACAACAGGTGTATAGAATAACGAACAAAATAGAAAATGATCTTGAGGGAAGAAGAATATGTGACTCAGTATTCCTGGACATAAGCCAGGCATTCGATAAAGTTTGGCACACGGGATTGTTGCATAAAATCGGAAAAATATCTCCTTATCATTATTGCAAACTATTCGAATCCTACCTAAGCGAAAGGTACTTTCGAGTGAAGTATGACGATGAAGTATCTGAAATACATCCTACTAATGCCGGAGTACGTCAGGGGAGTGTTTTGGGTCCGTTGCTTTACCTGCTTTATACTGCTGATTTGCCTAAATCTGAAAACGCACTACATTTGCTGATGATACGGCCGTTTTATGTTCAAGCAGTTGTCCTAATGAAGCGAATGAAATATTATACAGACAAGCGTAAATCTCATCACCAATTGAAAATTAAAATTAATGAAGCAAAATCGACTCATGTAACATTTACAAACAGAAAAATTACTACAAAAGATATTATTATGAACAAAAACATCGTACCAATTAAAACCGAAGTGAAGTACCTTGGACTATATCTGGATAGCAGGTTAAAGTGGCGTTATTGTAACTAAAAGAACAGAACTCAGTATGAAAGTAAGGCGAATGTATTGGCTAATAGGAAGAAAATCGAAACTCACCTTAAATAACAAGGTTATACTTTATAAATAGATACTCATGCCAATATGGGCATATGGATGCCAGTTGTGGGGATGTAGCGCAAAAAGTAATGTAAAAATAATACAAACATTCCAAAATAAAACTCTGAGAACACTTGCAGATGCCCATTGGTACGTAAGCAACGAGACATTACACCGTGATTTAGCTGTACCATATGTACAAGATATCATTAAAAACGCAGCCAAGAAGCATGCTGATAGGTTGGATAAACATACCAACTGAACAGCAATTATCCTACTTGATAATATGGAGGAGATTCGCCGGCTACAACGGACGAAACCACTAGATTTACTCTAGTTAATGGCAGGCTATGATGAAAAGCCGCTATGTGAACACTAACTAGCTACAACATCAATGGATGGGGCTATAAGTGACTAAATTGTAATCACCTATGATAATAACTAGGCGTAGATTATAGCAGGGAAAAAAAAATTGGACACTCAACTACACAGCAGATTCATCAAGTTCTAGGCCAAATTGAACACTTGAAAAAAAAAAAAAGGTTTGCCCCGCCGTATTTCTCGATGTGAAACAAGCTTTTGATAGAGTTTGGCATCCAGGCCTTCTATATAAATGCAAACAAATCTTGCCACCGGAATATTATAATCTGCTGAAATCATACTTGGAGGATCGATATTTTCAAGTAATAATTAATAATTGTCAATCATTTCCCCATAAAATTCAGACTGCAGCAGGGCAGTATCCTGGGACCACTCTTATACTCGGTATTTACGAGAGATATTCCAGAAAATACATTTATAGCAATCTTCGTTGATGATACGATAATACTAGCTTTTCACATGTGTGTCCTAGTGCGTCCACTCGGCATCATCAGGTTGCGCTAGTCCAGACCGCTGAATGGTTCAACATTTGGAAAATAGCAATTAACGAAGCTAAATGTAAACGTGAATTATTTACTAAAAGAAAAATTGAAATATCAAGTTTCATTAAGTGAAAAACAATACCTCAAGACTCTTCTGTTAGATACTTAGGAATCCATCTTGAACAGTCTTTAACATGGTCGTCACATATAACGGCAAAAGGATTGAATTAAATATCAAGGCAGCAAAATTAAAGTGGTTATTAGTACCCAAATCGCAACTAGATATTAAAAATAAACGTTTATTATACAATGCGCTACTTAAACCAATCTCGCTATATGGCTGCGAGCTATGCGGATGTTCTAAGAGCAACATTCAAAAAATACAATGGTACCAGAATAAGGTACTACGAAGGATAGCTAGCGTTCCATGGTATGTCACTAACTACACATTGCATAAAGATCTTCAGATACAATATGTAAAACAAGTAATCCAACGAGCTGCTCTAAATTACCTGGCGTGATTGGAAACTCACGAAAATACGCTGGCAATTGCAAGGTCAATCGGTGATTAGAAGGCTGAAGATAAAACGTATTACTAACTTCAGATAATGCTTTCGGGCTGCCATCATTTATAATTTGGGAGTTCTACTCCTTCCAAAAATTTCTTTTTTCCCCATTCATTACATCTGGTAGATGACGGGTTACACACGTCAGTTCTAGATTAGAAGGAGATAGAAAAAAATGTATAAGGGACCAAACAAAGAACAAAATTAAGAGAGTAAAATAATAATCAAAAAGTGGTAAGCTCCATCAAGAAAACAAGGCTTACGCGAAAAAATTATATCACGATATCAATTGAAAATCTTCAAAAACAATAAGAAATATATCCGGAATGTATCAAGGACAAAACAAAGAACAGAATTAAGAGATCAAAATAATAATTAAAAAGTGGCAAACTCCATCAAGAAAAGGTAAGCGAAGAATTTATATCACGATGTGAATTAAATTGACAGCAGCTCGATCGTTTGATGATAGTGTATTAAAAGAAGACTTTGAAACGCGACTATTTAAATGTTAACAAAGCATCCGACACCGATATATGTCGGCAGAAATTATAAACTCGCGATGTTTAATTTCGAAAGTATATTAAGAAGGTATACGGCCAGAAATTGCGGCTAAATGTACAGAATATCTTATTCAGCGTGAATCAAAAATTTTACTATGATTAGTAAAAAACCGTTTGAGAAATATAAAGAAAAATTTCGGAAGAAATCGTGACTTGCATTTCTTGAGAAATTGTCAACCAAATATGCAGTAGAAACGTCGGCGTCTGATAAAAATTAATCGAAAGAAGTATTTTCACCTTCATCGATTATACTAAAGCCTTCGATCGAGTCGATTAACCTAGATTTTCCCACCGTCCTTGAACAAATAGGCTTGTCCCGAACGAATGTTGAAACTAATTTATAATTTTATCTGAGTAGACGAAAATATATGTAAGTCAGAAAAAATTAAAAAATAACTACGGGACGTTCTGTCTACGTTCCTTTTTAACGTATACGAGGAATTTATTCTTAAATTAAGGAGAATTCGCGTAGGAGACTTTAAACAATTAGATTTCTAGATGATCAGGCTATAAGCGCTAGAAAGAATGGTGACGACCTTAAATGACGCGGGAAAGCTGTTTGATTTATAAATAAACGTTTGCGAAAATCATACTGGAATGCTATTGCGACCATGATGCGAGTCATCTTCCGTATGAAAGAAAAAGTTGAAAGACAACGCCAAGAAAAAAAAGGTAGCTCTGAAAGAACAAAATGATAAACAGCGCCAAAGAAGGCAGCTTTCAAGTCGGTGTCCAGCAGCTAAATATTAGATCCACATGGCACACAATTAGTGCTGCCTTGACTAGGTCTGTACCGGTGAAGTAATGTTGAAAGCATCGTGGTGGTTTTTCGTTCACTTCCAACTAGACATAGATGGCCATACAATTTCGATCGTATGATTAGATTAGCTAAAATTAACTAAATATATTGCGCCAAAATACGCTGTACCATTAAAACTGCGTAAACGCATTGATAAAACTTACGTATGACCAGTAATATTATACTATGTTTAAACGTGAGCCCTGAACGCGAGACTAATACGTCTTCGAAATGTGGTGTTGGAGCAAAATGGCAAAGAATAAGCTGAACTGATTGGGAAAGCTACAAACGCTGGACTATTCCATTGAGTGGATGAAAAACATTTAATGATTGACCCGGATAGCACATGTTGTCGGACACGGTGGTCTCATACGCGTCGTAGCAGAAAGACAAATTTTAGAAAATAGAGGACAGGCGTAACGCCAAACACTTTTAGCAACACATCGGAATGATATTAAACATTGGAAAGAGCTCACCATCGAACCAGTCGTAGGACTGTCAAGATTATTCTCGATTAATCAGCGGTGTGTTACGCTGAACACTTAGTGCTGAATGTTCTCCGAAACTACAAATTCGTTTCCAAACGTTTTCTTCCTGTCACGGTTGTATTTAATTATCTTAAAAATGGTTATTATTCTCTCTTAATCTGCGGCGTATTACTCTGAATACTTGGTGCTGAATGTTCTCTGAGATTACAAGTTCGTTTTCAAAACTTTTCTCGCTATCACAGTTGTATTCAATACAATCTTCTACAGATGAATATAGCTGGGTGTATTTATTGATTATCGTATCGTACGTCTTGATTATATTTGAAGTATTCGGAGCCGCAGCATCAACAATGAGGTTACATTCGGTATCCATATGAATTTAAAACTGTTTATTTTATCCGCGATCACTTCTCTCGTTCCGGTACACTTTAACTGCCTGACATTAAGCGTATAATTGTACCATCTTATTTACTGGAACTTTTCTAACGGGTTATACTTTCTCGTCCGGTTAAGGTGTATTTCTATACACTGTCCTCTACTATTATTACAATGATTGATTATCAAGCAAAAAAATTATTACTGTTATAGAATTACAATTTCCTAATATATAAACCCGATAATTCTCGATTAATTTTTATTAATCGATTAAAAGAACCGAATATGTAGAAGATGACTTGTAAAAACATTTATTAAAAGTATCCGCGTTTCACACAGATACATCGCGATGTGGATATTACTATGTAATTTTGTCAATAAAACACGATACACTATCGAACGATAATCTTCTCATTCGTTTAGAACGTTACGTCAGCAAAAATATACGAAGTGGGAAAAGTCGCATAAATCAGTTGGATGTTTTTTAGTGGTGAACATACGGTCTTAAAACACGTTGTCAAAAAAACAAAATAAGAAGAAAAATATTTCAGTACAACTTTAGCTAGCAGCAATTAGATGTGATGACAAATATATACAACCCCCACCCAAAAAAAAAAAAGGAAAAAACAAACGATTTTTTTTCCTTTTTGGTCGGGTACTATGCTACTACGGCCAGAAGCACCCGAAAGTAAATATGAGATGTTAGATGAGATTAATCATATTTATAGTTTGAAGAAATTGAAGTGTTTCTTCCACAGCAGTAGGATCATCAGATTAAACTGTTTTGAATGAATTACAACTGAAGTTTTGGTGACAGTATACGAAATATTGTGGGTAGTCAAAAAATTAAAGGCGTCCGGACACAATGAACGCACAAATGTTTTATTTAAAATATGAACATGAGTCAGTGCGGTGTGGCCAATACGGATACACGGGAAATTACTACCTATTCCTTTCTGCTATGCACAGAATACTTCCAAGGAAGAGTAGAGGAGCAAATAGATCTAAGATGATTTGTTGAGGGAATTACATTCCACAGATCACAAAACAATTTATTTGTTATATATTTGACGGAGGCGATTGCATCTGTTTCAAATACAGGGATTAAAGGATAAGGTTGAATTCGAACTGCCTCTTCAGCTGTTTTATCAGCTAAATAATTGAATGTAAAACCTTTGCGAGATTCCATATTAGAGTTATTTTTAGAATAGGATGTTAGTATAAGAGATTTCAGATTTTAATAGCAATAGGATGAAATTTTGAAGAATTAAAGTCACGTAATGGAAGAGAATGAATCGGAACAGATTAGAAGATCATTGTGGTTTTCAGTGACAGCAGTAGATATCGCCGGGTAGATTGCGTATAATTCAGCGGAAAATACCGAGTACGGCGGAGGTAAGATTTATTTGCGGAATAAAATGAAACTTGCTATACGCGATGATTAGCGTGTCGTAGTATCGGAACACGTGTAAAAATTTTCCTTTTAAAAATAAAGAAATACCGAACAGTTCTAAAAGTAAAACGCACAACCCACGTGTAGTTTTAACATCAGAGATGAAGCGTAGAGCTCTGTCAAAAATTAGACGAATCAGAAAAACTCAGAGCCACCTTTTATATCGGATCACGAGATAGCGAGAATATTTAGATCGCGAAATTAGTAGATTAGAACTTTAGTTGAATTTGTATATCGTTACCATCGCCGGACAATAATAGAGGTATGGATGAAAACGTGTTTATTGCTTCGGCGAACTAGTAGGACTTACCGGGGAAAAAAAACGGGAACGACTGTATTCGCTTCAGTGGAAATCGGTAATAATTTGAAATATTTGGGAAACGCCTGTTGATATAGACGTAATGCGATATCAAATATTTACATCTGATAAAGGAAATTAAGGACAAGAAAACAGAAAAACTCGATAAAAAAATCGATACGCTCGAAATAAAACAAATTCGGTACGCAGGTAAAAGTACCGCGAAAATGAAAAACAAAATCTGAGCAAATAGATAAAACGTGTCGTCGAATCCGTAATATTAAATACCGAAAATATCGAATCGATAATATTACAAGACTAAAATTATCAAATTGATAATATTAACCACAAAATTATCGAATGGAATATATTAAAGACCGAAATTATCGAACAAAAAATATGTACGACCGAAATTGTCGATAATATTATACACTGAAATTATCGAATTGATAATATTAAAGACCGGAATCGAAAATATGAAAAACTAAAATTATCAAAATGATCATATTAAGGATTGAAATTATCGAATCGACCATATTAAAGATTGAAATTATCGCGTCGAAAATATTAAAGACCAAAATTATCGATGATATTATAGACTTAAATTATCGATAATGTTAAAGTTTGAAATTATAGATAATATTAAGGACTGAAATTATCCGAGCAAAAATATTTAAATCTAAACGAATGTCTTAGAATGTCGTCTTTTAGCGGAATTAAATTACAATATTACTTAACATTGCGAAAATTTGCGCAGATAAAGTTTTTATCTCCTACTATTATGTGGGAATGTATTAAATAGGATAACGAACCGACTAAGACAGAGTCACAACGATAACAAAGTTTACTGTATCAGCAAATAACCTTCTCGGCAATAAATTCCCATATTTAAATATCTTAGGCGCGGAGGATTTCCAACCTGTGAAGAAATGTAACACACGCATTTTTATGTAAATATATACATATATGTACAAATTCACAAGAAACGTATATATATGTGTGTGTACGTGTGTTTCCAGTTTATTTATTTTATATATATATATATATATATATATAATACAAATATAAAATAAATAAACTAGAAATATGTATATATATTATTAATACGAATCCGATCGGAACCACTAGATCAGGGTTTGCACTTTAATGGCCAAACGTGGTAATATTATAAACAGCTTCCTGTCATCGAATTATACTATAATCTTATTAATGTGTCACCTAATTATTATAATTATTACACGCGCTCATTATGACATTTGTTTACATTATTTATTACACATGCTCTGTGGCAATTTTTTTTTTATTATATATATAGATATATATATATATCTATGTGTATAAATAGAAGAGACTGTGTATATTTGTATATGCGTGTGTGTGTGTTTTTACGAGGAAATTATGACAATTTTATGTTTAATCGCGAATTAATAGCACGTTATAAATTTTGTTTTAGTACTCGTCCGGTTTCTGATTATTTTGTTTTATGTAATTCTGCTAAAATTACCTTTCACCGCGTACGTATCCTGCGTAAATGTTCGAGTATAATTTATAATTTCATAATAATAATAATAATAATAATAATATAAAATCGATAAATAATTGAAATAATTACAAATGACCACTAAAACAACTACGATGGTCGACGTAACGGCGATTGAAACGTTCATATTGAACAAACCGTTGCCAATTTCGGTTACACTCGTATCCGTTACAAGTAACGTCGGCACTATAAACGCTAACGCCGTGCCCAACTGAAAACAAAAATAAACGGCCTAATTAATAATTATAATAAATTTTTAAGTTAATTCGATTTTTTTTTTTTAAACATTACGAATATTAATAATACGAGCGTTTAAAATGGTACGATTAATAATAAAAACTGTAGAAATTCAATAAATAACCTGTGTCAAGTTTAGAAATAACGGAAATTAATTAAAGGAATCGCAAAAATTAAATACCGTATTTACAGATTCCTGGGGTTACGTTATTTTTTCAATATAGTATTATTAATTTTTTTTTAACCGAGTTCTCGTAATAAATTACATCTCTCGCGTTTACACTTTATCCTACGTATAGTTTAGCCGCAATTTGACGATAATTCGTTTTGTGTATTTTTAATTTTTCTACTACACAATAATATAGTAAATATAAATAAACGGATCGTCTATCTTTTTCTCCTTTTTTTCTAGAGTAATTTATAACTTATTGAAAATATGCGGCGAACAAAGACGTACATCGATGTAGAACGGAATAGATCAACGATTTATTATATAAGAAAAAATTTTTGGCGAATATACCGAGTTTGGAGTTATTTATATTAATCGGTGAAAATGGAAGTTTATGAGAAAAATTTATTAAAAGCGAAAGAAGATACAAACTGATAGATTAAAATATTTTCAGACACAACCGACATTTAACGTAAATAATCGAAGGCACCGCACAAGGAAAAAGATTAAGTAGAACGCCAAGAACTAATTATATCAGACAAATACAGCGCACAATTACCCAACAACAATGATCGTAACAGCACAGGAATTTAACAATATCGAGGAATTATAACGACGATAAGGAGCTTATATATATATATATAAATATACTACCTGATCAATTTATTAATTTATTAATTTATTGAATTATTTTTCGGGACGTGGTAATAAATTACTTTTTAATCTCTCGTGTTTAAACTGATCGCACGTTATATAGGTTCGGCTGTCTAGAATTTGACGATAACTCATTTACCCCGCGCAGAAGAGGTGTATTCAAATTAAACTCATTTTCTTTCTCAAGCAGTTCTCGTGTGTTTTTAATTTTTCTACCAAAGTATAACCAAACCTTTTTCTTCATTTTTTTCCTTCCGGTGTAATTTGCAACTTACCGAAAATAAAGAACACAGAAACGTACTTCGATGCGGAACAAATAATCGTAAATAATCGGGTTTATTATAAGAAAATATTTGAATCATATATATATATATATATATATATATATATATATATATATATATATATATATATAGTTTGGAAATTAATCTACGAAAATAGATTATTAGAAAAATGAAAAGAAGGTACGATATAGGTTATATTTTCTGACACGACGAACATTTAAAAGAAAAATAATCTAAGGCACAAGGGACTAGATCGAGAAGAATGCCAAGAATGAAATGTATCGTATGTGCAAGCAACAAGATAATTGTCCCGATTCTCAGAATTCTTATGTTTCAAATTAACTGTGCCCATCAATAGACCGAGTAATTAAATGATAATATCGGGATTTTTGTGTTTTGCTTTTTTTTATTAAAATTTGTGTCGATATGTTAGGTTTTATGCAGACAGGAAAATCAAATGCTGCGGACAGTATACAACAGTCACCCCTCACTCAGCACTATCAATTACAACCGTCCTTTCCTAAATTTCCACGGTTTTACTTTTTAATTTTTCATTATTTGTTTTTAATACAGTAAACGTAAGGGAATTGTGTATTCAATCGTTACCGGATCGCTACAACTTATAGAAACTGATTATTGCCCTCTTCATATCGGACGCGTAATTCGAAATTCTGATCAGTTCGAATGTCCTTCTTTAATAACATTACGTTCTGTACCTTAAATTACCGCGCTCGTCGTATGTCCTCCATACGCTGTATCGTCCCTTCTTCATCTCCAGAATTTACATTTCTTTTCACAGATATACCTAGTGGAATTATGTCTCCCCCGTTCATTATAGAAATACGAGATGGTTCGTACGCACGATATCACCTTGGGTTAAAGGCGGCTCCATTAAATGAAAAAATAAAAATAAAAACTGCGAAGTTCGGGGCGCGGGGAAGAAGCGAAACTTGAAGAAATTTTATTCAATAAACTGGCGATTTTGTACGACGAGGTGGCGATCACGCGAATTTCGTTCTGGAAGTCTACATCGCACGTATATCCGTTGTAGCAGTGCGCGCATGCGCAAGAAAAAAAAATACGAACAGCTATAAAATATTATTTAATAATTTCTGTACGCGTTTGTACGTATGTATGTAAACTTAATATACACGTGTATACAAGTGCAGCATGCGAGAAAGAGCGAAGGACCCCCGACTACGCTGTGAGAATAGGTCTGCTTATGTGCCGACGTATATAATCCTTCGGCTCCCTCGTTTTACGGTTTAATTCCCCGTATACAACGCGCCGATAGAAGTTTCACTTTAAAATTAACGTTATTACGCTTAACCGCCACACCGGATTATCGGGTATTTTTCGCGCGTACTGAATGTCGCTTCGGTTTTCCAGATGTGTCGCATCAGTACCTAGTAATAGGCGATGTATCTAGCTATACCATCTATTTCTAGATTAAAATCTCGTAAGAGGCAATTAATTTTGTAAACCTGAGTTCGCACGACCGAACGTTTGACGAGCGAAATGATTAAGCCTGTAAACCTAAAAAAAAAAAAAGCAGATTGCCTACGCTATACGGAGGTCTTTTAACAGATTAGGAACAAAAAATTGGAAATACCGACGATAATCTGAAAAGAAATTAAAAATCACGAATAATTATCTACGACAAAGAATAGTCGATCATTCATTCATGCTCCTGTAAAGTATGTCAGATTAAATATAAAGTCGATAAGTCCTCAAGATGAAAGGAGATATTACACGATTTTTAGATTTCTGGAATTCGGTATTACACGAAGAATGTAAAAGTTATATATACCTATTACGTTTTGAATATATATATAACAAGAAATTTCGGTCGGGACAACCAGCTTAAACCAGTTTTACTGCCGATAGATATATTTAAATAGTATAGATTATCCGGGTAACGGCTAATTAATCCGGTTAAATAATAAAAGTACATACACGGTCGACTGCATTGCACAAATCTGTGAATAGGCATAACTTGCATTCAGCGTTCGTTGTCTATCTATTACTATTAAAGAACATTTGAATCTATTTAATATCAACAATCTTTAAAAAACATAAAAGGAAAAAAGAAAAAGAAAATAAAATGTAAGAAAACACTTAATATAGACCCGCTATAATAATAATAATAATAATAATGATGAAAAAATAGGAACGTGAAAATGCACAATCGGGTAATTTTATAAATAACTGGTTTTTTCACTTTTGATATTTTTCGTAGTATTATGTACCTAATTTAAGTATTTTCTTACATTTTATTTTATTGACTTGGATTTTTTTATATAAATTGTATATATTATACCTTTATATTTTATTTTTTATGTGCACTTGATAATGGTTTAATAGCAGAAAATCCTTGTCGTGTTTTTATATAAAATTAAGTGATTTTAACTACTTGTTCGTTATTTATTTTATATATATATATATATATATATATATATATAAAGTAAATATATATATATATATATATATATATATATATATATATATATATATATATACAAACGAAGAGTGAAAAAGGACTTGACAAGTTTCAACATGCCAAAATATAATAAACATTTCAAACATCGACATTAGTTTATTATTGTTTCTATTTTTTTGATTATATCATATTTTATTGACTTTGTTTTTATCTTGTTTTTCATCGTTGTTTCTTTCAAATAATCACATTTTTATCATTCGAATATGGTTTATATATGTGTGTGTATATAGTATGTGTGTGTACAGGTGTCTGTATAGGTGTGTGCATATAGATGTGTAAAGTATAAGCATAATATATATGCATATAGTTTAGATTGTGGAATGTAGTGATTTTTTTATACTTGATTACAAAAAACAGTTAAAATCACTAAACTTTATTTATTAAACAAAGCTTTTCGGCAACTACGCCATTATCAAGCTACATATAAATAAAATTAAATATATAAAATATCTATATGCAGTGTATATATATATATATATATATATATATATATATATATATATATATATATATATATAATGTGTATATGTGTATATATAAATAAATTATACACTGTATATATATATATATATATATATATATATATATATATATATAATGTGTATATGTGTATATATAAATAAATTATACAGTGTATATATATATATATATATATATATATATATATATATATATATATATATATATATATATATATATATATATATATATATAATGTGTATAGGTGAGAAGGAAAATAATATTAGATAACTGAAGAAAAGACTGTAGCTTAAATCTAATTATAAAATTGGATTAATATCACACATAAGATTCAGACATTGAATTATTTAACAGAATATCATTAGAGAAGGCACTCATACGCGGCAACGAGTGAGTTAGAATAATAATAAATATATATATATATATAAGGAAATCTTACAATTAAAATATTATATAAGTTTTTTTTAATTTGGTATGTATGTTTTATTACGATGTAAATTATTATTAGTTGTGTAAGTTTGTAATTTATTAGGAACCCATACAATAAATTTTTATAACGACAATTTTTAAGTTTTCTTCCATTGTTTTTCGATATTAAATTTGGTCCTTTAATGATACCATTAGACGGTGTTTTCTAATCCGGTCGGTATATTGAAACGATTACGTATATAAATTTCGGGGAACCCTTTTTCCTGCGGCGTATATTTTCAATTAGGGCGTCATCTGTTGGCAAAAGGATTTACTAGTACCGTTAGGAATACGAGAGAATAGTAATAATTGTTCAGTGTTACGACGAATTTTTCGAAAATGCAATTGGAAAGATAACATTTTTGTAACACGGGTGATTATAAAATTTCTTTCGAAAATGAATAGTTTAAGTTAGGCGAATTAATTACCGAACGTAATATAAATTAATAATATTGAGCTAATTCGGACCTAACGGTACTTATTGAATTAGCTAATTGAAAGTTTTATCAAACAAACTGAAATTTATTAATTATCCTTTTTCAAAAGTATAGTGCCCCTGTTGAATTATCAACTTACGTGTTTCGAAAAATCGCTAAAAATTTTACAACTGTTTCAAGAAGAAATAAAACATCATTTATGAAATTTCGAAAAACACGATTTGATTTAAGTTAACCGACGCCATTGGCGTGTGGTTTATGTACAAATGTATATTAAAGGCTTGTCCCGATTCAAAAAGAAGAAAAAACCATTTAGATGTTATAATAAAAATTGTTTTAATGTATTTACTTATAAAAGTGATTTGTAGAAATTATTTTAATTTATTTACTTTTTCACAGTGATATCGATCATTTATGAATAACAAACTTACCGAAAAGCAGATTTAATTAAGTTTACTGCGGTGCTCTGATCAGCCAATTTTAGCCAGTTTATACGAAAAATTTAATCAATATAAATGCGAGCGAATTTTAGGTTCTTGGAAATATTACATTTTACCAACTTCTTAAATAATTCAATAACATTAGTATCCGCGAAATGTACACGTTTAATATTATCGATTTTTACGCATTACACATATTTATACTTTTATAATTAATCCTAAATTAATCTTTAATTAATCCTTGGCCAGTTGTAAAAATTCGGTATAAATATAACGACGTTAATTCGGCTATATCTATACCTATAATTGGAAAAAAGATTAACTGATTTACGAAACCATTAAATTCTTCCCATAATTTTTGATACTTTGCGGCATAGTGCGTACCCAATATTTCGTTTTAAAATTATTTTAGGATTAATTGTTTTACTTCGTGTAGGTAGTTTTAATTAATTTAAATAACTAAATAAGTATGTATATACATACATATATTTTATATATATATATATATATATATATACACTGTTTAATATTTATGGAGAATACATTGTAAATAATGCAACACAAGGATGGCAAGGTGGAATTTCTATAGGAGGAAAAAA
The DNA here is from genome assembly GCA_032883995.1 of Coronaproctus castanopsis. NCBI lineage: Eukaryota > Metazoa > Arthropoda > Insecta > Hemiptera > Monophlebidae > Coronaproctus > Coronaproctus castanopsis. The sequence continues at coordinate 48,857,040 of CM065052.1, forward strand.
AAATATTCAATTTGAGATTTGCCGAGGACTTAACTCTGATTGCATTTCGGTGGAAGAAATGAACCAACTACTAAATAAAATTGAAATTGTTAGTAATGAATTGGAATTGAACCTGAATAGATCAAAGTGCTCTCTCTTAGTAATCAATAGAAATGAGGCAACTACAACACAAACAAGAAAATTAAAGATATTCCCATACGCGAAGAAATAATATATTTGGGAGCCTGCATAACAAATCAAGGTGGTTCGGACAAAGAAATAAAAAGAAGGATAGCTTTGGATAGCGGAGTATTAAAGAAATTATCATTACAAAATATACAAAAATAAACTTATTAAAAACCGGTGTTTTCGATCCTGGCATACGGAAACATGGACTATAAATTTGGTATCGACAAGGAAACTGGAAGCCTTTGAAATGAAGTGCTATCGAAAAATTTTGCGAATACCATGGACTGTACGCAGAATCAAAAAGTCTGTTCTAGAAGAACTACACGTGGAGGAAAACGAGCGGCTACTACCCACAGTTCGTCGAAGACTGTTATCATTTTTTGATCATATAATTCGGGCCCATAAGATGGAAAACCAAATTATTCGGGGTAATGTAAGCGGCCGAAGAAAACAAGGCAGACCGGAAAATCGATATTTAGATCTAATAACAAAACTAACTGGTCTACATGCGCCAGCATTGATGCTAGTAGTAGAGGATCGATGGCGTTGGCGTTCAGTTGTAAAAACATCGGAATCGGATTACGATGTAGAAGAAGAAAAAGAAGAATATATATAATTGCCGCCCGGGGAATATTTCGTACCTTTTTAGATCCGGAGCTCTAACCAGAGTGGGACGCGTCCACGGGTGGCGGATAGTAGAGCGGCCTGTAGATATGTTGGTTATCTGCGAATAAGACATTAGTCAAATAAGCAGTGATCAAGATCGGTTACTGGTAGAAAGCCTCAAGAAGGTGATTCCAGTATCGCGGGGACAAGATAAACGACGAACGATAAATTAAACGTACAGTCGTATTATTATATAGGTTAAAATTAAAAAATTAAAGACGAATCAGGTTATTGATGAAAGAAAGTAAGCCGAATATAACAATAGAAAAAGGAATATATTGAAAAATCGAATAGTCTAAAGAAAGAAATGGTCGGCACCGGCCACAAGTGGCTATCAGAGATCGGTCACAAGTAATCATCGGATGAATAAGAACAAATTTAAAAACGGAATGAGAAAACACTAGTTTGCCAATAAACTAATTCTATTTAATAGAGGAATATTGTTTTTATAAAATCGAGGAATAGAGAATATATTACACCGGATAGATTTGTACCTGTATACAAAGCGAGGAAATGACCCTCCCAATTAGAACAAATTCACCTATAAGATCCAACTTTGGCGCGATGCGCAAAGCCTGCTAAATTCAGCGTAGTCGAATAAAGTTATTCGCGCAATTACCGATACCGCATTGGCATCAGAGAAACGAATGATATGCACGCTGATCTGAATCTAAAGTAGGTAGATGAGATTTTTTGTGCGTCATCAAGCACATAAGCATTCGAATATCGAGGCAACGACCTATTTCCTCGACACACACTAGCAGATGTTGTAGATGCCTTAAGCGATAAAAGCCGAGCAATTTAGTTATGTAAACGATGCTTAATAAATAATAGAAATTAGCTGATGAATTAATATTCTATGCATGTTTAATTACTAATTTTAGTCATATATATTGATTAAAAACATAAGATTGCACTACAAATTTATTGAAAAAAAAAAATAATTATTTAACACGGACGATACATATTCGTCCGAATTTCTAATTAAACGTACCTGATCGCCGAACAAACTTAGAGCACCGACTAAGGATATTTCGTGAGCTCCGAACCACACAGCCGTAATGCGAATCGCTAGACCGAACGTGAATACTTGAAATACTGATTCGAAGATTTGACCGATCATTAGTAAATAGAATCCGTCCGGAAATACAGCAAAAACTTTTATCAAAGCTCCTAAACAGACTCCTCCGCTAGCTAATATCAACGAACCGCGTAAACCCTAAATATTATATATATATATATATATAATTAAAAAATAGCTTTGTAAGTATAATAAAATTTAAAATAACTAATTCATAATTACATTTGTAGCTACTGCTGCTTATAATACATTCTTGTTATATATATATATATGTGTGCGCGCGCGCGTGTGAGTATTCTTATTTCTTCCTATCAGGAACATCGTATTATTGAGGAATTGCCAATAAGCATCCTCCGTGCTGACCTGTATCGAGCAACCGTTAAAGATCGTGTAGGTCATTTACATTTCCAGTAATGATCAGGCGTTGTAGAAAATTTGCAACAAGTCAGAACAATTTTCTTTATCCCGCTTGGTATTCGAATATTCAATTCTTCTACACGTCCGCCTTTCGCACGCGTAAATTACATTCAGAGGTGAGAAAAATTGCATTCCTCACAGGATTTCGTATTCATAAACGGCGACCGGAAAAAGTATACCGAATATATTTTTGTATTTAACGACCGTTCTGTATTGAAACAAATCTTTATAAATTGTGTAACAGTAATGCGCGCTAGGGTTAGCAACACGCTTTATATCCGATAGAGAGTTCCCCGTATTAGTTTAATTAAGTTCTTACTACGATTGTAGTCTTAGGATGTGCTAATTAGTAATACGTAGTCCCTGTAATTGAAATGATATATAATAAAATTAAAGAATAATCCGGGTCAAGTACGAGCTACTACTTGAAACAATATTTGTTCGTCGCGGAAGGGAACGTCATGAATTTCCAGCATCTAACATCGTGTCATGCATTCCTTGTTAACAGTGAGGAATTTGGCTTTAATATAGCATCAGTATATTGTCCTCCAAAATTCAAAATATCATTTTTAGTTACTCCCGAGGCTGCCAAACTTTTCTATCTGATACGAGACCGACAAGGATGGATCAAAGAGCTGTAATATGTGGGACGCTAACCTTCGTTAGAAGGATCATCAAAAAAAGGGAAGAAAGTATCGCTGGATCATTTTATATAATTTATATTAAATAACGTAATAAAGCGTGCATTTCTTTCAAGACGTCTAAATGTATAAAGTATTTAAATGTTATTAAAATTTAAACGGAAGTTATGTTTGTCGATATCTTACTTTTTAAATATCTATTCATTACTATTTCCTTCTCATTCTGTCTCTTGCTTTCCTCATATTACCTTCTATCATTTTTTTGGTCTTTAGTTTGGCTCTCCAGCGGAAATAATTTATGTACTATAGTGTGTGTGCTCAGAATTGCAACATGGCATTTGCTCATCAGAATGTTAAAGTTAAATCTAACGTTAAAAAAGTATCTAAGCCTTCGACTATACTGTTGGTGATGAAATACGTTATAAGGAAACTGAAAAAGAAAAAGTATGTTTTGGATGAACAAAGTTTCTACGATTTTCCTTAAAAACTACTTATCAAAGCATTAAATTAACTACCATAATGAATTCTATTTTACTACGTTTTCATTTCCCTAATACTTGGAAGACGTAAAAAGTAATATCCATCCTAAAGCCAGTAACAATATCTCGGATTCTGTAAATCTACGTCCTGTCTCTTTTACCGAAACTAATAATATTATTGTTGAACGACAGTTTAGATTCAGACGTAATTTTCTTATAACAGATGGTTTTAATCAAAATAAGCGCGCAGGGTTATTTATTTTAAATATCGAGAAACCTTCGATACTACATGAATTAATTCAACTAAAATTAATTATATCGTTAAACTCGGTAAAGATTTTAATTTTTTATAATGTGGAATGTAGTGATTTTTTTTATAAAAAATCAATTGAAAAATTAGTTAAATCACTAATATTTATCCATAGCTTGAAAATGACTTTATAGTCGAAAAGTTTTACGTATATAATAAAAAAATTTTTAGTGATTAACTTAGACTACACACGTACTAGTCATAAATTAAAATATAAGAGATATAAGCGTAAAAGAATTAAACATTATTACGATGCGTCGCCGACATTTCTGAACTTTAAAGTTTATGGTTTAAGTTCATTTGTATGTATATAGTTATTTTCGACTTATTGTTTTATTACTATAAAGAATCTACGTTATCTTATACTTAATTTCGTTGCTTTTGCCTTAATTATAATTGTTTCATGTAGGTTTCGGTTTTTCCTGCATTTTGTTTTGTCTTAAGCTTTTTTGTAATAGCGTTATTTATATGGCGATACGGAAAGAAATGTGTTTTATTTCGGTACGTGTAGATGATAATTGTTGTTTCTTATTGTAAATGTAAAAATAGACTTTTTATTTATTTAAATCGAAGAGATTAAACAAGCGAGAAAAAAACTGAATATGAACAAACCTACCGGTGGAGATGGTATGTCGATCGAATTGTATAAATATAGTAGTTCTTCGCTCGATATTCTAGTCCGAAAATTAATTTAAAATTTTTATATATATGTATATATACATATATATATATATATATATATATACATATACATATATATATATATATATATATATATATATATATATATATATATATATGTATATATATAATGAAAATGACGACTAGTCATTTTATGGAAAACACTGTAGAGAAGAAAAACAATATAGAAAACATTACAGATAATATAAAAATTTTACACATAGAATATAACTTTAAAAAAATAATAATTATTAGAAAATTATAAATTATGAAATATAAAAGTGGTAATAATTCATTAAATGATATGATCAATTTTGATTAAGAATTAGTTTTAAAATCGGTTTTATAAGTAAACGTTATTGTAAAAATACTTTTTTTTTAGCAAATTAAATTCATCTGGCTAGTTAACGTAAATATATATATATATATATATAAGTTGATGTATTGGAGAGTAGTGATTCTATTAATTAACAAAAATAAATAAAATTGAAGTTAACCACTAAAAAGTTTTTATTATATACGCAAAGTTTTTCGACTATAAAGTCATTTTCAAGCTATTAGCAAAAACCATAGCTTGAAAATGACTTTATAGTCGAAAAGCTTTGCGTATATAATAAAAATTTTTTAGTGATTAACTTCAATTTTATTTTGTTTTGTTAATTTATATATATATATATATGTTATTACAGTTACGTAAAGAGCTCGTGAAAAGATTTGTTTAGTCAACTGCGTTCTATAGCGCTGAAACGTGGGTGCTGGAACAAGTAGACTGTTAGAGTGTAAGTGATTTCAAGCATTTGAGATGTGATGCTGGAGGAAGCTGTAACGTATAACCCGGACGGAAAAAATTAGCCATCAAGCAGTACTGGACAAAATGGACGAAAGAAGAAATATCTTATAAATCGGATATAAAAAACTCGATTGTGCTACATGTATTACGGTTCAAAGGAAGCATATTATCCACAATTATACGAGGGAAAATTGTCGGAAAAATACCGCGTGGAAGACCTAGAATGACCATAATAGGCACTGTAATGGAAAATTATTAAGATTTCTGGACGATGGCAGGTAATCGTGTTGCGTAGGTGTCGTTTTGGAGCGAATTGGTCGTACGGCTGTTACGTAATAATAATAATAATAATAATATATATTGATATCGGAGCGAATATCGTATGATTTTAGACGTTCAATTATAGCGAGTAAGTATTTTAAAAAGAAAAAAAAAGGCGTATTGCGTATAAACACGAAAACTACGAGAGAAATTTTTAATGAACTTTTACCAGGCGAAGATTTAATAAAAGGTATTTACATCGGATAAGGAAGAAAGGTTCAGACGAGAAAGACGAGGACACGATATTTGTATTTTTTTATATTAAGGTGGATATAAGAGGAACGCCAAGACTTACTAATCGCATGTATCACGGTTAATAGGAAATTCTTATAGGCGTTATTATTTTCGATTTTGGCCAACTATGGAAAAACAATGATCATGAGATTTTCTTTTTCCTTCTCCAATATTCTCTCATCTTCAAGCTATTTTCCTTTCTTCCGTCCACATGTTACTGTTCTTCTTCACGTTTTCAGCAAAACCTTTAAATGCGTTGATTTTTTCTCGGAATTTATTTCTATTGATTACATATTCACTTTTTATGTTCATTTCTGATATATCTTTTTTGGTTTCTATAAACCACATAAGTTTATTCTTTGGATTGCTTTCAAAGTATTCAAATATGGCTTTAGTTTGTCTATTCCATTCTTTTTAAGTGACCGTAAAATCTTTTTCTTCTTTATCTCATTGTGTATCTTTTCAATTTTTTCATATATTTCCTCGTTGCTTTTTAATACCCGTTGTCCATCTTTAATGTTCAGTCCCAGAATTTTTCTCATAATTTTCCATTCCTTCTTCTCTATGAGCTCGATTTCTATTCTTGTGTTCATATTCAGACATTCTGCCGCATATAGACATTGCGGTTTAATTACAGTATCATAATGCCGTATCTTCGTATTTATAGATAATGACTTCTTTTTATATATTTCTCTGGTTACATTGAATGCTTGTTCCATCTTGTGTACTCTGGTTAGATTCGCTTCTTTATCTAAACCATTTGGTTGAATTATTTCACCTAGATATTTAAATTTGGTGACTTTTTTAACCTTTCCGTATTTTGTCGATAAATAACATGGTGCCGAAGGTTCATTGGTTATATAAACTTTTTTTTCATATGAAATTTGCAGGCCAGCTTTTTCAGCTACTTCTTTCAACGAATTTAACTGAATGACTCCAAATTATCAGCTAAAATTGCAATATCATCCGCAAATGCAAGACATGAAATCTCGATCCCAGATTTTTCCTTCCTAATCTAATTGGTTCAATTCCGCAATTTTCCAGCAGTATCTTCCACTCCCTTATAACTTTCTCCAGAACATAGTTAAAAAGCACAGGGGATAGACAATCTCCCTGTCTTACTCCTGTTTTAATTTTAAAAGCCTCGGATATTTCTCCTCGAAACGACTCTGGATGTTGTGTTTGTTAAGGTTTTGTTCTATTAATGTAATAGTCTTATTATCCACGTGGAATTCTTGCAAAGTGTTGAGTAGTGTCTTCCTATCAACGGAATCGTATGATTTTTTAAAGTCTACGAACGTGATGATACTTTCTTCTTATTCTTTTATGTCTAATTATCGATTTAAGATTCATAATTTGTTCAACGCAAGATCGACCTTTCCGGAATCCAGCTTGATATTCGCCTATTTGTTTTTCTGTTTGCCTTTCTAACCGGTTTAAAAGTGCTTTAGACAAGATTTTATATGTCACAGGCAATAGTGAAATTCCTCTATAGTTATTGATATCATCTTTTTTTCCTTTTTTATGCAGCGGATGGATTAATGCTATTTTCCACTCATCTGGCACCTTTTCTTCTTTCCAAATTTTTTCTATTACACTTTGCAGTTTTCCGATCATTTATGGGCCTGCGTTCTTCCACATTTCAGCAATTATTCCATCTTCACCAGAAGCCTTATTGTTACTTAACTGTTTCACAATCTCTTCAATTTCTTGATAATTAGGGGCTACGGATTCTTCATGTTTAGACGTTGTTAATTGTCTTGGAAATTTTTCTTTTGGCTCTTCACAATTAAGGAGCTTATTAAAATATGTTGCTAAAATAGTACAGTTTCCTTCCTCATTTTTAAAACATAAATTAGGAGGCTGATATTTTCGGAGATTTTTATTGAATATTTTGTAAAAGATCCGAAAATTATTTTTGTTAAAATTCTCTTCTATTTCAACGAGTTGTTCTATTTCAACGAGTTGTTCTTTTTCAAATTTCCTTTTTGTTGACCTAATTATTTTAGCTGTTTTGGATCTTTGATCTTTAAATTGAGTATAATCGTCTTCGTTCTTCGTCGTATACCATTTTTTCCATGTTTTGTTCCTTGCCTCCACAGCTTCATCACATTGTTGATTCCACCATCTGTGTTTTATTGATTTTTTCAGTGGGGCTATTTCATGCGATATTTCAATTAATTTCGTTTTAATTTCTTCTCAGCTATCCGACTTTATTTTTGTATTCAGTTTGTTTTGAAATTCATTTTTCTTATACATTAACATATTTATTTAAACATTTATCTGCGAATACAATTTTTCTATTTTACCCGAACTATACATCTCGAATAATCAACGCAACGAAGTAAACATAAGTTTGTTGAAAGTTAATACACTTGTGAAGGCTGCCAGCACCAGAATTACTCCTTCGTTTTTATAAGCGCCTCTTTATATACATTATAGATGAACTATAGAGGAAGGGGGGAGAGTGTAGCATTCGGATGATAATCGATTCTGAGAAAGATCTTTCGAAATTACAGCGATGAAAATCTTAATCCGAGTATCGTACAGAGTATGTATACGTTTAATACGTTTAATTGAAAATGAATATATTTAATTTTATTTGATTATTTATAATAATAATAATATCATTTATTTTGTTTTAATTAATATCAATATTGATGTATATAATCTGTCGTTTTATATATATATATATATATATATATATATATATATATATATATATATATATATCGGTGTGCTACTTTATTTCTTCTTCTAGAGCTTCGTATATAAACTCCAGTTCGAAATAGTAGCGAAGGAAGTCACAGAACAGATTACGAGTCGAGTGTATCGAAAATAGTAATCTAGATCGTCGTTAGGTATCGAAAAGCAATATATCGTCGATAGAAATTCAGATAGAAGTGTCTATCTGTGTTTTCGTATTTGTTGCAGGAACAGATATCCGATGTTCTATATTATCTTCAATATTACGTAGTTCGCAAACTCCACTTTTGATAATCGATAACTGGACAAGATGAGACTAGGCGTACAGTTATGTTCACTTTTTAATCTAACGCGCACAGAAGCAACATCTTAATAAAGGCTATGTGGGCAAGAATCTATTTCAATTTTATCCTAATTTCACACTTACGATGGTACCGAATCTATATTGTCGTATTGAGAATTCTAGTATACTCATTGTAAATTCTTGGAGTCTTGACAGTTTTGTAGAAAAAATACTTCGAGGAGTCGGTAAGTATTAGGACATATTTTTTTCCTATATAATCGCTATTGATTTAATTCGAATTCGCTCTATCCGATTTGTATACAGAGTGTATAATAATACAGTGAGAATACTACTTTCAGTACAAACCAAGGCGTATTGCTTAATACCCTTGAAACAGCGAAGTATCCAAGTACAAACTTTTTAGGTAACCCGTCGTATTAAAAATTGTTTTTTGTGCAACGCCGATAGATTGACATTATCGTCAGCGAACATCAATAGAACGCTCCATTAATTGGCCAGATGATTCTGAATATACAATGTACATGAGCTTATAGTGTATCTAGATCCTTTTGTGTAAACACCGAATTGGATTATCGAAAGTTGTTTATAACCTAAACTTCGGAATATTTTCTGACGGTTTCCGTATAGAAGACAAGTCATCAAGATTTTTCACCCTGTCTGAGTGTAGAGCAAACGTAGCGTTCCTCTCACTGAAGTATTTCCCACGTTTATCGAATTATTGTTATGAAAAATTAACAATATATATTTAGATTTCTGCGGTAGCGTTTCTATCATTTTTTCGATGTTCAATTATTACCGGTTTCAACCTACTCGAGACTTTGCCGGGGGTATTCGTTCTACAAATCAAACTATCCCCGTTCTATAGCCCCTTTTTTCTTGTATGACTTAAAATGATGATAATAATAATAATATTTAAAACGGCGCGCCTACCAATTTATCGATTAGCCAGAGTACCGGCATTATGCATAAAACGTAAGCTAGCATAAAACATTCTGTTGTCCAATCTACCATATAGACGGATACGTTGTAATATTGAACGACCGCGCTTCCGATTATACTATATTGTACCCATTGAACTCCAGCGTTCACCGTATGAAGTATAAAGAGCGATAAAATAAGCCATCTTCTTTTATAAAGTTTTTGTAATTTCACTCTACCTTCCGGTACGCTATCGTTTATTACCACGGTCGCTACTTTTCCATCCATATGTATTACTGTATCTTTCGAAAACGAATTAGTCGTAAATAAGAATAACGATATATTCGACGCGAAAATTCGATTAAATTTCGATGTAATATTCGGAAATAGTAATAATCGATATACGTATAAAACGCATAATTAATCAAACTAATTAAAATATATATATATATATTTTTTTATCGCGCCGTGACCATGTCAAAAAAATAATAAAATAAAATAAAATAAAAAAAATTAAACATTTTCTAACACGTATGATCTACTGATCGTATTTACTAGTAGTGAAGTTAGCAGTTGGAACGATTAAAGTGTAAATCTTATCATTAACTAAATAAATAAAAATGATAAGTACAACATATATACATATCTTTATATGTAAACATATTCTCAACTGATGTCGTGGAATTAGGCATTGTTAATGTAACCAATTACTCGAGTTATAGTTTCAGTAGTAGTAATAATTAAAACGTACAACAATAACAATACGTCTTATATAATACTTCCGGAAACTTATATATAAGTATGTCTTCATATATATATATATATATATATATATATATATATATATATATATATATATATATGATATCTACATAGTAAACAGACTGGCGTCTTTGATAGATTAAATATATATATATATATAAATTTATAATTATAACATTATTCATGAAAATTTCGGTGTTCTAAATAATGTCAATTCTTTTAATTCCGTGCGATTTTTAAAGCAACTCACCTGTAAATAAAATTATATTGTAAAAATAATTTCATCTCCACTAATCACCAAATTTATTGTAAATAAGTTTAATTTAGTTATATACACATATATATATATATATATATATATATATATATATATATATATGTAAATTGTCATAATATATATGTATATATATATATATTTATATATATATATATTTATATATATATATATTTATATATATATATATTTATATATATATATATTTATATATATATATATTTATATATATATATATATATAATAATTGTGAACATGGATAGCATACTAAATGTGTCTTTTATTCGTGAACTATACCTCGTAAATTTAACGATGATTGTCTTGCAGTTTTGATTTCGAGAAACTAGAGTTTGTGTATATATATATATACACAAATGCAGTATAAGAGAAGACATCTTAAACGTAATAATTAATCATGTTTAATAATCAACATATGTGTACTCTAAAGTTTGAGTATGTCAAGCTATATTGCCGAATTCGCTTAATAGTCCCGTTTTCTTCAAGACTATACAAATATCTATAAAAAAATAAATAAAAATCGTACTCCAACGAGATAATATTTAGTAACTTAGGAATATCTAAGATTGCCAAATATATTTCCGCATAAATGGAAAATCTAAATCAAATTTATTTCAGAGAATATTATAAGTATATTAATAACAAATAATTAAAAATAAAACAAGGGATGTGCAATACTGCGCGAGTGGCGGACACATTATCATTATATATACAAAACTTGCACATACACTAATAATCGGACATAGCACACAAAGTTTATAACAACGTGTCAGGCCCAATGATATATATATATACATTCCCGAGAAATACATAGCACACAAAGTTTATAACACTCCAACGTGTCAGGCACAATGATATATATACATTCCCGAGAAATAAGCGGAATCATATGATATACGTACATAACTTAATTCCTACAATATTACAACAACATGGCTGTATGTAAATTACGTTTGTGTAATCATTACTCTATAAACATATATATATACACATAAAATATACATAATACACGCATGTACGTTTATCCGTACATACAATCGTCCAGTATCGAATACAACCACGTGTATATTTAGATGAAGTAAGTCTATAATTAATTACTAAATGAAAGTTTTGATAAACAACACATTTCCATAAAAATGCCTATATATATCCATAATGAAATTTACATATACATTCGAGTTTCAAAAAAGAAGCATTATTATAAGAGTATAAAAATAAAGCCGTTTACGAAGAATATAGCAAGGGTATAGGTTTAAGAATTAGAAGCGTAGAATGTATCTCCTATCATCGGGTAACTTATTTATCTTTTGACTGAACTATGACTGCAAAGTTCAGGAATCTTAGAATAAGATTGGTGTGTAAGAAGTAATTTTGTTAATGAATATCGACAGTGACCCAGAGAAGACGATTGGTTTTGTTTTTTGAATAGCGCAGCTGGTTAACATTGCTACAACGCAAACCGCGTGCTTTGCATACACACGAAAGATTCGTTTTTGTCCTAATTATCATAGAATCCTATAACGAGAAGGAGGGCGCATTTTGCATGGAACGTTATTTTCGGCGTGAATCGATCACGATAGTGGAAACGGAGTTTCGAAAAGAATTCAAAGTTACGCGATTTTTTTCGTGGAGGGATACCTTAAGAGCCGTGTTTACGAAGCTCACGAGATTTGAAAGACCTGGAAACTCGGATTACTGAAGAAATTTCAAAAATTCAGCTACCTATGCTCGAAAAAGTCTTAGGAAAGTTTATAAATGAATGTGTTGTTGAAAATGGCGGTTATCTGAACAATATTACGTTCTACGAATGATTGCAGTCTAATTTCTCGTTCTGCTATTTTTTAAGTAAAATTTCATTTAAAAATTTTGGTCGATTAATTTTTGAGTTATTCAAAAAAATAATAAAACGTCCGTCTTCTCTATTGGTCACACACTATATTAGGCAGACACTGGTAATAGTTGGAAAAAAGGTAGGAAAATATTAAAATTTATATTTTAAACGTAAATAAATTTACAGTAAAAATTGTAAATCTACTCGAGGAGAATATATTACTAGACAATAATGTGCAAATTTTGACTTATAATTAAAGCTATTATCTTGAATAGCCGAAAGTGCACTAACCCTATCGGAACGAATGACAAAATTGCTGATAGAAAAAAGAAGTTTTATAATATATTCACACGCCTTATCGATCGCTAATCCGCTGCAAATATGGAGTTCCCGGGAGTTAAATAAACCTGCTGTATAAATAAATTCGAAATAAAAACGCAGCACCCACACTCTCATTAGATCCCCCGTACCTTAGATCCATAGTTGAAAATCCGAATATATTCAGGATACTTAGTTTCGCTGATAAAATGGAAATGAGCATTGACTATTTCAAGTGGTAAATTAAGTTTAATTAATTTTTGACAAGTGTGAATATCAATGTCCGTATTAATTAGAGTGATATCGTATGGAAGGTTAAAATATATAGAGGGAAAAACGGCAATCGTTGCCGGCTTATATGTAATATATCGGGAAATCCATTTAGCAAGAAGAGCAGTTTTGGATTCAATTTAGCAAGAAGAGCAGTTTTGGATTCAACAAATCTCCAGTTACTGTAAAAATACAGGATATTATCTATGAGAGCGTGACTTTGAAGATTACGGTATTTGGCTAAGATATTATCTGTCGAGAATATTCTTCTAAAATGTAATGATAGAGTCAAAGTCTCGATTTGGAAGGCAAGAACGAATATTACCTGTAATAATCCTCAAACCAATGTTCTGATTCAGTTTTTTAAGAAAAGAGAGGGCCGCTGATCCATAGAATATTGAGCCATAATGTAGTCTAGATCTTATGAAGGACCTGAATAACAAACTTAAAATCCTAATTCCAATTATCTTCCCTTGGCAGTGCGACAATTGACTTATTTTCTATTCAGCCGCGGCATCTTAATATCATACGTCTGGATTCCCGGTCATTCCGGAATTCATGGCAATGAGGTTGCCGGCACTCTGGCCAAGGAAGCCATTTTCTTCGGCTCTCTGGTGCCGGCAATTTCCACCACAGACCTGATATCTCTTGCCAACATATCACCGAACGAAAACAATATTCAACAGTTCATTTTCAGAGAATAGTTAGAGCTTTATTTTTACCACTGGTTACGAATGTTATAATAATGTCATCTATCTATAAACAGTCTCACCGATAACGGGTTGTGCGACTGTTATAATATCCCTGTCATAAAGAAACATAATATTACATTATTTTTTATTTTAAGGCCGAAATTAAATTTTCACTTTTTTGACTAAAAATTCTTAGTCAAATCACGTATATTGTAATTCAAGCTTTAATCAGTTACGCAGTATGCGTCTCTATTACTCTTGTTTTTTTTTTTTTTTTTTTTGACAGAAAAAAAAACATTTACTGGGCTTTCGCGGTGGTTTACCAATTGAGTTTAACCCTTTCGATCCCCTCGGGACATATATGTCCCACTTAAAAATAAAAAAGGTTTAGTGGGATATATGGGACCCGAAAATGCATTGTTTTTAGTTCATTTGGTATTTTATGACATTAACTGCTAACCACGCGAACAATGAACTCACAGCACGTGGTGAAATATTCGGTTTACTATTGTTTTGTGCGCGTTATTATCGGTGATTTGCTACATTTAGTGTTCAGTGTTTTTTTAAATAAACGAGTTGGAACGGCGTGTGTTTTTGCAGAATTACGTTCCTAAGTCTAGTGTAATCGCTGAATCAAGAAAATCTTAAAGTATAATGAATTTTCATAGTTTTTTTTATCATTTTATTATGTATATGTCCGACTAGTAATAAATAGAGGGTTATATGTGTCCCATGGGACTGAAAAGTAACAACTACGTAATCTTTATCTTTCCTAAATTCTTAAGATGTCTCGTAAAATATTGAAAGATGACGAATTATTACAATATTTGGAAGAAATAGATGAAGATCAGCTCGAAGATAGTGGATTAGAATATATTCCTTCGGGTATGTTTTTACAATCCAATAAAACTATTTTGTTGATGGAACTTGCACATTGAAAATATGATTTATATATTGATGTGACTGATTATATATATATTTAAATTTTTAGATGATTCTGATGATGGTGAAACTGGAGATATTTCGGATATTGACTCTGAAAACGATAACATTGAAGCAGCTGTAAACAGAATTATTGAGAAACTGAAGAAACATCTTCAGGTATATTTTATATAGTTTTTTTATGTATTATCCAAATTAACATACCCTAGTTTTTAATCAGATTGATGGTGATTTATTTGTTGAACATTTCAGAATTCGATGATGAAGATGAAAAAGAGCCTTGGTGAAATATTAATTTTTGGGGGAATTTCTCTTATAACATGTTACACGTCATTATTGGTCTAATAATGAACCTATTGGCAATGTGTATATAAAAAAAAAGTCCATGTCTCGAAATAGATTTCAATTTTTAGCATCCAAATTATATTTGTCTAACCCTGAGCAGCCTGAAAATGTTAACAAGAAATATTATATTGAAGAGTGTATATCGTGTTTGAAAAATCATCTTTTCGGTGTTGTCGACAGGATAGCCCGAGGCAATCGATTGATGAAGGGATGGAAATTCAAAGGGAGAAGTTCTATGGAGCAATATATGCCTATGAAACCTGTCAAAAGGGGAATCAAATTATGGTTACGTTGTGATTCAATATCCGGATATTGTTATGACATGAACATTTATAGTGGCCGAGAAATAGAAAATGTTCATGGGACTTTAGGAGAACGAGTTGTTGGTGAATTATGCACGACGATAAAAGAAAAATATGTTGTTCTATGTTTCGATAGATTTTTTACATCAATAAAGTTATTAGGTGATATACAATTTCCAGCTGTTGGAACCTACATAAAAAATAGAAGAAACACACCAAATATGTTCAAACATATTCCAAAACATGCTAGCGAATTTCTTCATAATAGCAACAATATAACAGCCTGTCATTGGAAGGACACAAAAGACGTTTTTGTTGTTTCCAATTGTTTTAATAACTCTGTGTGTAAGATGGAACGGAGGCAAAAATATGGTCAAAAAGTACAGGTAGATTGCCTCGAAATGATTGCATTTTATAATAAGTTCATGGGAGGGGTCGACTTATGTGACCAATTTTCATCTTTATATAAACATGAACGTAAATCATGGTGGAAAAAGGTATTTTATAAGTTATTTTCAATCGCTGTTGCACATTCATGGATTATTTATAAGGATCTTTCAAGAAGTAAAAAATCAACACCATTTTGTGATTTTCTCGTAACACTTGCTGAACAACTCATTCAAAGAGAACGAATGAATAGACCCAAGAAAAGAAAATGTTCAAAACCCGGAAGAAAAACGAAAAGAAGAAATCTCATTGATGTAGTAGATCATTTACCGAAAGTAATAAATACTCGCCGACGGTGCACTAGATGTGCAGAAACAACAAAAGAAAAAAGAACAAATTTATTGTGTGTCTCTTGCGATGCACCACTTTGTAAAACATGTTTTTACCGTATCATCAATAATATTTTGTTTATTTGTTTATATATAATTTTTAGGATATTAGTTCATATTTCGTGATTTTTATGCATTTGTTGTTACAAAGTTATGTAAATAAAGACTTATCTATTATTTTCGTTCTTGTGTTGAATTTGAATAAAAAAAAAATTAACAAAATTTATTTATAGCAGTTCATAAAGTACCATGGGACATATGTGTCCCACCTACAAATTCCAACGGGACAAGTATGTCCCACGGCTATGGTAATATGAACATTTGAAAATTTCATATCGTATATATCTGACGTGAATCAAGACAGTCTGTTTTCAAGTTCATAACGTAACTACATAAAATTGGGATCGAAAGGGTTTAAATAGGTAAAAGTAGGGCAAATATATGAAGAAGGAACACATTAAATAGATTTTATTACGATCAGTGTGATATATATTTACTCGGAGTAATAGAAAATAAAATAGAATTAAATCAACCATTTTATATCGCTTTTATAGATCTAGAGAAAGCGTTTGATAAATGTGATCTGCTTAATGAAATACTGGAAACGATAAATATAGATGATAGGAACAGAATTATGATAAAAGCATTATACAAGAATCAAAAAACGATAATAAAAATAGAAGTAGAAACTGAAGCAGTAATAAGAAAAGGCTTAATACAAGGATACGGCTTATCGCCTACGGTGTTCAACACATATGTATATATATATATATATATATCTTTATATATATATATTTCTTGTGTGCGTGTGTATGTTACTGAACTCCTCCTAAACGACTGGACCGATTTTGATGACATTTTTTGTGTGTGTTCAAGGGGACTTGAGAATGGTTTAGATTCACAATTTGGTCCACTGGAAAATGTTTTTTTTTTTTATTTTATTTATAAGTAGTTGTCGATTTTGGAATGTTTCACATTGAGTCTGGCTGATCGCAGTATCAAATATTGAATAATATTCTATTTTTATTTTGGTCTGTCCCGACAGTTGGTGCTGCGATCAAATTGAGAAAAATATTTTATCGTGTTATTTTAAATCGTGAGCTAAATAAATTATTACATCAAAATGTACTAAGTGTTCGAAGAGTTTTGAATGTACATTTTGCGAATTTAGTGCGGAATCGAAGTGAGTATATTTCTTATAAATTTTTTTATCAAATTTACACATGCGTTAATTAATAAGGAAAATTACTATCATTATTAGATGTATATTCGGTTAGTTTAAAAGTTACGGTCTAAAATTTCAGAAACTAGTCGGTTTACTTAGCAATATGATGATTTAGTTTCTATCAAAAAGTACGAATAATTCCAGGTTTAATATGTCCTTGTCGTTCCGTAGCACACAACAAACGCACTGCCCACCATTGATCAAACATCATTTTACTAAGTTACACATTGTTCTAGGTACCGGGTGCGTAATTTATTTAGCATTCTCCATAGTGTGTGTTTCTATTGAACAAATTCGTGCGTTCTAGCGTATCACACATTTTAGCGTAGTCTTCGTTTTCATTCATTGTCCTCAGAAAGCTAAGTCGAAATTTTAAACGACTTATTGCCAGCTGCATGTATCCATGAGATGATGGCGATTATCATGACAATATATATATACTTTTCATGAAGCTCGATAGAAAGATATAATTTAAAGTAATCGTTAGGATATATAGATTATAATGAATGTCATGTTTAATTTTTAAGAATATTGATCACAAACAAGCTATACGGTTTGTTCTTGAAAGGGTATTTCAGGTAGAATCAAAATATGTGGTCAAAGTGTGTCGATTAATGGCAAGTTGCTCTTTAAAGCTGAAATGATTACAGTATAAAATTCATCACTATTGGAAATTGTTCAATCTGTGAAAAACAATTTCGTCTAGATTTTATAAACTATTATTTTCGATATATATTGTATTTTACTTTTACATTGAAAAATTTTAATTTTTTTTTTTAAATTTAATTTTAATCTCGTAGAAAATTATTACGGTAATTATCAGAATCGGTAAACATAATTATTTTTTGCAAAACATTCGGACACTTTTATTAATACTGTATTATATAGCAGCGAAACTTATTGATATCGCCATTTCTACATTCCTAATTTTTATTTATTACAATTATTGATATCTCATTTCCAAGATTTCCGATTTTTATCTATTTAAAATACATAATTCGGATTTTACTAATACTTATATCACTGTTATAACGAAGCGTTTGTAGCTGTTACTAGTTTAAATATATATATATATAGGGAATTTGAGATAATTTTCTATAAATTCGATTCGCTAATAAGAATTTTGTTGTTATATTGTTCCAGTCGAGCATTTATTAAACATTTGATTAAATAAAAAATAAAACGGACGTACGAAAATTATATAAAAACTAGCATATTAAACTATACTTTATATATTACACACATATATATATATATATATATGTATATACGTACATGTTACTTCTAAAATACGAGACAATGCATCCAAAATGGATAAATGTATCATACAGGAAACTAAACTATAGTAAGTTTGTTAAGACAATACGTTAAAAATAAACTTTAAACTATAAAAAAAAAATAAAAAGAAAAAACGAACCCAACATACTACGCATAAATTTTAATATAATATATAAGATTTATATATACAATAACGCGGATATGTCGTATAAAATAAAACACATGCTCGGTATCCTTAGAGCTATATAAAAAAAAACATTAACACAAACACACACACACTACCAGTAGAATTAAAATATGAAAACAAAAATAAAATATTCTAAATGCATATACACATATCCGCGCATATATATATATATATATATATATATATATATATATATATATATATATATAATTATTATTAAAGAAATGGAATTAATGTATGCCATATATAGTAGAATAATAACTAAAGTCGTGTGGATCGTACTAACCAAATAAAACGTGTGAAAAATACAATACAATGTTAAAATAAAATAGGCATATATATATATATATATATATATATATATATATATATATATATATAAATTTATGTCTATATGCACGAAGGTAAAGTATCACTTCTTGCACGTCAGTACATATTACTTAGACATTAATTTTTAATCGCATATAAAACTATTATACGCTTGATAATGTTAATAATACTAACTGTGTTAAAAATAAAGAGAAATTGCCGTCGGTGGTTATTACAAATATGTATATATAGCGTATAAACGAGTAAAACGAGAATATAGAACATTATAATCGAATCGGAGGAGCAATATACTCGATAGGTCGTAAGGGTTACCTTAATATATGGGGGGCACGATCGTAAAATGGCACTACCGTTTTCATTATTATTATTATGTATTTTTACAATATACAATTTAAAAAGTGCTTCTTAATAAAAAAAAACACTGCGTTTACCGCTGTTTCGTAAAGTTTTATAAATCATTTCAAAAATACGAAAATAATAATAAATACAAAAAACGAAAATGAAAAAAAAAACGCCCCAAAAAATAAAAATAAAAAATTTTAAACAGAACGCCATTGCTAATCCTAAACGAGGGGCGATGTTAAGCTTCGGCGTTATTGTAAATAAACGTTTTAGCAGCTTCGTTTTCTTTACCGCGTTTTTCAGCGTCCCGTCGTTTAGTGTGCGGCGGAATGATGACGGTCAATAACGTGCCGATCAGTAGAAGAGCGTTCAACATCAGATTCGCCTTGAAAGCATCGAAAGTTTCAAAAACCCAACGATATGTAGGCGTCAATAACAAACTCATAATTTGAGCAGCGAACAACATCAAACCGGCCGAAATACCCTCCGAACAAGGGTAACTAATTTCGATGGCCATTTGCAATCCGACCGAATAATAACCCAACATGAATAATCTAAGTATAAAAAAAAAAATCACCATATATATTAATCGTGGAATACAGTGTCAAACCACCGCGTACAACACCATATACGCGCTAGTAATAATATAGTATACTACAAAAACACGCGGATAGCTGAATTGTGTAGTGACAACGAAGCGATTACAATCAGTTCTCCCGGCTGTGTGTATGTATCTATCTGCGATATTATGATTGCCCTGTACGCTACCGCGCATACGATGTTATAGGGAGTGGGTTGTCACTATGTTGTCTACGTGATAATCAAGAATTATATAACGATGAAAAACTTTTCGAACTCTCGACCGTCGAGCACTCTAGAAACTATGTCATAGCGTAAATGTCGATATAATTTATGTACGAAATAATATTTTCGAACATGTAAACTAAATTTTTTACGAGTTCTTTTGTATTATTTGTAGGAAGATAATATACAGCGCACACACACACACACACATATATATTTCTTTTTCCAATGGCATTCACACACACACATATATATTTCTTTTTCCAATGGCATTCCTTGACAGGAGTTAACCCAAATCATGTTCTGATATTTTCTATTATTAACATCCTTTATTATATCGACCACTTTTTTATTTCCTCCGAAACCGGCGATTACCACTTCTAACCGTTTCCTACCCCTTGGCGCTTTCTTACAAAGGCAGAAGATAGACCTATATAAAGAAATCAGAGACGACCGACTAATCTCACGGAACTCGATTTAACTCGCAACCTAATCATTAAGAATTTGTGCAAGAACAATGGCAAATATCATTAACGCGCGTATACTCTGTGAAAATTAGTTCTGACATGGACGCGATCTTTGAAATATTTAATCTTACGCAAGCGCCCAACGTTTAGTATCAAATTAATTATATAATTGATAAACTATTTAAATTATTTCGAATATTCGATAAACTCTTTTAATACAGCCGCGAATGATACAGAATTAAGTATTTTGGTGGCATTAGCGCATGGATTTTGGACGCAGGTATTGTAGGACTGATGATTTGTGAATCTGGTGAATTCTCGGCGAAGGCAAAGTAACCATTCGCTACTCTCGCATAATAGACTGATGAATGACGAGGTGCGAATGCTGCAGTTGCTAACCTGAGCGCTATACGCTAGATGCTATTTAAGTATTTATCCCTTTTATAAATTTTATAAAGCGCGTGTTTATTATACAATACCGCTTCTTAGGTGAACTGTAGATAACTTTCAATGTATTTATATACATAATTTTTAAAAGAGACATTTCACCTCAATCGGAAAATAAAAAATTTTGTTAGCTTTAACATTTCATGTACCATATAGCTAACAAAATTGAAAAAAAAAACCAAACCACGATAAACTGTTTATCGTAAAAATTTTTACTACGTCGTTTATCGCGTAACAAAAAATAACAATCATGTGATAATCGATGCGAGTTCATAATTCGACCTATTTACACAATTTCTATCATTTGTCATTGTAATACCAAAAAAAAAAAAAAAAATATTACATAAAAAAGAGAACAAAGTGAAAAAACCCAGTATTTTTTCATGAAATAA
The DNA here is from genome assembly GCA_032883995.1 of Coronaproctus castanopsis. Lineage (NCBI taxonomy): Eukaryota > Metazoa > Arthropoda > Insecta > Hemiptera > Monophlebidae > Coronaproctus > Coronaproctus castanopsis. The sequence goes on from CM065052.1 coordinate 48,878,758, forward strand.
TTTGATAGGGAATGCGGTAAACAATATAATTAACAAACCAGCGGTATAAAATATATACATAAATAATTACACTACATAGACAAAAAAATATTTTGTGTCTATTTTAATTTTTCACGTATAAACTTTATATTGTTGGTTTGTTGATTGTGTTGTGTACCACATTCACGATCAGATTAATTTGTTGCAATATTGAATATTTAAATTTAGTATAATTTTAAACTTTATTTTTTTTTTTTGTTTCGTTTTATATATATGTTTTATGTCCACTCGATAATGGCTTAAGAACGGAAAAGATTTGTGTTTTTTTTTTCATATAAAAACATGGTAATTTTTAACGACTTTTTTGGTTTTTACTCTTTAAAAAGCACTAAATTTCACACTGTTCAAATTTTATATATATATATATCTGATTCACCTCAGGGGGGGACACCTCCTTATCGTGGTGCAGAGGCTTGCATGCAATCAACGATGCTGGTATGTTGGCTGTAACTCTGTTACCAGAATGGACACCGAAACCAAACAAGCCTCAGTAGAGAAGCCAGACTAAAAGTGTCCCAACCAGGTAGCGTCTATAATCCAGAGGAGTGGCTACAAAAGGCGTCTGTCCCCTATGTTAAAGTCGGCTTAATTTCATACGTAGAAGGAATCGGGGCACCATTGCGTTTTAAATACCTCACGAAAAACTATAAATCTTGTGTCCGAGTATCGGGCTTGAGAGTCTGAATGAACCGAGGAAAAGATCGGACTGAATGGAGGCAAAATACATTTGTTCATGAAAATCCATAGCATCACGATGCTCGGAACGAGCCACAATGATGATGATGATATATCTGATTCGTCGTTCGTTTAAAATTTCAAGGTTTTCAATATTCGAATCCCACCAATGTCCCATATATGAAATAGTATGGTTTGTGTTCAATATATCAACTGACAAATAACATAATGTTCAATGATATAATATTCCTTTTCAATGCAATACATTCAAATGCTGTTTCCGTTCAGTCTGCCCGGATCTAATAGCAATTATAATGCGCATCAGTCGTCTTGGCTTTTTCCATGCCATCGATATCACATGTAGTATCTTATAGGTGGCAGGTCGGTGCACTAATCGATGATTGCATAATTCATGCGCAAATTCGTCGGTTATATTACCACACTAATATAATAATATCTATCTATCCATACTTGACGGTCTGTATATATATATATATATATATATATATATATATATATATATACACATATATATATATATGTGTGTATAAGAGAAGGAGCGGGAACTAATATGAAAAACAAATGAGACAAGAATTCCATCATTTGAAAATTCCTTATATTCCTGAGTATCGATTCGATTTGAGTAGCTACTATAATTCAATAGTTTTCTCCTAACCGCATTCCAGAGTACTGACATACTAGAAAGATTGACTGTTCTACCTTCCACTGTCACATGATGCTTTAAAATTCATACGTCTTTATCATTTTCAGTCTGATTTTTCCAGATGTTTCTTAATAGTCGTAGCATATTAGTTTGTCGTCTATATTAAGAATGATTCCTCTTGTATTTGAGTTGTCCTGAGTCCATTTATTTCTCCATTCCATCAAATGACGAAAACTACATAATATACATCGTACGTTATGTACGATGCTGCTACTCGCGAATATTAAAAGTATTTCAAAATTCTGACATTTTTGTTCCGTAATATACAAAATTTTTGCATATTTTTATTTACAAATATCTAACGAAGCATAATCTGTTATCGTTGTCACGGAAAAACTATATATATTATATATATATATATATATATATATATATATATATATATATGTATATACTTACCCTAATAGTGACGCTATAATGTACACAGCGACTATGTTTTGTTGTTCCAGGAAGTATGAATAAACAGCCATCGCTACAGTAGAACTGATATATAGAAATACGGTTGTGTCCCTGAAATGATACGTAAAAATTACTTTTCTAAAACGTGAAATAAAATAAATAAAATAATATAAACGCATATGATTACAAACAGCTATTAGTGACGACGTAATTAAGTACTTTTCTCAATGACAAATATCTGTTAAGATTTTTCAGCTAATACTTTTGTCGTACGTGCACTACTTTTTACCGTCCAGACATCGCGCCAGTGGTCTCGATAATGAGGATCTGAGTACGTTACATCGGTATTATTTTGGATAAAATACTCGCCTTTATGAAACATTACGGACGGTGCACCATTTAATTTTTTAGTTGCGCATCTACTTTCGATACGAAATTATCAACTTCCATTTATAAAGTAATTAATAACTCTTTAAAAAACACTTTTTCGATACTGTTATCATTATTGCGTATATAACTTCCGTTTCAGCAGGGTTTTATATCATTTTTAACGTAAAACGAACAATTACTTAAATAAACAACAAAAAAGTAGTCTGAAATCGCTGAATTTTTATATAAAAACACCGCAGCCAAGCTTTGCGGCGATTAAACCATACTAGAAGTAGAGGGAAAATAATCAATTGTGTGGATTTAAAAATCAACCAACATTACGAACCAAAAACTTGATAATATAGATATAGGAATCCTACATAAACAGATAATACCTAAAGACTCATTATGCCCAAAAATGCATAAATTAGTTTAAGCAGTGTTATCAATAGAATAAACAATAATTTTAACAGATAGTGATAAAATAAATAAAGGAAAAACATAATAAAAATCCATAATAAATATAACCCTGTTATAGTTGATGAAATATGGAAAAAAATCTTGCAATAAAAATACGGAAAAAGATAAAAATAATTATTTAAGTTTGATAAATTATGTCGTACCTATAAAATAATTAACAAATATAACATAGATCCATCATTCATCACTGAATCCAAAGGTTCGTTTCCTCCATTCCGTTCTATTTTCGATCATCCGTTTTAAATCCGAGTATCACATACCATATCTTTAATTATCTTGTTTATATAGTTATTCCTTAGTCTTCTCTTCTTTGCGGGTTTCCATCAATAATCAATTTCATTTTATCATCGTGTCTCAGTATATGTCCCATCATCTTTGATCTACGTCTTTTTTACGGTATTTATTAATTCCTAACTTTCGCCGATCTTGATCGTTCAGGACTTCTTCGTTGCTTTTCTATTGATTTTATCTTTAGCATCTTTTCCACAGTCACATCTCTGTTGTCATCATTTTCTATCAGCTTCATGTATTCACAACATATAGCAATGTACTCCATATATAGACTTTTATGAGTCGTTTTCTGAGTGTTATGCTCGCATTATTATACGTTTGATTTCTCTGTCGATTTTCCCATCTCCTGATATCATACAGCCTTAATATAACGCATCTTTGACTCTTCCAATTTTTTTTATTATTCAATAATACGTTTTCTTTCGTCACGTTGAGGTTTTTTCGCATATTATTAATTTAGTTTTGTATTCTTCCAAGTGTAGTTTCGTTTGTTGCTTCTCGAAGTTCTTCTTCAGACTTAGCAATAATGACAACGTCATCAGAGAATCTTATCATATGAGTGTACTCGCATTGAATTTGTATCCCAATTTGTTTATTCCTCCGACCATTTTTTTATTGAGTTTATTGGTTTTTCTATGTATATATCAAATAACGTTGGTGAGATAACGCATCCTTGTCTTTGCTTATTCTTATTTCTTCTCTGTTTTACCTAACATGGTGAACAGATGATGACCAGAAAACCGCTCGTAACATAGAAGACAGATGCTTGTGGATTTTGAGTGGGATCTAGGTTTATAGCGGCCATGCTCGCATTAACGGGTTTATGGAGCATTTTTAAAGTAAAACCAAGTCTTTCCCACTGCACTCTGATACATCGCCCCTCATGGTTCGCTGTTGATTATTCGTCACTTATTCGCAACTAACCTCCATATTTGAAGCCAGTTCTAGTACTATCCACCAAATGTGGACCCGCCTTTTCCTCTGAGCCCGGAGCTCTTGGTTATACATATTTGTGTGCCCACGAATAAGAAATAATAACCATTAAATCAGTAATAACAACAAAGTAGAAGATAGAAAATATATTGATTAAATGAAATTTAGGAGAAACAGGCAGACAATCCGCAATTTAAAGAACATTTAAATTACAATGATCTGTAAAGAATAAAAATGACTAACCGAATTACAAAATTTTACATGAGAAAAACATTAAAAAAAAAAACAAACGAAAAAATGGAAATAATAAAGGAATTAGATAAAAAACAATTTGTATTATATCGATAAATTTTAATGAAGAATTTGTTTTAAGAAATATATATATAGAAACATTTAATCAATTGTTTTATTAGACGGAAAGTTTTTATTATTCTGATTATTTAGTGTAATTGTTTACGTATAAATTTTATATCGCTGATTTGTTGATTGTGTTGTTTCTATCGGATTATTTTACAAATAACTGGTTTTTCACATTGCTATTTTTTGTAATATCGTATATCTATTAATTACTTACATGTTATTTAATTTTTGTTTCCTTTTTCCTTTATATTTTTTATGAATCGTGTATAGTTTCTTAAACATTTTGTTTTTTACATTTGGTAATGGTTTAATGTACGAAAAGTTTTGTGCTCATTTTATATAAAAATTTAACGATTTTAACTAATTTTTTATCGTTTATTTATTTTGTTAAAAATAACATTCTACCCGGTACAAATTACTAATTTTATAGTGCTACGATCGTTATCGGTTACAAAATTACAAACTGTACTACGACAAACTTCTAGAATAAAATACAGTTATTAACCCATTTTGTTGAGTACTTCTTTTTTTAAAGTACACAGTACTTCAACGAGGGTACACGTTAGAAAATAACTAAAAAAAAAAACACGGTATTTTGTGTAAAATACCGCTTTTTAAAGACGACTGTAAATTGTTTTTAGTACGTTTAAATAAATATTTTTAGAATCGAGATGTCAACCGAATATGATGAAAAATTCGGAATTTATTGTCAGCGTCGAAAATTCACTATACGACACGGAAGAGCAATCTGTTCTCTACATATCGCAATCGTAAATTACATATAAACGTCAAAGATAAAGTAATAATTTACACGATTAAATATCGTTTCGTCTATATTAACGTATTTCTTGCAGTTTTTATTTTAGGTCATTAGATACATTCTTTACCTTCCTTAATCCTTATACAATTACGGAAATACTCTACACATGTAAAAGACTATATCCTCAAATTATTAAAAATAAATAAATTTAAAAAAAATATATATATATATAAAAATAAATTTCCCGGTGTAGCGGGCAGTCTACTCTCACGATTGGAAATTACAATGCTGGACAGCTATACTTCGAATACCGGCTTATCGAACGTAACTTATTATTTACACACGATGTTTCAGTTATTATTAAATTTTATTTTTCGCTAATTATAAATTTTTTTAATTAACTAATTTGATATTTTTAAATTCATACATATAACTATTTCAACTATCTGTTTTTTACTCTGCTTTATTAATTTTTCATTACTAAAATACCCTATTATATTTACCGTATGCTAAAATTACATCGTAAGAATTTTACCTTCTCCATAGAGGGGCCAGACAATTTTCCGTATTTTCTAAATTCATCGTAATATTTGCAGAATGGTCATTCGTATATAGAAAAAAAAAATTATTTACCAAAGGGTAACGAATAATTATCCAAAACGAATAATCAAATGATTCCATAGTACAGGGAGCTGATGCAGCGGTTAGCTAATATATGGCTATTACCAGAGTGATAAAATATTTTGGCCATATTATACGTAGTGAGCGTAACTCGAAGCTGGTAATAGTACAGGCGACAATAAAACAGACTGAACGGCCGATGTCCATCCCAGCCATGGGCAGATATAATAACCGGAACGGACTGGTACTGTACGACGTCCACGCCACAGAGAAGCATGACGCAAAATTACGCAGTTATGATCACGATGCCTCCTAGGAGTGACCGATTAAGAAGATACCAATAATATACAATTAATTACGTAGTATACGTAATGACGATCTTACTTGAACAAATGTTTCCAATCCAAGAAACAACCACCAATAATCGCTCCGACCAGACCGCAACATACTATTAAAGATCCGATCAAGCCGGCATCTTTTTCGCGTCCCTAGAAACGGAAAAAGATTAAGATGATTTAAGATTTTACAATAAGATAAATAAACACAGCATGGCAAAATAAACATGTTTTTTAAATCGCCGTCTTTAAAAAAAAAATACAGCTCCTGAAAAGGGTAGCCGCTTTATTTCTACAATCTTAGATCTAAACTAAATAAGCAGTATTTATAAATAGCATTGCGCAGATGAATAGCCCAATGACTAAACTCTGCTAATTATATTAATCGGTAACGACCAATTGATGAAGTTTGATCGGCCTTCTGAGATCCAATACAAAAGTGTCGATGTCTCTGGATTTGGGTGGTAAAAAGCCGTTTCTGATGCTGTCGAGCATAATCATGTATTACTTCATTGACCCATTCGAAATGTAGATCTGCATAGAGTGCGGCATTTTGTTTAAACCAACGAGCATTCAGCCGAATAAATTTATTTTGAGCTGCTTGAAGTACTTCTTGATTCGATGCTTTGCACATTCCAATATGTGTATTCCGTAAGTCCATATTGAACGTATAACAGTTTTATATATTAGGAGCTTCCAGCTTCATTTTAGAGCGACGCTCAATAAATAAAACTTAATTTTCGAGAAACAATTAAATTAAACATTCGAAATATTAAAATTTCGAACTTTTTCGTAAATTTTGAAATATTTAAACAGATGGAAAACAATTATTTACGTCATATTCAATCGATTATTCTACGAATTAATCGAATAGATTATTTTTATATCTAAAACTTTATAGAAACATAATTAATTTTATTAATCCGATATTCACGCGATAAAAAGGCCGTGAATAAAAGAGACATCGAGATTTTACGCTAATAGTCGTTGTAATAATTAATAAGTTTAGATAGTCATTTGTAGGAAATAAATAAACGAAGAGATGCAATAATGTCGAATGATTAATAATTTTCTATTAGTTACGAGTTTAACAGTTGAAATAACGATATCTACGTGAGATCAGATTCTAAATGCGTCCCAGATAGGCAATATTTATTATAAATCGTGTTAATTTTACATATTCGTAAAACTAATTAGAGAATGTATTACTTACAATACAAAAACTATTTCCGAGTTTTAATAACTAGTAATATATATATATATATATATATATATATATATATATATATATATATATATATATATATATATATATATATATATAAATCAAAAATTAAAAATAACACAATATACAAATCAATAAGCATGAAACTAATATATATATATTACACACGATAACATGTAAATATCTCCTTAAAATGTAAACATCTAAACTGAAAAAAACATTATTTCACATTATAATCTAATTACGTACGTCTTCAATATTATGTTAAACTACAATAGGGGACAGTTAATATCGAGGCTTAAGGATATGCTTTACCGTTCCTTTCAACCATATTTCAAAAAAGCTTATTAAAAGATAAATAATATGCTACTATTCAAAAGACAATTCCAAAAGAGCCTCGTGTTAAACACGGTGATTTCCTCCATAATAATTCTGTTTCCGTATTTGTTGCATTAATAAGTGATCATAGCTGTAGTCACCTCGTCAAGTTAAGGATCGTCAGAAGCGGCGTTTATGAGATATGTAATACTGAAGATAGTATCGAACATCATATGTGGCCCTGGCTCAAATACAAGATTAAATTTCTGTCATCGACAAGGAATAATACAACTTGAAGAGCTTATTATCGATCCTACCTCCTTGGATGCGCGTAAATTATATAATTTCATTAAGGCCAATAATATAAATTTATAATATGATCAGTGCAATTAAACTGTCCAAAAGGTGAAAACCGTGTCAAATGTATATAATTCGTTTTATATATATATATATCGTTAAAATCGGTGGAAATACTTACCGGGAAATAAGATAACAACACGCGATTAAGTAAAGTAGCGTGCGAACTGAACACACCGATGTGTAAACCGTACGTCAACAGCATCAACAAGAAACTACGTTGCGACATCAATTTCTTCAGCACGCCCATAATATTTTTCGTTTGACGCATATCTTTTTGAACAACTTGAGCGTTACTAGGAAACATTTTCGGTCTGTCAGTGAAGACTGTTCGAGAAAACAATCGTAAATTAAAAAACAATAAATAAAATAAAACAAAACAAAACAAAAATAGTTTTGTACTTATTTAATTTACCGAAAAAAATAGAAACTCTTTTATAGTGTATAAACAATCTCTGTCTCATACGGACTATAACAGCAATGTCATTTATATATACAAATCGTTTTAAAGATAACGTCTGAAGGGAGTTTCGGATAGAATTTTCGAGATTACATTTGAAACTTCGTACGGTCTGAAAATGACAGTGATACAAATATATGCCCTAACTTCTGATTCATCAGAAGAGGAAAGTGATGATTTCTACCAAGAATTGCAGGATACAATAGAAAAAGCTAAAAGTAATTTTCCTGGGAAAATACTAATACTAGGAGATTTTAACAGTTAAATTGGATTTAGACTGAAAGGAGAAGAAGAAATTATGGGTCCTTATGGATATGGAAAACGGAATCTTAGAGGGTCAAAGCTGTTGGTGTGAAAATTTCAAAATCGTTAATTCATATTTTAAAAAAAGAAGAGGGAAAAAAGTGGACCTGGATGTCACCAAACGGAGATTATAAAAACGAAATTGATAGAGGATATTAGATACGTACAAAACATAGATATCAGTACAACAGAATTGCAGACAGATCATAGATTAGTCACAATAACTCAAAGTAGAAAAGTAAAAGAAAATTAGCGAAAAAGAAACCAAGAATAAGAATAATGGACGGCCACAAGATTATTATAATATGTTGGTTAAAAGTACTAAGAAATCAACACCATCAGTTGTAAAAAAGAACACAAAAAACAAGAGGAGCTTTCGGGAGGATCTAAAGTTAGATATTGAAAAGCGCGTACGTCTCAGACAAATAAAAAATAAAACATCAAAGGAAAAACTAGAATTTAATGTCATGTGTAAAGAAGTGAGATACAAAATCAGAAATTTTATAAATAAACGGAATAATGATATAATAATCAATATCCTAGAAAACTTTAACTCGGTAAGAAAAATAAGAAAACTCATGTCACAGGAAAAGCTATTTATAGGATTGATGGACAAGAAGATACAACATGAAAGGAAGAAAATTGTTATGGAAGCTACGAAATATTACACAAATATATACGCAGAATTAATAAATTTAACGAGGATTTTGGGAAGATTATAACGGTAGCGGAGACGAAATAAATGTCTCGCCATTTTTAAATGTTGAAATAGAAAACGCCATAAATCATTTGAAGAAGGATAAAACCCCAGGGAGTGATGGGATTACAAATGAATTAATAATCATTGCGAAATATGGAATAATTAATAAAATTACATGTTTATTCAATAGGATATTGTTTACGGAAAAATTACCTGGGCAATGGAACGAGACAACAATAAAATTATTACATAAAAAAGGAAGTAAAGAGGATACGGATAACTATAGACCTATAAGTACAAACTTTTTACAAAATATTTGCTAAAATACTGTACACACGTTTAGTAAATAAATTAGATGATCAACAGCCTCCAAAACAAGCAGGTTTCGGCGCAAACTACTTTACTATAGATAATTTACCAAGTAATACAGAAATTAATAGAAAAAACGGATGAATACGAGATAGAAATATTTTTCGCATTTGTTGACTTCAAGAAATCCTTCGATTCGGTAGATCGCGATTTCCTCTATGCTTCTTTCCAGAATCAAGGAATACATAAGAAATATATAAGATTAATAAAGAATAGCTACGATAATACACGGGGAAAGATAATATTGGATCAGGAAGGAGAAAACGTTCCATTGAAAAAAGGAGTTAAACAAGGGGACCCCTTCTTACCAGTCTTATTTAACGCGGTTTTGGAACAACTATTTAAGAATCTATCATGGAAACAATATGAAATAAACATCAATGGTACACATTTAACAAATTTACGTTTCGCAGATGATGTGACACTTATAGCTTCCACGGCTATTACAGACGATGCTTAACGAACTAGAAGAAATTGCAAAAAAAGCAGGACTGAGTATAAATAACAAAAAAAAGCGAATTATTAACTAATATCACATGGCAAAATGTGACCATTAACTCACACAAATTAAAATGGGTTGAAGTTATATATATTGGACAACCTAATTTCATTTAAACACAAAACAGACGAGAAAATAAATAGAAGAATAGCAATCGGATGGAAAAAGTATTGGGATTGAAGGAAATTTTTAATAAGAAAACGAGTCAATCATTAAAAGCACAAGTATTTAATATACGTATCATGCCGGTGATTACTTATGGATCACAAACATGGTCATATAATATTAAGCAAATAAAAAAGTTTCAAATTGTGCAGAGAGGGATTGAAAGGAAAATGTTAGGAGTTACAAAATTGGATAGAATAAACAAGAATACATTAAAAGCACAGTCAAGGACAGAAGACCTAATGGAGAGAGCACGAAAACTCAAATGAACATGGTGTGGTCATGCCATGCGGAAACAATCAGATAGCGGGACCAGAAAATGTATAGAATGGATTCCGCTGGATAGGAAAAGGAAAATTCGAAGACCAAAAAGACGATGGAAAGACGACATTGTTAAATATGTTGGGATCAATTGGATGCGAAAAGTAATAGATAGAACTACTTGGAAGAAAATGGATGTTGGATATATTTTTTCAAAGTAAAAAGAGAAAAAAAATAACGGAAGAGGCGTTTGCTCAATTTCGGCTTTTATTATTATCGTTAATTTTTAATTATTTTATGCATGTATTTTTTGGTGTATTTAAATGAAATAAAGATATTATTATTATTATATATATAAAGACGAGCTGCTGGTAAAATCAAACACTAAAAATCGCATGCTATCCATTTCTGTCTGTTGAGAATATGTGTAAAAATACAAACATTTAATCACACAGATCTCCAGCCTTCTCGTGCGTTGTTGACATTGCCATTATGTACATCAGAAGTTGGAGTGATCGCCATTATGTCTATGTATACAAATGTTCTATTTTTACTTATTTAATCGAATATATGATTATGCCTATTTCCAGATTTTTGTTAGGGGTGGTATCTACTCACTCTCGAAGCTAGTTCGTCGTTTGATATAACGCACCATGATAAGCATGCATACGTGCGTAAGCTTATGCCTAATTATTAATTTTCATTTCATAAATCTAAATGTAATTATGGGCTTTAGCGACAATTTCGTACTAAAGCTAACAATTATATTCAGAAAAAAATCAGGCTAAAGAATATTCCTTGTGGGATAACTGATATAAAGCAATCGGCACAATATACATAAATTCGTAGTTGCTAGAGTCCTCGACAATCATCAACTCGATGATCAGGGGTTCAAAACCAAAACACGCGACATATTACGATTTCATCATTATTTAGTTCTTAATTATCACGGAGAAGGCAGTGGCACCCCACTCCGTATAACATCATATACGCGCGCATCTGTGTCGTATATAAATAATGTCTTGAATGCCAGTTCATTTAGTACGCAAAAATAAACGTATAATAGCTAGTCACGACGTTTCGACAACGATACGACGATGATGAGATAGATATATATATATATAGGGTGATAAGGAATAATTTTTATTTTACAGTAGATTATTAATCGTATTAAAATATTGAACTTACAGAAAACCATAAGTAGCGTAATGGCACTTGAAAATATGCTGATAACCAAGCATAATGTGGTTAGTTCTTTATATATCCCATCCGGATTGCCCTTCGAAACTACAATCAACGGAGGTAGGATGAATCCCAAAGAAGCGCCGAACTATAAAAAATAAAATACATAAGAACAGGACCATTAGTTCTAGGTTTTAATTATTTATAAATATATATATGTGTGTGTGTGTAATGCTTTAAACAAGGAACATGCGTTATTATTTACACTAAAACATGACGATTGCTATTTGAAAACATTATAAAACGAAACAAAATATTATCTAACAAAGTTAATGCGCGACCTCTGCGATGGATAACGAAATTACATAATTATGTTTATAAGGACTTGTACAAATTATGAGTATTATTATCGTCATTATTTGTCAATCTAATTTAATTTTTTTACTGTCCAGCTATAACACTCTCGAAATACACGTATGCCTACTTTAATGTTAAATATAGATCTTGTTTTCTTTAATAAACTTATATAACATTGTTGGCACAGGTGAACACGGTTCTGTTAATATTTGACGAATTGCAATCGGCATTGTTTCATACTGTACAATGCACACCAAAAAAGTAAAAAAAATTGTTCATGACCTTCTACACAACTTGAACAGGTCCAAATCGGATATGTCGAAGTTCCTTCTTCTTGTCAGGGGAACTGACATAGACTGGAATCAATAATTTTTAATTCTAGCTAGATGTTTCTTTAGTTCGCATGTTTCTCATTCGTAACATAGTTTAAATTTAAATTTAGCTGCTTTCTAAATTGCAATTTGAAACTAAGATTAATTTGGAATATTCGGCTGTAATTGTAGTAATTATTTCCTTTGGTTGCTGATATAAGTTTATGTTTCTGATTCCACGAAGCATACGCTTTCTGCTTAATATGCCGTCCACTTAATCGGTTTGTCTTCTATTTCATCTATCTGACCACTTATTAATGTGTCCACTACTTCATTTCCAAACATCCGTGTGCGCGATGGTATCCACTTGAAGTGTATATCGTTTTCTCGTTTTTATATATCCTCTATTTTGTTTTTCTAATCTGGAAAAATATATGATTCAACATTTTTTCATTCCTCACTTGTAGTTGTCGTAATGCACTCATTGAATCACTGACGATTAGAATGTTTTTAATAATATCTTTTAATATAGAAGTTCTACTGCACAAGATGAGTTCGCATAGGACAGTTTATATACTTTGCTTATATATATATATATATATATATATATATATATATATATAGGTAAAAGGCTGCTATATACCAATCTTTAGAATTATCTGGAGAGTCACCAGTATAAGTGATTATAAAATCCTGAAACCGTCTTTGTTTTATTTCATCAAATATCTTATTATTGATGTTATTATTTTCTTTTTTATCAAGTTCTAATTTTATATTCATAGAGATAGTTTCATACGGGATTTAATATACCGCAAATTTAGTACATTTCAGTATAATGAGTCACCTGGTTCTAGCGTAACTGCTGACAACTGAGGGGGGGGTTAGATTTTATTTCATTTAATATATTTGCCATTTTTCTGCCTAACATACGCAAGAAGAACAGTTGTTACTCCAATTCGAATGGAAATTCCTAAGTTTCTGCGCATCAAGTGTGCGCTGGAGTGGTAGACATAGCTGCTATACATAATCGGAGAGTTTTGTTCTTGATTATTTTTATTTTCTCTTGTTTAGTTTTATTCAGATTTAACACGATACGGGAATAATCAAATTTTGATCTTATCAGCGTTCTATAAATTATAAAAATGGTGCTTTTTCGGTTTTCTTAAAAATATGTGAGATTTCTTCAATCCACTGAAGTTTTGAATTCAAGTACATACCAAGATATTTTATATTATGATATTATATATATATATATATATATATATACATAATTCAAACTAATTTAAAGTACACTTTTGAAATTATTTCATTTCAATACATTTAAAAATGTAAACAAAACGTTAATATTATAAATAGTCTTGGTTTATTTTTAATGTAAGAATAATATTTTATCGGTTTGCTGTAACGTTATCTGTGTTTTATGTTGTTTTCATTAGCTGGTAAAAGTATTTAATTTTACATTTAGTGATATCGTTATCGATGTTTTATTTATTTCATTGGCATCCCAAATGTTTTATATATATATATATATTTCTAAACGTTCTCTCTATTATCCTGTTTTATTCCATCTCGTTATCTTCCAAAATTTTCATTTTATATTTATTAACGTTAAGAGTTTCCCGTCATTAAAGTTGCCCGGGACTCGCTTATACGCATAATAACCGGCGGTTTTATTATATCATACAACAATTTAATATCGGTTCGCTATATTTATTGTAAATCGAATTAAATACCGATGAAATTTGATTTGATTTAAATCGATTTGAAAATATTGTTATTAGGTTTATGAGATGAAATGCAATCGACTATAAAAATATATTAGTAAAATCAGCGAACAATCGATTATTCAGCATTCAGTATTCGCTGCCGCAGACATTCTCTGTCATTTCAGCTGAATTATACGCGATTTATATTGCTATGGTATCTTTACTGAGCTCCGATGTTGATAAACGTTCGATTATATGTTCTGACTCTCATCCAGCGCACCGCACTCTGTGCGACGTTTTCAACCATGATCAGCACCCCATAGTCCGTTCTCCATGTTAGGAACGGTTGAATTTGAACTCTGGGATTTACAATCTCAGTTTTAATCTTGAACTGACCTATTCCTAATTATAATTTTTCATATCTACACGATGGAAAACTATCCAAGAAGACGCGAAATTCTTAAATAAAAATTTCCTTCAAAATAGTCATTTAAAAAAAAAAAAATTACAATATAAAGGAATTCCTATTTACTATTTAATCGATTTTCGGTTCTACCGGGTAAAACAAACACGAAACGAATAGAAAAACACGTCTAAATTTCGACTTATTTTTATTATTTATATCGTTTAATACGGTATTACGGAACTCATCCAATTCTCATCTTATGCAAATTTCAATTTTTTGGAAAAAACAAAGAAAAATAAAAAACTAATAAAAAACGACGTTTCGTTATTTATAAGAAAAAACCGACGATTTAAACTTTGTACTTGGCGGAACGTCTTTTTTTATCCTGCCGATTCCGAGTTATAAATTGTTTTTCGTCCATCATCGGTAAACGAGGATGTAATTTCGATGTTTTTCAATTTTAGACACGAATCCATCTCCGTAAATTGATTAAATATCTGAACCCGATCGACATCGATGATTATTATAATAATGATAACGCGTGTCGTGTTCACATCGGCAACATATCACGTGACTCGCCAACTTGGCGCGGTCGTCTGTAAATTCGATCCGAAGTATCGAGGATAATCCGTAATTACTCTAGACAGGTAACGTAACGAAATAACTTTTATTTCCGTATTCGCGATAAAGTCTCTCGATATAATGCGAGCTTGTTCTTTGTTTCACATCTTCTTATTCGATATAACGAGCGGCAATTAAGTAGTAGAGCGTCATTATTATGTAACGGGATGTACCGTTCGGGGAATTACAAATTTACGTAATTCCGCCAGTGCGTCATAATTCCCTAACATCGATAAGTTTTTAAACCGCAACATACACTTCTATGCGCGATAAAGAGTGGAATGCGACAAAAAATTTCGATTGAAATAGTAAAATTAAAACGAAGTAATCGAAGAATTAATTTCGTTTTTAGTTTGGTTTAATCCTTTCAGTCACTATGTACGCTATGTAGTAAATGAAATTTTACTTCCCGATCGACGTGCAAAATGTCCCAATTTTAAAAATATTTATATAAATACATCGAAAATAGTTCACCTAATTTATAGTTTTGTGTCAAAATTTTATAATCCCGCGACCGATAGGGTTAAAAATGACGAGAAAATATCAGCCAAAAGTGGAATACGATTAATATAACGTAAAAATCATTCGAACTTCAACGTTACGGCCTATCGATACTCGCTATTTTCTGTCGAACTGTATGTAGTAATATATTTCGCTCTGTCCATACCGAAAACCGCAAAAATCGTTTAACACGTTCTCTCTTTCCTTCTACACCGCGCGTTTCAAATTCCGAGAAATTGCAACCTGTGTAACTCTACCCTTAATATAATTTGATTACGGATCCCAAAAATCGCGCAGTTTTTATAACCGAATGAACTGGCGGATAAAACAGCTTAAATAACTCCTGTATCCGAATTTGATGCGATCGCTTCCGTGAAATACACGGAACAAAAATATAAAACATTTCTCCATCTACGCTATCTCTACAACTGATCACCTTAGAGAGCTATCTCTGTTATTATCATTTTGAACGGATTCTTTTTTACGCAGTAGAAATATTGGTTACACCGAGTCGACTCGTGGCTACGTTATAAATAAAAACAGATCCGCCATTGTGCGCTCGCTGCGTGCAGACACCGTTAATACGCGGACATTTATTTCCCAAATACCCAACAATATTCCGTATACCGATTTCGAAAATTTAATTGCAATACTAGAAATTTTATCCGACGACCCGAGAGCTGTACGAGCTTTAATTTCTACTCCGAAATATAGCTACGATGTCAACTCTGTAGAACATCCTTAATAATTACTTTCGGGTGGCCCTAGCTGTAGCAATGGTGAAAACCAAAAAAATAAATTAATTTCGAAAAATTTAGATTTCGTCCGCGTTGAAAAATAGTAATCACGATAAATACTTTCGCAGGAAATTCCAAAAAACTATTATTCGAGGAAATTTAAAAGTTATTCCGGACGAATAAACCTCAATCGTATCAACAAAATACGATAATCGCAAAAAAAAAATTAAATATATTACACGTGTGTATTGTAAAAACGTAGACCCATAAAATTTTGCGCAAAACCTTAATGCCATATCTAAAAACAAATTAATTCAACGCTAGATAAAATTAAATAATACGCAATTTTGTTTAACAAATAAATAAGCAACGAAAATTTATCGTAGAGAATACTGAACATTTCCTTTATTCGTTAGTTACATCTGCCAGTAATAAAAACAATATTTACATAAAACCGAAGTGGAATGAAAATACATCGTTAATTGAAACTTACATTTATTCACACACACACACAATGATGTCTGCATACATACACAATATACATATAAACCTAATATATATATATATATATATATATATATATATATATCCTCGCAAAAGTAAGCATATGTCTGTTGTACATTATGCATAATGAAGTTTGAAATATAAAGATCGGTCCTATACAAAATGTAAAACTAAAACGAACATAATATAAAAACAGGGCACATGGTAATATTTAAACGAAACGACTTGCAAAAGTTAACCCTAAACTAAACTATCCTTTTCATTTAACGAAAAAATATATCCGCTCAAAATAACACATAAATATATATATATATATATATATATATATATATATATATATATATATATATATACCATAATTGGAGCCTTTTTGTATTTTACTTTGCAATAACAATCCAAGGCTATTTAGACGATAACTGACAAGCACGCTATTTCTTTTATCGCGTTACCTTAATCTATTTTCGAAATTGTTCAACGTTATACGATTAAGTTGTCCACACTTAAAACGCTTAATATCGCTGATGTATAAATGTCAATTATATAAGACGATCATTTATTTTTTAAAGCTAGAACAAACGTTATTAAAACGGAAATATCTTAAATCTGCGACGTTTAAGCTATATATAAATAGTTTTAACGTACGTTTATTTTAAGTTCTACGCACATACCACGGATGATAGGCAGATTTATATTTGGATAGTTGCAGGCGAAAGTTTTTGATTTTACATTATAAGTAGTCGTATCGACAGGCAAACGACTTGAAGGGTAGAGTTGCGCAAAAGTAAAAAAAAAAAAAAAACATTGGACTAATAATCTGCTTATAAACTAATATCAAAGCAGTATAGGGTGTACTTTAGGATAATAAGCTTCTACAGATAATATAATAAAATTTCTCTAGACTATTTAAAGTATAAAACAATTTCTACTTCCGCATCCGTATTATCCACATAGCATCCTAATAATCGCTGTGTGACGTGGCGCATTATCGTGATGCAACATCCAGTTATTCTCGATGTTTGGTCTCACGCGAAAGACTGTTTTTTCGGAGTCTTTCAAAGAACCTCCAGGTAAAAGTGCGTATTTAGCTGCTAAGGTAACTTTAAGGATACTTATGTGTATCTACATATAAATTCATCGTGATTTATAGAATTTCGTATTGAAATAAATATAAATATAAACTAACTTGTACGTGGTCATCAAAAAACAAATCAACACACATTTCATCTTCGACTTGCTCAGTCGTGCTTTTTTCGACCTCGGACAGAATGAAGTGTGCCACTCAATGTTCTGGAGTTTGGTTTCTGGTTCGTATTAAAAAACCCGACACTCTTCAACAGTAATAATACGTTCCATAAAATGATCCTAAAAAGTCAACACTCCTTTCCTTTCTGAGGTCCTTTTGGCTTTGGAAAAGGTTTTTCAGAACCACTTTTGTAAAAATTTTTCTCAAACTTAATTCATTTATTTTCATTGCTAGATTCGATATTGAAGGGTAAAATTGAAAGACGAAAACGTGGAATTGGACGCAAGTTGTTATTTGCACTGTGTCATCAGCATATCTTAAATTGGACATTCGTTTTCCTTCAATAGGAAAACCTTCTCGCAGTCAATCAGAACCTTCCTCATAATAAGTTCACCATAAGCATTAAATAACAAAAGAGATAAGATGCATCCTTGTCTTACTCACGTTTTATATTAAACGGTTTGGACCATATACCGTTGTCTACATTTACGGACGCTTTACTGTCCTTATAAAGGCTCTCAAGGAGGAATAATAAATTTTCAGGGGTTCCAAGATTGTGTAGGCATTCCCATAATTTATTCCATTTACCACAAAGGCTTTGGCATAATCAATAGATAAATTGGTACATTATATTCTCTTGATTTTTCAATTATATATCGTAAATTAAATATGTATTCTCTCGTGCCAACGTCCTTTCTGAAGCTTTTTTGATAATCAGAAATTTCATTAATAATGAACGTCCGTAATCTATTATTCAAATATATATAATATTATAACTATTATTCGCTCACGGCTGATTACGCAAACATTAAAATATAAATTTTATAAATTTAATACACATACACACATATATACGTAATTATCATTCACTTATAATGAACTTCGAGTGACTTAGAGAGTCAAAAGTGATATAAACTAAATATGATGCGTCGGTATTTTTTAGAGAAAAAGCAAATAAACAAATTTGTAGACTAAATAAACAGATAAGCTTTTACACATAAAAGTTATTAAAGTACTCTCTACCCATACACATACTAAACATATTTATACATGTATATAAAACACCCACGTATATAACGTAACGTTAACGTGTAGAAATATTATTCTAATCGGATTATTATTTATCCCTTATTTATACTTGAAACGGCAATTGCATATATCTGAAATTTAGGATAAAACGCTTACTATAATTAAATTTATATTTCTGCGTTTGTAAATCGCAATATATGTAACATAAATATATGAATAAAAACATGATTAAAACTACGTTATCAAATGATGAAAAAAAAATCTAAGTTACTTAAGGCATTTTTTGATTCATATATATAGATGTGTGTGTGTGTGTGTGTAAAATCAGTTATTGTAATGAAATCCATATGTGTTCAAATGTAATCCAATATTAAAATGATAATCACCTGATCACCGAATAAAGCCAATGATCCGGCTAATGATATTTCATTCGGACCGAACCATGTAGCAGTGACGCTGCCGGCTAAACCGAATGTTAAAACCTGCGCACAAGCTTCAATCGACTGACCGATTAGTACGTACAAGAATCTGTCACGCGGCACGGCTAAAACCTTAATCCATGCTCCGATGCAAATACCAAAACCGGCTGTCAACATTGTTATACGATTTCCCTGTGTACAGAACATCGTATATAATTAACGCTAGAAAACTATACGTGCGTAGGCATCTATGAAACAAAGAATCATTTATTCATTTAAGTTTATCAATTACATTTTTAAAAAAATTTAAATAAATTTGAATAAATTTGAAAAAATAGCAGAAATTCATTAATTTGTGATTAGATTAATAAAAAAACAAAATTACAGTGAATCATGTTCTGGCCCTTGTTTACATTTATTGTAGATCTTAGCGTCCTGTTTCGAAATTGAAAAACCAACATGACCAGTGAAATATATTTTCCGAAGGATGCCCAAATATAACAATAATAATATTTATTTAATCTATATATATAAACTGCACAGAACTAGAAATTTTGTGTAATTTTATACGATAAGAATAGCGTCCTCTATACACATAGTAATTGCTTCATCGTCTATTGATAATTTAGGCTCTTCATTTAAAATGAGGGTTAAACAGATGACAATAGTTGGGACGAGAAGTTAAGTTATACAAAGCGGTTTTTCTAATAGCGTAGTTACCACCGAGATAATAATGTCTGAGGACTGTACATGCCCCTACTTTTGTGCAAGGAAGTAGTCAGTTTGATTCTCGTTTCTAGCAAACAATTTCTTATAGATATTCTTCTTTGTGAACATCATTTTAGAATTTTTTAAATGTTAAATTGTGATTCTAAGTTTGTTTATTTAGAGTTTTTTCGATGTACTTAATTTAAATATATATAACATAATTGTCGTGTACATTTGATCGTTCCTGCTTTCTTTTATTATTGATTCAGTTTGGAAATAACTTTTATTCTATTTACAACGTTAAACACGTTTTTTTTTACTTGTGTTTAGTTTAAGAGGTTTAAGCATTATTTTTTTATTTAACGTAGCTAATCATTTTATTATTTTATATAAGACATTCTGTTGTTCATATTGTGTTAACTTTGTTATTGTTTATATATTCTGTAAGCATTTGTATTATACTTCCTTGGTTTAGTATTAAAAAAAATGAACCTAAGAAATGCCATATAGATGTTGAGTTGTCAAGTGTACTATTACAGTGATGCGCCAATAGTTTTTTCGTTTCCAGACAATGATAATTTAAAAAAAAAAAAATTACAAGATTTCTTAAGTATGTAGGTTGCATTTCAGAAGTAAAGATATCGTTTGAGTTGAAAGTTGTAAAGAACAAAAAAAGGTAAATATTCAACATATTTAATAATGCACATTTGTTTAAACGTGCATTTTCCGAAACTGTACAAAATATTTATCTCAACCTTATCAGTTCGACAGGAAGAGTAGCAATGTAAAACTGCAGCAAAATTAAAAGTTGTTATTAGCTTTGGCCGAAAGTAAATCTACTTTCGATGAATATCAAAAGTTAAAATGCTTCAAACATTTTCGTTAAAAAATAAATATATTAAAATATTTTTCTGAACGAAAAACATGGTTCCGTATAAATATTAAAACGGACATTTCATTTTTAAAAATAGATTATAAACCTAGAGATCTCGTACAACTTATGCTGTCGTTATTAAAAATAAATTATAATTAAACACGTCATTATTTGGACGTGAATTTTCACTGAAATTTAAAAGGTTAAAATCTCCTTGTCAAATAAATAACTTAAATAATATTTAATAAAATTGACGAATTGTTAACTTTTAAGAGAAAAACTTTTTCGAATATAGACACTTATTTCTTATTAATGTTGTTTATGGATCAAAATACATACATAACCTTATTTATACTGTATAAAGGGGGAAATATTGTAGGATTTTCAAATGATAATAACAAATGTTTATGTACTTCTGCAAAAATACTTCAGTCCCTTTTAACGTTGTCATCCGAAAAATTCGAAAAGATACAAGTTAAGTATATTGATGAAGGTTTGAGATTTTTGAGGAACAACAAAAGGAACATGACGTTAAAACGCGAATATTCTCTCATTGGTTTTTTTTTCTTTCCTCTTTTACCGCTAATAACTCATTATGTAATGCGTCCTGCATTGCGAATTTTTCCCCCTCACGAAAATTTTCTCTTCTCTTTTTTTTTTCTATTTTATTTTTTCTTACTTTACCTACGCATATAATATATTTTTTTCTTAATTTCCGTATGAATCAATACATTAATAACGTTATCGGTATGTTAATTTAGCAAAACCAAATAAAATCAAAGTTAATCACTAAAAAATTTTTTTATTACACGAACACGAAGCTTTTCGACTATTAAGTCATTATCAAGCTGTTATATTAATGGTATGTTAATTATTTATTAAATTGTACATTTTATTAGGCACCCACTCCGTTCGATAAGAGATTTTTAAAAATTCACTCATAACAGATTATAACAGACAAAATGACTTCCGCCCGATGTGCCCCTTATAATCTAAAGATTAACTGGCGCCAAGTCGTATATTTCTCTTTTACAAACGAAAGAGAATATAGTTTTATTTTTGATCGAATATTATTTTTCTCGTTACAGTAATTATTATTACGGTCTAATACTCACGGCTTTATCCAATAATAATAAAGCGGGAAATATGCACACGACGTAGGCCAACATATGCAACATGGTAGTCCATTCGACCACGTACGGTTCTACTTGGTAATATTCCGTTATGACGCTGGTAATGATGGAATACTGCATCCATTGCATGCCGGCCGCGATAGCGTATGTCATGAACATGCCCAAAATAAACCAACGACGTTTATAGAGACGTACTTCGACCGGCGAATATTCTTTATCCGCATTACGTTTTTCGGAAGAGTGACTGGTTATGTTAACCGAAAGATTACTACGAAACATCTTGACGTTTTTGTTTTTTTAACCGATAATGTAATAAGCAGTCGATGGCCAGAGCTTTTTGAGCTATCTGAGCTTTTTGAGCTTTTTCTTCCCGAATTATCAACTATAACCGCCTCGTCGGAGATGGGGTTACGCTACTGCGCCGCTGCAGCAGTAATACGCAACTTTGCCGGCGATTCTCTTTACGATCAATCGAACTTTATTATTGTGTTATCTGAAATAAAAAAAAAACACTAAAATTTATTCATTTTATTTCAACGAGACTAGAAACAGATATATTAGCCGAATAAACAATCCACTATTCTATAAAAATATTATTGAGGTCCCTTTCTTTTTCACGCTTTGCCTATACGATTCTCGATTTCCAGACGACGCTGCAATTTTTCGACAACAATTTGCGTATAACAAACCAGAATTAATTATAATTTATTTATTTTATATATATATATATATATATATATATATATATATATATATATGTATAGAGTAATTAAGAATTTTTATACAATAACTAACGGTTGAAGTTTTTATTATCAAATATTTGAGAAGGAGTATTAACAGTGTGTATTATACGAAGATTGAATACGTCGAAAATGGAAACCTAGTCACAGTTGCGGTAGCAGTGAGCTGGAATTGTGCGACACGGAGTACTGGAAAAATAGCGAGAATACCAATAAGAAAAGGATAAAGTTGGGTGATCGTAAATGGTTCCAGTGATCGAAGAAAAATGGAAGCCGATAGTTAGGAGAGACTGAAAATTAATTAATGCGATAAAGTTAGACATTAATTAAGATATATAATTACGAAAAACATTCAACAAGACGCTGAAAAGACAACGCGAGAAAGCCATTCAGTATATCCGATTTAATGGGATCAAGGCTACCCTAGCATAAGGACTATATTCTGTTTAGCATTATAGAAAATGTATTTTATTCATACGATAATCATGTCTTTCTATCTTTCGTTTGGATTACAACCCACGAAGGTATCCAGGGAAATGAAATATACGATCGGGCTGCTAAACTTGGAGCGTCGCAAGGCATTCTCATTCGGACGATTTCTTCTTCCTGTTTAATTGCAGCCGCTCTTGCAGATCTTCATCGAAAGAAGTGTATGTTCTATAAAAGACGACTTAACTTTAATAAATCTATCCAATCTAACCCCCCTATCGCATCCACTCTTACACTTACTCCTACTAAGAATCATCCAGCTCGGCTTTTTTATTCCGTCTTGGTCAGACTTCGTTCCAACCACAATTGCCTTCATAGCCCCGTTTGTACACCATCAATTTCACTCCTATTCACTGTCCCGCGCATGCGGGAATAATATAATCATGTGACGTTTGCTTGTGACTTGTACAGCAGAAGTAGAAATGCCTTCATTAATAAAATGTTACAATTAAATATTTACCCCCTTCTCGGTTGCCTACTTATTAACCCTGAATAACAACGATATCCACGCAGCTCTAGGGCCGCTTATGTGTATATAACTGAAATTAATATCTAAGTGTTTTTCTTTCTTGTATTCTTTTTGTTATCTTATGTATGACATATATTTATATGAAAATAGCTTTGGCAATGTAGGTATTTAAACCTAAGCCCAATATTAGACCGCGCTGGCAATATGTATCAATTGTACTTAGGAAACCGACTCATTCCACAGGCTCAGTAAAGTACATTATGTATTTGGATTTACGATTGCCCCCGAAAGTTCATATTAAAACGAAGGCTCAGCAGATCAAGAATAAAACGCGTCAATTATATCGGTTAATCGGTAGTCAATCGGAATTCGAGGTAACGTATAAAATTCTCTCAAAAGTGTTGCAAACTAGATTGGAATATGAAGTAGATAAACAGCTGGGAAAATATCAGGGTGGTTTTAGAAAAGGAAGATCTTGTCCGGAACAGATACTAAATTTGAAATTAATACTAAAATATATGAGATTGAGATCCAAAAACATAATAGTAACTTTTGTTGACTTCAAGAAAGCTTATGACTCTATAGACAGAGAAACATTATTTAACATACTAGACGAATTGGGTGTAGGTAGTAAACTTACTGCTATTATTAAACAAACTTTGACAAACACAGTGTCTAAAGTTAAATTTTTCGGAGAAGTATCAAAACCGTCCCAAATAAGAACAGGAGTAAGACAAGGAGATGGATTATCTCCAACATTATTCAACTGCGTATTAGAAAAGAAAATTACACAATGGAGAATTTTAAAAGAAGGTATTCAAAGAATTATATTAGGTAGAAGCAAGAACGGCATAGAGATTGATTGTCTAGCTTTTGCAGACGATTTAGCGATTCTGTCAGATAACATAGAAGATGCGATAAAACAAATTGATATTTTAAAGGAACAAGCCGGAAAAGCAGGATTACAAATATCTTTCGAAAAAACAAAATATATAACTAATATCAGAGATGCTTCGAAATATATAAGAACGAAATCCGGGAAAATTCAAAGAGTCATCAAATTTAAGTATCTGGGAGAAATGATAGAACCAAATGTGTTGGACAAGGAAACCATTATAGAAAGAGCAAAAAAAAAAATGAAAACAGCATTTCAGTTAACGAAAAATTTATACAATAAAAAATCGGTGTCCATAAACACAAAAATAAGACATTATAATACAGTGATTAAGTCAGAATGTCTATACGGGTCAAAATGTCTTACAATGAATTTAGTAAACAGTATTAATACGATCGAAATGGAAGAAAGATAATCAGGAAAATACTTGGACCAAGATATGAAAATGATACGTAGAAATTAAGAACTAATAAAGAAGTATATAAAATAGTCGAAGAAATAACAGATACTATGCGTAAAAGAAGGGTCAGATTTTACGGTCATCTTAAAACCCGGAAGATTATCAAAAAAATATTCGATTTTTTTATAAAAATCACAATACAAGAATCAGCTGGTTTAGAGAAGTTAAAAAGGACTTGGACGAAATGAAGATAGAAGAAGAATAAATCCAGAGTAGAGAACTATTTAGAAAGAAAATTGAACATTTCGAACGTTTCAAAGAAAAACAGAAGAAAAAAAATTATGGGCGGATGAAAGAAAAGAACAACCTCGGCCGAGGATGACCAAGTATTGGCTGATCATGGTGAATCGTGTATAAATTATATTACGTGGTCCTTTAATTCGGGGGGGGGGGTGTATTACATTAATTAAAGAAAAAATTTCACCGTGCAATGCGCGTAATTAAATTATCACAAAATAAGAACGCTTCAAATCTATTCTCCCCACACAACAAACGCAGACTCTCTCAGAGTTACGTTACGCATACAAATATAATTCGTGTTGCAATGTGTACGTATGTTTACGTATGCGTTATATATGCGTTTTTATATATATATATATATATATACACTTGTATGTATCTACAGATATATATATATTGAAGTAAAAAGAAAAAAAAATATTTACAGAGAAAAAAACAGAGCCATTAAAATTTCGATGCAGCCGAGAAACCGGGTGTAAAATTTGTTCAAGGTTAACAGCCAAATAGTAGCGGCACAATCCGTATAATCGTTATACAATAAAAGTGCGTAATATCAAACATTAGCAAGAAATTTCCTCATGCTACACCCACCGGCGAGTAAAATCGCGCGTTAGTTAAGCTTTAAATATTGACGAAACTTTTTAAAAATTAATTCCCAGAAACTACATCGCTTATTATTAGAACGAGGAGGAGGAGGAAATTGGCGCCGGCTTTTGTTAGATAGTATGAAAAATTTTAAATAAGTGCGATTTCGCGATATTATCGCCGAATAGAATCTATTTCGGGAGGAAAAATTGAGCGTAACATATCTCTATAAAGAAATAAACACTCGTCTATTAACTGGAATGGATCGACGTTAACGTCCGTAATGTATAATTGATCATTCCTAAAAATAAACAGACATATACATACGTATATACGAACAGACATACACTATATACATTATATATTATATGTATAAAACACATGCATACAAAATTGGCGAAAGAAACAAAATTAACTATGATTTAATACATTAGGAAATACATTGGTTATTTGACAGTGTAATTCCTTATTTTCAAAAATAATAGAACTTATACGCATATATGTATATACATATATATATATATATATATATACATATATGTTTAAACACATACAAAAAATTTTTTCAAGATTTAATAACTTAACAAACATACTGTTCATTCGATAATAAAATTGATTATTCAAGGGACGCATACGCATATATATAAAAACACACAAACATACATACATATATTATACACAATATACATGTGTACAAAATTGGAGAAAGAATAAAATGTTCAACAATTTAACGAATCAGGAAGTAAATCGTCGCATAGAGAAAAAAAAACATAAAACATGAAACATAAAACATAAAAAAAAAAACAATGAGAAATAAGTACCAGAAAATTAACATCAATAAAACACCGATAGTACACTACAACGTCCAAAAAAATTTGAATTGTGCAAAAAACCTAAGCTCACATTTTTCTAAAAACGGATACTCATATAACTCCTAATACTCTAACGTTCGGATTAAATATAAACGTCCGAAAATTTTATCGATGGACTGCAATAAATTCCTAAATCGATGGATTCAAAAAGAGCCTGATAGTAATATGCTTAAAGATATAATTTCAGAGCGTACAAACCAACCGGAGCTTCCTGTCGCTAGAAGATTTCTTGTCTGATTCCTTTACAAAATTACAACGTACGAATTTTTAAATGGCTTTATATATATATATATATATATATATATATATATATATATAAAGAATCTCTAACTGCAACTGAATAATTATCACGAATCGAACATAAGCGATAAGATGTATAAACTACAAGATAAAATGGTATTGAACCAAACAGAAATATATAGAGAGAAAAAGAAGGCCTACATTAAAGAGAAAATTTATCATTCGTTATCTGTGATGACTCACTCTATGAATACACAATACGTAAGGCCGGTATTACTGGGCTGTATTGGTAATTGTACTCGGAAAAAATCGAATCGATTACAACAGATAAATGACATCCCGAGAACAAAAAACGAACGTTTAATATTTTTTAGAACGTGCGGAATGTAGTGATTTTAGATTTTTATTTTATCGCCAATTGTGTTATTGTTTAACTATGAAAAAAAAAAATTATATTGCCGATTGTTGAATGTATTGTTTACTACATTCACTATGTATGTGATTACTTTAAAAATACTGTTTTATCACTTTGATCATTTTTCTAACTATAACTAAAATTTTCAGCATTTATTGTTGAATGTACGAATTTTATTTGCGATAATTGTCGATTATACGGTATGTTTTTTTCTTTATAACAATCAAATTTTGTAGTGTGTTTACATCAGAGTCTTTTGCCATTCTCAAAGCCATTCAGTATATCAGATGTAAGGTGATCAGAGGGAAAATATTAATAGCAAGTGACTCTTTAAGTGTTCTTAAAGCCCTGAAGAAACCTAGGTTACCCTACCATAGGGACTACATTCTGTTATCTATAGTTGAAAATTAAGTTTACACAATAACCACGCCCTGGTATCTTTCGTTCGGGTTCTCGCCCATGAGGGTATTCAGGGTGATGAAGTATGTGATCGGGCTGCAAAACTTGGGGCATTGGAGGGCATTCTCATTCCGAGGGTTCCCTCCTCCTGTTTAGTAGCATCCGCTTGAGCAGACCTTCTTCATCGATGGAAGTCTATGTTTTGTAAAAGACGGTTTAACTTCTATAGATCCATCCAACCTAACCTCCCTTCCACATCCATTCCCGCTCTTATGCCTCCTAAAAACTCCCAGCTCGACTTTTCTTTTCAATCCTTGTCAGGCTTCGTTCGAACCACAATTACCTTCCTAGCCATTTGTACTCTATCAATCTCACTCCATCTGTATACTGCCCTGTGCATGCGGGAAATATAGCCGACGCTAATCATATGATTTTTTGCTTGTGATTGGTATACCAGATGTAGAGATCAAGAAAATTTTACAATTAAATATTTACCACCACCCCTACTCGATTGCCTGCTTATTGGCCCTGAATAACAATGATATCCTCACGACTACCTACGTCTTTATATCTAAAATTAGTCTTTAAGTCGTTTTTTTTTCTTTTTTTAATTTTTTTTTTGTTTGAATTTTTTAACAGTGCACACACAATGGGTAATTTTGGTTATTAGACTTAAGCCCAATTATTGTAAAAAAAAAAAGAATAAATAAATAATAAATCGGTTTTCTAACTATATTACGTATAATATACATAACACACATGCACGTGCGCGTATATATATATATATTTTTGTTTCGTGATTTTTTTTACATGTGCTTAAAAAATTCAGCAGCCTGGCTCATGGCGTAGCGGAAATTGTCTCGCGTTCTACGTCCATGCTCCAATTACCCCGAGCTAATCTTAAAAGACTATCTACTAGCTATGTTATTGACGAAAAATTAATCTTTCTGTTTAAAAACTGACAAATTATTTAAATAAAAAACATTCAAGAACTTTAACAGATAGGATGACTTCCGACTTTATCCGGCACGAAGAACGGTGTTTGTTCAATTGAGAACAAATCAGACGTAGTACTAGTTTTCTCTATATAGTTAAGGTGGTAGCTTGTTATATCAGGGTTAGTTCAGTTTAGTTCTGATGATGTGCACGACACGTTGTTTGAAACGTAAACTCGGGTTTGCTAATATATCGTTTTACTTTTATTAATAAATCGTTTTTTTTTCTTGTTTTTTTTTGCACGTGGTTATTTCGTAATTATTGTGTCTAATTATGAGTATCGACCGCGGAAATAGTTTTATTAAAAATTATATAAGAAAATAATAATCGTTTTAATTATTAATAACGTTAACGGTAAAAGATAAATAATAATTACAAGATGCATTTTTGTTGATTACTGGGGTTAACTGTGTATTATAATCAGAGAATGGAAAATTAGAACAAATAAAGAATCAGAAAATGAAAGAAGAAACGCAGAAGACATATCGGTTGTCTAGCTTTTGCAGACGATTATGTTGTAACGTAATAGGATGGGTGCGATAAAACAAATACGAAATTTTCGATGAAGAAATAGAAAAGGTAAGGGTTACGCAGATATCTGCGAAATATACGGTCGATGTCTAGAACTTGTAATAAATTCCAATACTACAACAAAATGAATTATCTCTCAATGAATAGATTAAACGGTAATTGTGCGATCTAAAAGAAATATATAAAGAAAAATACTCCCATCCAAGTACGAGCACGACGTGTTTAAGTCAAGAACTGAGATGTCGAAAATTCTTAGTAATAGTAATAATCATCGCGAAGAGAAAAATCAGTAAAATTAATAACAACAAAAAATCGTCATAATAGGATGACGATGTTAATGAAATTAAACGAATTCATGTTTTAAATATAATAGAAAATAACAAATTCGATATTATATCGAACGATAATAACACTTATCGCATTAAAATACGATAATTGAAAATAATCGATAATAATATTTAATTTAATTTATTATCAAATAGGCGTCGTTAAAAAATAACGAAAATCGACAAAAACAATCGTATCGCCTACTTAAAATGTTACGAAATCGCTGACTCATTAGTACTTGGTAAGGTAACTGTAAACATTATTGCTGCGCCTTTAAAAGATATCGTGTACCTTAATTTACACGATTCATTCGGGTATGTTTTATTTATATTTTGTAGGTATATATATATAATAAAGGACTTCTCAATTAAAAAAATCAGTTAAAATCACGAAAACTTTATTTTCTTGACAAAGCTTTTCGGCAATTACGCCATTATCAAGCGATATTTAAATTTAGCTAAAATAAAGACTTAAAAATAAAAACACAAAATTTAACTGATTTTTGTAATTAAAATAATAAAAAATCACTACATTCCACAATCTAAACTATATATATATATATAAAGGAACTTGGGTGGTCGTTACAATAAACAGTGAAACTTTGTGACACAATTCGTTACACGGTCGTTTTTAATTTAAGCGTGCGCCTATCTATATAATTTTATTTATCGAATATGAACAAATCTTTATAACGAAATCCATATCACCGAGTTAATATACAAAAATAGTTTGTTCGATTTAACGTATTTAAATGAATAAATAAATTGAAAATAATTAATTAACGCGCGATTACTTCTTCTGCCATACAAATATATCGTTTCCATCCAATTCGGTTGTTTGCTAGATCTGAAGAGATACCGACGTCTCTAACATCCATCCTTATAACATTATGCCATCTTTTCGCGAATTCTCTACATTACTTTCACTTACCAAACACCACAGAGTAGTTAAAACGGTTTTATAAATTACTATTTCGACCGGATAATTTTGCAATTAAACAGGAAGAAAGATCCTCGAAATGAGAATGCTTTGCGATGCCCTAGGTTTAGCAGCCCGATCGCATACTTTACTTCCCTGGATACCCTCATCGGCTGGAAATCAAACGAAAGATGACATGGTTATCGTATAAATAAAATTAGTTTTCTACAATGGTTAACAGAATATAGCCCCTACGGTGTAGGCTGGTCTAGGTTTCTTCAGGGTTTTAGGAACATTAAGAGAGTAATATTTTCCCCGTGATTCCATCACATCGAATATACTGAATGGCTTCGAGAATGGCGAAAGATTCCGATGTAAACACACTATAAAATTTCGAGAACCTAAACCGTTTGGTGTAATTTAGATGAGAATTATAAAATGCTACTCCAAGAAGTTGAGATGTCGTATTTTTTTAATCATCCGAAAAAACTAACG
The DNA here is from genome assembly GCA_032883995.1 of Coronaproctus castanopsis. Lineage (NCBI taxonomy): Eukaryota > Metazoa > Arthropoda > Insecta > Hemiptera > Monophlebidae > Coronaproctus > Coronaproctus castanopsis. The sequence continues at coordinate 48,910,203 of CM065052.1, forward strand.
TGTGATCGAGCTATAAACTAGCGGTCATTAATAAGGTACTAAATTGGTGGTGATGTCCGGTTCGAGGTAGGGGAGAAAAACACATAATGTTAATATCGATCTTTAAAAAAACCACACGAGCAGAGAATGGATGAATATTTAAGGAGAAAGTTAGATATAGTATAGAAGAGCCAGGTCTGAGTTCTATCGGTTAAGAGGGGGATTTTTAGGGGGATAAATCTCAAATACCAGTTAATGCGACTGAAAAGAATAAAATGCTCCAGAATTCTTCGTCAAAACATCGATCCAAATGAAATACCGGAATCTAATTAGTCATGCTTTAGATCACCATGTATTTCTGTTCTTCGTGTATTAAATAACCTGTTGAAGAGACCCGACGTTTTGGTATATTTTACGAATATCGGACGTGTCATGTGATCAAAATATGTAGAGCTATTCAATTTGGGCAGCAATTTACTTTCGGACAGATTTCGTTCAAAATTGAAAGATTTACATTCTCATCATATCATAGTCCAGGGGATTCCCTCGTTTCACCACAGCGTTACGCGTATATCTCATCGTCGTCGTCGTCGTCATCGTCATCATCATAATCACCGTCGTATTGTTCGTTGCCGAACGTCATGACTCGCCATCGTAATAGAACGCAAATGCGCGTGCGTACGATGTTGTACAGAGGGGAGTGCTACTGCCATAAGAGTTAGGCAAAGATGAAAAAATTTATATGTTGCCAGTTCGTTTCAAACCCTCCACTATCCAGCACTCTTCAACCGAACCACTGCATTTTTAAAATATTAGCAAATGACAAAGTAATTCAATGCTAACGGTCGCTCATTGGTAATGTAATATTCCAGCTGATTATTCACCGTAGCTCCATGAAAACGTCGTTGCCATATACCTAAATAATTCATATAACGCCCCATTCAAAATTATGGTAGAATTATGAACAAAACAATTCCGATTATTTCACGGATAAAATAACTAAAAAATTAGTTACCCATGTAAAATAAAATTTACACACACACACACACACTGCAGACAGGAATTTATACACACATTTACTTTTTTTTCTGGATGAAAGTAAATATGTATATGAAATATTCCAAAAATCTATATTTTCTCTCTTTCAATCACTCTCACTGTCTCATATACATACATACATACATACATACATACATACATACATACATACATATATATATATATATATATATATATATATATATATATATATCAGTGATCCTTGCATGTTCACGTGGAAATAAAAAACAACAATAAATTTATGAAATAAATATTTTATAAATATATAATTTCAATAAATTTACACACACATATATACATATATATATATATATATATATATATATATATATATATATATATACAATTTTTAACAATAGCTTGAAAATCACTTCATAGTCGAAAAGCTTCGTGTTTATGTAAACTATGAATTACCAATATATACAATTAAATATGAAGACTATATACAACCACTCCAATATTACAATACAATAAATCTATTCTCTAAACAAACTGATATTAATATGCAAAATAAAATATTACAATGTATATTAATCACTAACTTCCCTAATCATGAACGGATATATACTGACGGATCTATAGACATTAATAGAAACCGATATCAAGCAGAAATATATCATGAAAATACAGATCTGATACGAACATACAGAATAAAATACGCTGGTTCATCTACAAGCACTGAAATATATGCTATATACAAAGCACTTAAGTATGTTAAAAATAAAAAACAAAGAAAATTTTTAGTAATGACAGACTCCATAGCTGCAATACAGTCACTGATTACTATTAAAACAAAACAAGACAATATTATCGCTAAAATAAAAACCTTACATGGAAAGATACAGAAAAACGATTCAACAATTATATTGATGTGGATACCGGGGCACTGCGGTATATATGGGAATGAAATAGTAGATAACGCAGCAAAATCGGTAACGAATGTTAAAAACGATAATAGTAATAGACACTATACAGAATATATCCCACAAATAAAAATAATGAAATATCAACAAATGCAAGAAGAATATAATAAACAAAAAGAAATAGGGAAACAATATCATAAAATTCAGATAAAAATACCCAAAACCCATATGGTTTTGGAATAACTCATTACAATATAGTAAACACTTTTTAACAACAATTATCCGATTAAGAATAGGACATAATAAAACACCTGTACATCTAACCCGAATATACATAATTCGAAATAGTTTATGCGATAAATGTCAACAGGATATCAACCATATCATATGGAAATGCGAGAAATACAAACAAAATCGAAATAATATGATACGGGAATTATTAAAATACAAATACACACTTCCTCTAAATGTAGAATCAATAATAAGTGACCTAAACAATGCAGAACCAGTCAAAATCATATATAAGTTCATAGCCCAGAATAGTATAGAAATATAATAACCCAACTTTAATAGTTTAAAACAAGAAAATCATCCTATAAATGGCCAAAGCGACCTATGGTACAGGCCAAAAAAAAAAATCGTGTTTATGTAATAAATTTTTTAGTGATAACTTCGATTTTATTTTGTTTTGCTAAATATATATATATATATATATATTTGAAAGATCGCTCGATACAAATATTATACACGTTAATTAGCAATATACAAAATAGGAAATAATAAGTATTTAATATTAATGTCCATATAATAACAAACAAATTTTTTCGTTATTTGACGTCAAGGTTTCCACGCTTTCTAGCGTAGTAGTCACAAACGGTACATACATTCTTCTAATTATTACCTATTATATATTGTCAAAACCTGGATTGGGATGACCTAACTATTCACACAACAATAATAATAATAATAATACAAATTATAATTACAAGATAAGTCAAAATTAAAAATTGCACATGACCAAACACTACCCTGTAAGTCTACATCCGGTACAGCGAATAGAAAGGTAAACGAAATAGCCAATGAGAGAAAAGCGGCTCGCGGGAACTTTGTCACATGAGTCAAAAGAACGATCGCAGAGCTGTGCAGAAATAAAAAATTTAGTTCAGCACAATCAGCAACATAAAATGAGAAATGTAGAATCTGACACGTAATAAAATAAAGATAGCAATATTGGGCTAAATGCAAATATTCGATAAAGAAAATAATAAAATCTGATTGTTAAGGTCTAGTGCGGAGGTCAATCAAATAGGTTGGAGAATAAGCGTATCTTTTAGAGGGATTTTCGACAAAATTTCGGTATAAATACAGATACGAGTACCCATAGAAAGTCAGTTATAGTAACAGTAGCAAATGAAGCCAACAGCAGATGAAGACAGTAATATGAGGCAGTAGCAGATGATGCAATAATAGGTGATGTTGTAGTGAATGATAGGTAATAGATTTTTAGCGATTATTTTTACTCCTGTTTTAAATTTCGAAGCCTCTACCTTGAACCACTCACAAGGAAGAAATGCTTAATAAAAATCGGAGGTCGAATAGGCTGCAGAAAGTTGACAAGAAACTCTGAAGTAGACGTGTGAGTAAACCGAAAATACACCTTGAACTACGCACGAGAAAGACGCGCGAGGAATCTATAAAATCAAAAAGTCAGATATCGTCAGCTTTTTTAAGCTCAACAATTAGGAGGTAAAGTAATTTGCTAGAAATAATTAAGTAAAGAATAATTATGAATGTTCCGATTGCGAAGTCAGCAAACAAGGCAGATAGCTTAGGACATTCCCAGGTAAATTACATATTCCAAGAATCAGATTAATTTGAACATTTATATGTAGAAATATGATTAATCGAAAGACAAAAATTATTCCAATTTTCAATTTCCGACCTATAATAATTAACGTCAAAGAAATATTCATCTTTATTCAAATTTCACTATTTGCTAATTCTAAATGGACGAAAATTAAATCAATTTGTTATTAACAATTTTTTTATTATTTTCGCACGTAATTATTAGCGTTTAGTCGAATTTAAATGCATGCAATTATTATCATTAAATAACTTATACTATAATGGTCTTGTAATTTGTTTCCGCGATTAAGAACGATAAAAAAATAAGCAGAAAATAATTAAAGTGAAACTTAATAATATTTGAAGGAAAGATAAAATTGAAAAACTAGTAGTAGATGAACACAGGAAGATGTAGAGAGGAGGCGAACAAGAAAATATATTTAAAGTGAGAGAAATCATATAAAATAGTATACTAGGATCCTAACGAACAAAAACGAAGTTCATGTCCGTTGGGTGGTGCGCATTAGGGCCCTTGTAATATATATATATATATGTGTGTTTATTCAAGTTATTCGATCACGGAACTTTAACAATTGTAAATTTTAAATTATATAAGAATTAGTTTTGAATAAATGATTGCGAATTATTGTACTTTGTAATTACGAAGTGAAAGGTACACTCACACGCCTATTATCATACACCGTTTGTTGCATGTACATATATCGTAGCGTAGGAAACAATTCCAATTTTAAATATCCCCAACATTAATTGTCGTAAATTTGCCGTTCCCCACTTCTGTAACGCACGAATTTCCTCGCTGCGAGTTAATTATCGTTATTGAGAAAGATAAACTAACGGGACATTTTTATTTTTCGCAGTGTAACAACCGAAATTTTTGGCAAAGTAGAATAAATGTGAAAACTTCGATATCCACCATATGTAGGTCAAGAGGAATCGTCCGGTATATATCGCGTACCAAGGTCGTTCGTACGTTTTCATAAATTAAAACAAAAACACGCATAAAGCACGAGACTTAACAGAATAAAGGCGGAAGTGCTACATAAAAAAAAAAAATCTTCTCCGCGTCTGCACTTTCTGAACATCTAAACTGGGTGTCGTCCATAAGAAGAACACCAGAACCGAAACAATACACCGTGAGAGCGTAACCGATCGATCACACACGCGTAACAGACGACGCGTAGTCTGCACAAATCGAGGCCAGCGCAGACGAGGAAAAAAAGCTGGTCCTTTATCACGGAGTCTTGTGTCTTCTTATTTCTACGTATAATATAAAAATCTTATGCACTACTCTTCGGTTACTCTGCAACTGAGTTTTTATTTGAACATCCTATCTATTGGTTACTGTAACAACGCCGTAATCCGGTTACTAAAAACCAACTACTACTACTACTACTTCTAACCTATCTCATAATATATCATTCGTAAATAAAAGCGGCGCCAGAAATTCCAAAATCCCCGACAACAAAAAGAAAATAGCCGCTTTTGAAACTCAATTTTTAGACTGAGACAATCATTTTACACGCCCATGTCTGAGAAACTACATATTTATAGGACATGAAATAAAAATTTTTTATCTAACGCTAATTTTATCACGCGACGAACTTTTTTAAAAAAAAAATAATAATCCGTATTTAAAATTATAATATACTAACCGTTCTGTAGGATACGAGAAAAGTTCGAATTAATTGTAAACAACGGTAAAAATAAAAAGATTTAAAATCACTTATATTACACTTGTTTTATGTACTCGATCTCCAGATCGGTGTGCAGTGTTTTATTCGAAATAAACCGGAGCATATTTGTTACTATATAATACTTTATTTTGAACGCAACGAATTGTTGATACATTTGTTTCTTAATCGAAATAAACAGAGATCTCTTAAACTACTCGGATTATTGAAATATCTTTATCTCTCAGATATATATATATATATATAATATACATTATCGTGTATCTGTATACGCACCAAATAAAATAACTGACAGTTTACCGACCCAGCTAGATAATAAATATGACGAATACCTGCTCGTGACAGGCGAAACTAAACCAACGAAAAACTAAGAAAGTACGAAATAAAACCGTCACGACCAGAACGTAAACAGTAACGGATACGGACGAATAAATTCGAATTATATTCAACTAATCCGCTAGAATTACTTATCGATTATTATTATTATCATGACTACTATTAAATCATCATCATTATTACTGTTATTATGATCCGAATGAACTGATTCTGTTTAAACACGGTCTAACGATCCGAACGGTTCGGTCTTCGAATTACGTCCGTGTGGCGTATAAAAATTATGTCATTTAGTCTAGTTCTCTATCTGCCATTAATAATACCGCGATCCGTTTTAACCGCGATACCTCGCAATTATTTTCATTCTTTCTGCCGCCCTTTCCCGCTGTTACTATGTGCGTGTAGGTCGTCTCGGCCTTTGCTTGGCCATCGATAACGGATGTACGGGTAGTAAAGTTGGCAAATCAGCACGCCTCTTCAACTCTTGGTTCACGCGTAATTTCAGCTAAAGATATTATCGCACTAATATAAAAATATAGCTAATCTTTACGTACTTTATTTTATATACATATTCGAACGAATAAATTATTGATTGTTTATACGATACGCTATATAATTCACTCGGACCTGGTCATATTTTCGGTGCCAAGAAGAAATACAAAACATTGCTAACAGACACCTATCCTAACGATCTGGCTAATCAGCTTCTACATACTCACCGGAATCTCGGACTTACTCATTATTGGATATCCACTTCTGGCTAGTTAAAAATTATTAAAAATAGAAAATAAAATAAATTACGTCAGTGTTCGAGATCGCATAGAAAACACGATTATTTAAGACGACCTAGTTCAGATTTCACAAGAGAAATATGGACGGGAATAGTGTGTTTTGGTTATTCGATTACTAAATGGACTTACCAGGAACGTAAAACATCGATTATCGGTGTCAATTCGTTCATTTATCCGCTCTACTAATACACGCATACAACTTGAAACACACGTAAAACTCGGTACGGAAAATTATATTTTTATATTAACGCGCTAATTAAGACGGAGTTGCGTGTAAATTAGATAAAAATGATGGCCGCGCCAAGCCGCCATTCCGAAAGTACCAACTACTACCCAATCGACGTGGCAAGACAAATGGAAATGTACGTCGAAAATAAAAGTTTTATTAAACGAACACTACCTAATAAAATGATTAAACGTGACGCCGTTGGAATATAAACGCCGAGAACCCTGTTCCGTAGGCTGGACTGTATTTCAACCAATTCGGCTAACAAGAACATAGAAATATTTTTATATATAGTAACCTAGAAACCGAGGTTTCTTTTTTTTAAAATCCTGCTTTCTTTAGGAAAATATATTCATATAAAAATTACATATTCGATTTTAATCACGCAAATTTCGTTTAATAAAATTCCAGTGTTGTAATTAAAAGTTCCAGTTTCGACAAATATCGGAAATGGATCCGGTTTAGGGTGTTTTGGGAAAAGAATTTTGAATTTTTTTTTCCTTAAAATAATTCTTTCATAAATTAGAACATATTTCTAGTAGATCCAATAACTAAAATTAATTCGATAAAGTACATACATCATTAACATCATCATCACATAGTTCGTTGCCGAGAATCGTGACTAGCCCATTTTACAACGAACTTCAAAGCACTAATTATATTCGACGAAGATGCGCGCGCTTATGATGAGTGAGACGCAAAATTATCTTCTCCGTGACAATTAAAAGTTACGCAATGATAAAAAACTTTATAAACTTTATGTCGAGAACTCTGGGATCGAAACTCTAACTATCGACTTCATAGTGCACTCTAGCAATTATGCCATCGTGGCATACATTTCATATATATATATATAGAGAGAGAGATCCCCCCTTGGGGGCACGTGTACTTGTACAGGTGCTCTCAAGGATCCGGAGCTGCAACCGGAACGGGGTGCGTCCACAGGTGGCGGATAGTGGAACGGCCTACATATATGTAGGTTAGCTGCGAATAAGACGTCAGTCGAATAAGCAGTCGCAGACCAACAGCGGCTACTGACGGAAAGCCTTATGTAGGAGATTCCAGTAGTGACAGGGTAAGGAGACACGAGGATGTAGATGGACAGTTTGAGGAACTGTCTATTAAAAGTCTGCATAAATCCTATGACTGTCTCTCCCTCGGCGAGTTTGAATCGCCGTAAAAATCTTACACCGTTACCTCCTCAGTAACAAAACGCTGCCGTGCGGGTAGGATATTGATCAAAAGGCTAGAGTGCCACTCCAAAATAGTGGTATTTACTTTTCCTTCTTTCTTATTATTCTCTTATCTTTTGATTCCCTATCCTTATTTCTCAGCATAAGCTACATTATGTTTCTGGTCGTCTTCCTCTGGTTGCCACTGAATAAAAACATATGTGGTTTTTGTTTTGCTTCTACATTATTAATTCACGCACAACTTCTGCATATATCTATTCTTTCATTCTTTCCTTTCTACTTCTCTTACCGCCTTGACTTTCCTTTATTTTTTTTCTTATGCAGACGACTTAACTCGGGTACGAGAGTCGGTATTATTATTATTATATAGATAGATAGATAGATAGATAGATAGATAGATAGATAAAGACAGAAAGAAGAAATATACAACGTATATAATATATATAGAATATGTCATATACACATACACACCACAAATGGGTTCGGCAGAAGTCCACTATCTTGTTTTAAGTACGAAAATATTATGCTTGCCTTATTATTACTAAGTCCTATCATCGACGATAACGACACCATACGCAAGCATTACTAAAGAAAATTAACACGGATAAGATGCAATGTAAACAAATCAAAGATTTATATTTTTTTTTTATGGATAAACGGATTTCAGTAAATAAGTCCCCACTCATGTTCTTATTCCAGGTATTTAAAAATGAAAAACATATTTCATGGACACACACATATATATAAATCTTGTCTGCACACAATATACACCCTTAATCTAATATACCGGCTCACGCATACATGTAAACATGCCGTTTCACACAAGAGCAAACAAAAACATAAAACACGAAAATCGACCTGTTATTAGTTAGCGTTTATAAAAACTTGTGCATTATTTACCTCGAAAACGAGACAATTATGGTAAGCTCAATGGTACGCATAATAAAACATGAATTTCTCAAACGTTTCGGGGAAAACACATGCAATATAAATACACACACACACATATATATATATATATATATATATATATATATATATATTAAACGTAAGGTCACGTTTGCCCGTGCCAATTGTCATTTATTTACACATAACTGCAGCATAACCAACCCGCTAACAGGCGAAACTTTGCAACTACTCCCCGACGAAACATTATTTGAAATGTGAACAATAATTTAACCGTAAAATAACGTGGAGTATTAAGAATAATATTAAATAACAAAAATTGATGAAAGTATATATATATATATAAACATGTAATATATATAATCACACATACACACACACGCATATATATATATATATATAAACACAACAACGTATATTATAATAATGTTAAAATTTGTATTTGAAATAAAACTCCAAGCTGGACAACAGTACGTGATTACGAGACGAATAAGTGTGTTATACAGAATTGGTTTATTATTAACATTAAGAAATGAGTTTAATTAGTGGATATATGGCATATATGCTTTTCTTAGCTTTCGCGATAGCATGACTGACATGTGAAAAATTTAGTCTGTTATTCCAGATTCCTTATAATCATGATTATATATTAATGTTTGGAGAGTAGTGATTTTATGAATTAAAAAAAAAAAAAAAAAACAAATAAAAACAACGTTAATCACTATAAAAGTTAATGCAAAAGCTTTTCGACATTAACGTCATTTTCAAGCATAAGTTTTACGTATATGATTGAAAATGACGTTAATGTTGAAAAGCTTTGCATTAATAAAGTAACTTTTATAGTGATCAACTTTGTTTTTATTTTGTTTTGCTATATATTTATTGTCTATTGTGTACGATTGATAATTTAAAAAAATATTATACTAATTAACCGTGTTTTTATTTTGTTTTATGAATTCATAAAATCACTACTCTCCGATGTATCAACATATGCAAACACACACATGCATAGAGATAGAAAGAGGGAGAGAGAGAGAATGTTATATATATATACATAGATATATAGATAAAATATGTAACATATATAGATAAAATATGTAAATATATATATAAAATCTGTATACTTTCGATTGACGTTCGTATATTGGATAACGAAATCAGCTAGAAGAAATATATATGGAGCGTATATGAAAACATTACGATAAAGTCTGAGACGGCTCGACATCAAACGATTCTATACTATAAAACTAAGAGGGATATTAAAGGAACGTTAACATTAAAGTTTCCCCGTTTAAGAATAGATTGTCAGAGGTGAACATTCCGTGGTTTTTTTTTTTTTTTTATTTTATGATCTCAAAGGGGAAACATAAAATTAAAAATAAATAGGAATAATAAAGAAATTAACCGAATATAAAAATGAACTAATTAATTAATATTCAAGAGGATAACGCGATTACCTTTAATTTTCTCTTTAAATTTAGTCATAAAATTGATAAAAATAATTTAAGAATAACTAACTGACCTTCAGAGTTAAAATGGCGTCCTGGACTCATTTATGGGAAGTATCTAACAAAATTTGGTTTACTATCGTATTTTAAAATTCGTTAAAAAATGTATAACGATTCTCTTTTTAACGTTTTCCTATTTGGAGGTTGTGGCAAAACAGATGGATGGAACAACAGAGTACATCACACCTGCATACAATAAAACCATCACTTCCAGAATGTAAGTTTCAACCTGAAACCCGAAGGAATCAGGTGGTCCTTTGTTGCCTCCGGATCGATCATACGCAACTTATACATGAACACATATTCCAAAAAAGAGCCCCACCAACCTGTGATAGATGTGAAGTTCCAACTACAATCCGTCACCTCTTAACATAATGTCCCAAAATCATAAAATTCTTCTTCCTTAAATACTTCATCAATCCTGGCCCAACATTCCCTGTGCACCACATTCTTTCTTGCCAAGCTTAGGTCGGTAACATAGCGCGGAAAACAATTCTCGTTTAAAACTGATATCTAATTATCTTTTAAGCGTACTAAGTTTAAAATATAACCAGAATAAACGGTACTCCAATTTTGAACTTTTATCGCCCTCCAGCTGCATCGGATCATAAAAGTGTACAAAAAATAAAAAACCAAACGAACTTCGATATCTGAGGAATTAATTTTTCCAAATCGATGTTCTAATAAGAAAAAAATACAATCATGGCATTTTCGAAAGAAAAATAAACAAGTATGGTGTATTTTATCATTTGCACACATAGGAGTACTATTTAAAAAGAGCATTAAATTAAACCATTATAACAAGAGATGACAAGTTCCTTAAATGTAAGATCACTTTTGTAACATAACGATTTTATTTAAATTTTGAACATACAACAAATTCCAATTTAGTTGTCGACCCGAGGAATGAAGTTAAAGGAATCGATTTATCTAGGAAACTATGGAAGACACTCAATAGAATTAGGACCGGACATGGAAGATGAGGATATCTAATGCAGAAGTGGGGTATAACCGGCAACTGCTGCGTACCAGTGCGGAAATCCAAGATAAACAATGCAGCATATATTAGAAGACTGTAGCGAATTTGTACGTGTAGGTTTAACATTAGACGAAGCCATAGACTGGCTAACAAATTTAAAGTTAGACACTTTGGATAGGAATTTTGTGTAATTATATATAACCGATGATTATACGATAAGAAGATTAGAATAACAAAATATAATTCATTAAGGTAGAGTGCTTAATCGCTGAAATGACGAATAAATTTAGTACGGTAGCAACAGCAGTCACTAGTAGCTCAGAACTCGAATATAACACTGTTATGTCATAAATGGTCTGAATACAAAATGAACGAATGGATATATTCAAATTCTAATTATTTCGATCAAACGTACATAATAGAAAAAACCGGTCTGCATACTATATAATGTATATATATGGTTGCAAGAACCGTGAAGGTAATAGCAATGTTATATAAATTCGAATCAGTTATTTGTATGTATTCGGGTAATATCAGATTTCCAGACGATTTCGATCGATTAGTAAAAATTTATGATTATAATTTTTTATTTTACATTTGAACGAGCAAAAAATAAGACGATATTAAATTCGAAATTTTACAAATGTGGAATGTAGTGATTTTTTAAAATATGAACAACAAGAAATAAGTTAAAATAACTAAACGTTCATGAAAATCGCAAAGCTTTTCGGCTATTAAGCCACCGTCAAGTGAACTTATAACATGATATAAAAATATATAAATATATATAAATATATACGATATATTTATTATATAAAATTACTAATTTAGATATATAATTTATAGTAATAAATTTAATGAAAAAAATTCGATAGCGAACAACGCAATCTACTTATCGGAAATATAAAATGTAAAAGTACTTATTTCGAATTTACAACTTATATAAAAATTAAAAAAAAAACTAATATTTATAAAATAACTTGATAGCGAACCTGTTAAACAACGCAATCTCAATTTTTATATTAGATAGAGGTTCTTATTTATTTCCCCCGCTTTCGGTATGTTTGCGTATAGATGCTCATTGTAGATATTGCGTTGTTTAATAGATTCATTATCAGATTATTTTATAAATACCGTTTTTCGTTTTGTTAATTTTTATAAATTAAAAATTTTAAAAGAAGTACTTTGACATTTTATCATAAGTAAATTGCCTTGTTTACCACATTCACTATCGCACTATTTTTCATTTAGTTTATAAATCATATATCTAAATTAGTATATTTTTTTTTACATTTTATATTTCTTATATGTCTTATATATTTTTATATTTCATTACAAGTTCACTTGATAATGGTTAATAGCCGAAAAGCATTGCGATTTCCGTAAAATATTCATGGATTTTAACTCATTTCTTGTCGTTGTTTATTTTTTAAATTCGAAATTCCGAGAATTTTTCTATTTCTTTAAAAAAAATAAAATTGCATCAACTTTCGAGCTTACATTTTTAATACCAAGAATGTTCAACTTGATTCTACAGAAGTCTTCATCCGAACTTTAAATAGATTCTAGCGAAATTTCAGGTAAATTTTCGAGGACGGTGTAAAAATTTTTACAATCTTAAACTACGCGGAATCACGGAATAATAATACTTTTATAACGTAATTTCATAGAACGACGTAAATTTAAATGTTTAAGTTAGTAACTAAAATATTTTATTATTTACGCGTCATAGCAACTGCCTAAATAACAATAGCAACGTTGCAACGAATATGCTTCAAATAAAGGCCAACATGGAGAAACGAAAAGAAGTGATTCCGACCTTGGGAGTGTCATGCATTAATACATTTTATTATTATATATATATATATATAAAAATATATAAAATCACAAAGTAAAATGAATTCATCGAAGCTATAAACCTCTTTTTCAACCATATTATGGATAATATTCTTACGCAGACCTTTGTATACGTTGTTCACATTTTAAAGATATAACAAGCGCATTCACTCTTAAAGGCTGTGTAGTTTTGAAACACGTTACACCAGGCATAGTTTTCGAAACCTGCTTTTCATAGGTAAAGAATTATATCTCCCTATTACGAATTGGATTATGTATAAGCCATACAAGCTGGCAAACGTAATCGAGTACCTCAAACAATAACGACGTAACAAAATTATATATATACATATATGTGTGTGTTTGTTGTGCATGCTGAAATTGTACTATAGATCGGTAGGCTCTATCTGACACGCAATACCTAGCCATCGCAGAAAGAAAAAACTTGATTTTAGTACGCTGTTATATGCGTTTAGACGAAAGTGTATCGTCATGTACAGTTGAATGTATTTAGATAGAGATGTTGTGTGCATTTAGACAGAAGTATATAATCATGTACTGTTGAATGTATACAGATAGATTTATATATAATAAATTATATATATTTTTGTATGTGGTTGGACGGAGGAGCATAAACGAGTGGGCAAATTCGAAGGGAGAGTGAATTAGTATAATTAAATATGAATATTACATGTATATATATATATATATATATATATATATATATATATATATATATATATATATATATATGAAAATATATAATATAAATTATGTATATATACATATAATTGTGACGGTTTAAACACTCCCCCGTTTAATATGCGTGTAGTCAGGAAAAAAAAATAAAAACAGAATCGTCTCGGACGAATTGAAAACAAGCCAATAAACAAAGTAGTAAATAAAAAGCCAAAAAAAAAATTCCTCTGAAGTTTAACTCCGGTTTTTAATTTTACGAACAGTAACCACTAAAGTCGGATTTGTAAAATTTTGAAGTAGACGATGCGAAATAAAATTTCTTAACAAAGTAACGACGTAAATTAAAGTAATTCGTTGAAAAATCGCGAATGTTTACGTTTTGATTTTTATACAATTTTTTCTTAATAACTAAATTCTAAAAAATCAAAGAAAATTTTCTCGCTTAAACAGAAAAATACCGATTTTTATTTGTTTATTACGATGAAATTCTTTTCAATCGATCGAAATAATTCTTTTTAATAATACCGAAATAAATAAATAATTTTGTAGTATTCTCGAATCGTTAAATAGAGACATTAAACATCAAAATAAATAAGATTGTCCACTTTTAAATAAAATTACTTAGATTAAAAGTTAACACGGTGTAAGCATATTGATACAAAAAGGGCTGAACTCAGAATCAAAACTAAAAAGCTGTATTGGTTAATAAGAATACAATCCCAACTTACCTTAAAGAACAAAAGTACTACTATGCAAATAAAAGATTCACTCCAGTATGGAGGTATGGATGCGAATTATGGGGCTGCGGTGTAAAAAAAGCAATATAATGAAAATACAAAGATATCAAAATGTTACTATTAGATTAATCGGCAGTGCTCCATAGGAACAAAACTATACATGATGACCTTGGCATGAGGTACATAGCTGACGTAATTAAAAAGATGGCAAACATCAGGAGCGGTATATGCTAACGCGTCTGCACTCATTAGATAACTCGACACACAAATTCGCAGGCTGAGAAGAATTAAGCCATTAGACCTGGCATAGTAATGAAAATTGTGTAAATTATTAAGCATAAATACTAATATAGGGACTAGTCAATGGACTATGTACCTTTCACGTCATGATGATATATACCATCTACTGATAGCCCATTGACTAGGAATAGATTTTTTTTTTTTTTAAACTAATATCCGTCACCATAGTAAGAACCGTAGCGATAGAGTGGAAATCTACTAACACTTTGGCGTTATAAAAGTTTCATTCGCAGTATTTTAGATCACGCGGTTGCTTTTTTTACGCAAATGGCAAGCACAATAAATTCTCTAAAAACAGTACAGAATCTCAACGTTTATGCCTCGGTGCCTTATAAGCCACACCTATGTTAGGATTAGAGTTCGAAGTCAAAATACCTTCGTCATAGTCGGCAAAATTTTTGCTCAAATGCTATTTTCCAGACAGACTTCCTGTTTTTAATATTTACTTAACCATATCCAATTCTCAGCGTTTTATTCATAGTTGCCGATCACTATTTGCACGTCTGCAAATAACCTTGAAAAATTTACCAATATTATTCTTTCTTCTCTCCTATCCCTATAAATTTTACTACTCCTCTTCCTGATAAAATAACTTCATTCCTGTACATATTAACGTAAATCTCTTCCATATTTTCAATAGTATTCCATACTCCCGAATTACGTTTAACTGCTTACTAACTGATAAATGACCTAATTGACTCCAAATTTATACCTAGCGATCCAACTCTGCCTTCATTGTTCTGCCTCATAATTTTATATTATTTCTACTATTTTTTTTTTACATATGAGGCTATTGCAATATATACATCACTATCATGTTCTTCAATAAATATCAAACCTATTCTAAGACCTGCATTTCAGCCTTAAAGTCATCTCCGACCATCTTGTACTATATAGGTATTCTCACACATACATTTTCCTAGGTGAGCGATGACATTTTTCGGTTAATCTGACAAAATAACGTTTCGTACACGGGTCCAAACAACTTTTCAGAAAAACTAAACTTGGAAAAAAAAAACTGGACAATTTAGGCGCTTGTCCGGGAAATTCTCGATAAGATTGTCAACATATGTAAAATTCGTTATAGCATTGATATGTATAGATGCTATCGATGAAATGATACCTATTTTTCGGAGCAAATGCAAATTTCGACAATATAACTTTCGCCGGGAAAGAACCTTAAAACGGTCTCCTTTCCAAATAGAAAATGATGCTCATAATGTGGCAAAATGGATTCTGCAACATACATAATGACAATACTTAATAAGTTAACACGTTGGAAATTCCTAAACAAACTGGGTTATATTTAGCGAAATCTCATATTAATTTACCGTGCTAACAATGCGAGGACCAGTAGAAACTCGAGGAACCATCCGAAATATATCGAGTTCCTATAGAACTTCATCATAATCACGCCTACACCAAAAATAGCGAAATGTAACTTTTGTATAAACGCGTGATTTGCCAAGGACATTCTGTTTATCCTCGCAAACAGTGTAAAAGACACATGAAGAATGCAATGAAAATCTAAATTAGTGAAGATTACAAGTAGCACTCATTTTGATGTTACAGATTTAATTTTTAATATTAGTAATGATCACTTTTTGTCCTATTGTAGGAAATGAATTTTTGTTGTTTGCTCCGTTCAATATTAGAACTGTAATTTCAATAAAGTGTAAACTAAATATGAATATTAATACACATTTTTAAAGTTACAAGATATGTTTTTCCTATGCTAATTTACGACTAGCCAAGAGTGCGGCTGTCCGATAAATTATATCGTAAAGCGCATAAATAATTACGTGTAGGATACATCCCCTCAAAAAGATGATAAGATTAAATTTCTTATCTACCAGCTAATTTGGGTGTTTTGTAACCGTATCAGATGTTTTTGTGCGAACCCCGGATACTGAATCGGTTTTCAAATCTCGATGTATGACTTCATTGGACACATACCATGGTATTCGGTAAATTAGGCGCAGTAATTCTGGAAAAGCTGGATAATCAGTTTGATGTCTTTGCGCAATCTCAGAGTTGCGCTGCGTAGGGCCATACTATACAGTTTTATATATTAAGAGACGATTCCGCGGTGCCAGTTTGAAGTGGTCATCTAATAATCAATAAAGTTGTTTCCACCGAATGTTGAGTTATCTTCTTTTCTTTCGGATATGCGACCTCCATGTCAGTCGGTGATCTAAGCAAACTCCCAGATATTTCACTTCATTAGTCCTTGGAATCGCTTTATTATCAATTAGAACCCGTTTTCTATGCGGTTTTCGGTTAGAGAACGCGATGTGTGATGACGTATCTGAGTTTATAAGTTTCTACTATTACGCCCACTGATGAACCTGATCTACTATATTCTGCAATTTTGTAATGGCGATGTAATAAGCATTTTTATCTGATGCGATTATCACAGTATCATCTGTAAACGTTGTGCTATCTGAGCAGATTCAATCGTCAGCAAATCTGCTGTATAAAGATTGTATAGCAACGGTCGGCGATGCATTGTGGAACTCCCGCTAGAATTGGATGTATATGTCGAAATAAAAAACAGGATAGAGAGAGAAACCAATAAAATTTTATATAACATAATACGGAGAATTTCGAGGAATAAAAAATTATTTATATAGAAAATAATAATTTTTGTTTTGTTTATTTTTAATAATTTCGATTTGGCTTATATTTTTCATATCGTTAGAATATTTTTAACGTTTATTATACACAGCGTGCACGAAGAACGGTCTTTAGAAAACTTCGTTAGACCTGCGAATAAGGAATGAAAATACCGCGGTGTCTTTACTAAGCGCATTGACCCTATTTATCGGACTAACCCAGGATTACCTCGACATTTAATGAAACTAGTCGTTATCGACGGGCAGAAAGGTGAATCGATTCGAAACAATAACAATATATAAACAGGATTAAACCTAAACCGAACGAAAGTTGTTAAAAATAAAAAGTAGGCTTCGATATAAAACCGAACCTTGACCGTTTTTTTTTTAATTTTTTAATTTTCTTTTTTTTTTTAGAAAAAATTCTCCAGCCCGAGAAAAAAATAGTACGTCCGTAACAACGAAGTAATCTTTAAATACGCCTTTATCGATTTACAACCATCGTCATTGTTATCAGTTCTAAATATCGAGCGGAGGAACTTACGTTTAGCACTGTATACATTATTGACGAGAAAAAAGAAATATTGATTTACACGAATTAAAAAAACAATGAAGCATCCTCACCGCTGGATAACCTAAATTCTTTATGTAACATTTCTTATAAACGGGCACACAACATAAATGGCGTATAACATTTAATTCGTTCAAGTACCAACATACCCCACCTTTACTAACAGACAATGTCCATCAATATGTATCAATGATAGTGAAATTCTGCAATTTTATAAGATATCTCGGAATGCATATTGATCGACGGCTAACGTGGCGGTTTCATGTGCCTCAAACAAGGAAAACTATGATTTCTGTATCCTCTCCTAGGAAGAAAATCTGCATTAAACTTAGCTTCAAAAATAAAAATTTATTTAACTACCATAGCTCCACTCTGTAAATATGGAATGGAATTATACGGAACTGCATGTAAAAGCAATATACAGCGACAACGATCGAAAATACTTCGTATCATCACATCTGCACCAAAACCCTCTATAACGACTTAAATTATACGTCGTATGTCGGTGAAGTTTATATTAACCAGCATAAAAAGTTGTTCGATAAATTTCAATTTTAACCCAGATGTCCGTATGCATTTATTTACTCTCGCTGACAATCCTACAAGACGATGAAAAAAGAGTAGATGGTGCACAGATGCTTTTTCAAAAAGAAATATTTCAAATTACAAGAATAAACGATTTTAATAATTCGGAATATCGATTAAAAGTTGAATAATAAATTTATGTATGGCTATACCTGATATAATTCAGCGCTTCAACTTTAATGATACCGTCACTGACAATCTAATTGCCTCGCTGGATACATTAGATTAATCACATTTTTATTACCTCATTCATCACTATTGTTTACGGGAAGCACTTTGTATCGCGTTAACGTGCAAAAAATGGCCATATTATTCGGTGGAAAATAATAATAATCAATTATATAATACAAACGTATATAAATGTATATATATATATTATATATACAGAATATAATTCCGAATTAAAGGTAAATATCTTACGCGTATTTGCAATAGTTCTGGTCTTTCTTCGGGAGTTTAATTAGTAATTGTTCGAAGTTCGCCTTTGAGAAAGACTAGGCCGGACAAGCATACGTCACTGCATGACGAATAAACGCTTTATAAAGACTTATCACACGCGGTATGCACATTACGTAAAATCATAGTAGAATTACTAACTGGAGCGATATGAACAAAATGCCCATTTCGACTGAATTTCAGTCCATACTTTGATGTTGTCAAGCCAAGTGTCACATCCTTCTTCTTCGCGGTTTTCTTCTAGCATTGACCATTCTCATTAATATTGTCTGTAAAAGGTGGTATTTCGATCCTCGCATTAGGTGTCCCTAAAACGCAGTTTTTCGTTTTTTATTATAGTCATCAGTACCCGGCCAGTTCACATCAGTCTTCTTCGTTCTTAGTTTTACTTGTCCGCGGAATTTTCCATTTTCTTCTGTAACACCACAGTTCGAACGATAAGAGCGTTTCTTCATATTTTCATTCAGAGTCCAAGTTTCACACCCATACAAAAGTACTGACCACACGTAACAACCTAGAGGAACCTTCTTTTTGATATCTAAGCTTAATTTTCAGTTACAAAGAACGTGTTTGAACTTCATGAACACGTCCCGGGCCATTTCAATTCGCGAGAAAAAAAAAACACTAACGATAATAGCACAACCGATGTAAACGTAGAAGCTCAAATTTCACACATATATACGTGCGTGCGAATGTTAAACTACGACAGAGTAACAATAAGAAATACTAGATTTAAGTACGTAAATGACGTCGAAATTCTACGGATGAAATTACAGAAAGCCGTACAGATTAGCTGCAACGTTGATATCAGAGGTTATTGACGTAGATGCACAAACTGGAAAGAAGAATAGAATCAACCCGTGTCGAACTTGAACGATAGGCATAGCGGATGGCAGGCGTACGCCAGCACTCTGTACGAACTGACCACGGACCTAGTGCGGTGCTAAAGTGCTGTTCTAATAATGATCCACTCCGTGCCTGCCACCCTACAAAATTAGACGATCGATCATATCTGCGTCGCGGAGTTCTTACTCATGGATGAGAGAGCAGTTAGCGATCATCATTCCGAGGTTCAAAAATAATGCCAATATGTTAAATCTAACGTCAGAAATATACGAATTAGTTCTATAGATAACGATTAACTCCATTAACGATCGCTATTTAATGTGCGTACATCAACGACCCAATATAGAAAGGCATCGCAATTAAATGAGACTTCTACCAATCGCCAACCAATAGCTTTACTATGATTAAATAATTATTTATTTTTTCACGAAATTATGGTCATGTTTTAAATATTCATTATTTTCGTTTTGATTATTATCGGAAAATTTTTGTTAGATTTCGTTAATTGTCGCATACAACATATTATTATTAAATTTTAAAATAATATATTCTAAATATACTAGTTCCTAATCTAGTATTTTATATATGTACACATTAGAATTAACTTACGTCAACTATTGAAGTATTAAGTTCAATTTGCATATTCAACATGAGTTACGAGCAGATTTACATACATATGTATGTATATATATATATATGTGTGTGTGTATATATATTACTTAAAATTATCGTTTTCAAGAGAGCGAAAAATTTTCTAAATCATAATCATTATTGCCTCTGAGTAAAAAATGTGTGAGCTCAAAAATGACGCCATTTTTATATTTGTCAGATTAGAAAATGGAAGGACTACTACGTCACATATTGATAAAAGTGACGTGGATTGACGAGTCTAGCCGAGGTAGCATCCTGTTCGTCCTGTTAACTGGAATACCTACATTATTAGTACACATATATGCGCGCGTTACACACGATGATAAGAAGTAGATAAGCCGAACGAAAAATAATTAATATTCGAGACGTACTTGCGAATGTACACTCGCTTATTTCACATGGATCACCTCGTATTAATTATATATATATATATATATATATATATATATATATATATATATATATATAATCACATACATATATTAACATGAACGGATTTGTAAAATTTTTTAACCTTCAAACCTTGTACTGTTCGTTGAACGAATTCAACATAATAGCACACGTCCACTTGTAAATTATGTAACGGATAGATTTCATACGTAGTCCGTTGTGATAACAAAGAAAATATGGCGTTTTTTTACTGCTATTACTAAAATAATGTTTATCTCTGTATTATTATGTAAGTACAATCAGCATTTCGTTCTGCGACAAAAACATGAAAAAATCCGAACACTTAAATCACGAAAGTCTTTTTTTTTTAAATATATTCCTATAACGAAAATGATGTTTAACACTTTTCTTGGCAGTTAAGATAAAAAAATGTAAAATAAAATTTTAATAAAATCATTTATCGTAAAATATACTGCCGAACTCTGAATTGATATCGGAGAGTTTATAAAATCACGACAACATTTCGTGGACACAGATGAGAGAAGTATTTGAATATGCAAATAGTGAACGAACTTAGCAACCTGCTGAAGGAGTACACTAAGCCGTAATACCTTTTCTGATTACAATCAACGAGGAAGAAAGTGTAACAGTGAGATCTCGGTTTCAGTAGATGAAATACAAATGGCGATATAAAATACAACAAACTTATTTCGACAATTACATGTTTACATTGTTAGAACTACAAGTAAATTCATTAAGCTACCTTAATAATAACCTAAACTACACAAAATAACGTATATAATTAACTTTAAATTAGTCGTAATAATAATTTAAATCGCGTAATTGATTTTTAAATTAAATTAATTATAAAAATCCGTGCTTAAGTCTACGATGTTTATATTTTAGTGTAACGTTCGAATAGATATATCGTACCGCCTACGCTTTTAATTAGCTCATTACGGTGCATTTTACACTTTTTATTTGCTAATATATACAATAAAATATATGGAAGTTTCAATTGATTATGCAAGTGTTATATCTTATCGTATAAATCCTGTTAGGTGTGATTTTGCATTAGCTGTGATTTTTTATACGTAAGACCAAATAAAATACGCATACGTCAATCTGGGTCGGATTACGGTAGTATAGATCAATTTTTTATTTAACGTACAAGACCGGACTTTACATTAAATATGGGATACAGAATGTAGGAATAGCTTTACGAGCTCTGTCAACAGTCTACTTAACGTGCGGTTATTAAACGTTAAACGACTATCCATTATCACTCCTAAATACTTATTTAACAAACGGAATTTGCTTGGATTTCACCACAATGTCAGACAAGTAAGAATAAAACGGTCCCTGTTTTCTCAACAATAAAGTTTAGTTTCCATCGCTGATAATATTCGGAAATTGAGTTTTAATAGTATCACTTCCATGTGAAGTGCGGTATAAAGCAAAGTCATCAGCGTATAACGCGGTATGTACAAATGGCATTAATATGTTCCTTGTGGGACTCTCTTGAATAATACGTTTTTATTTATCA
Organism: Coronaproctus castanopsis; assembly: GCA_032883995.1. Classification (NCBI taxonomy): domain Eukaryota; kingdom Metazoa; phylum Arthropoda; class Insecta; order Hemiptera; family Monophlebidae; genus Coronaproctus; species Coronaproctus castanopsis. The sequence continues at coordinate 48,932,829 of CM065052.1, forward strand.
GAGTAATTTGTAACGTAAAATGTTCTGTCTGTTTAAATGAGATTTAATTAATTTAATAAGATATACCGTTATGTCACGCTCTATAGCGTTCTCTAAATTAATGATTATCATACTTGTGTGTTTGCGAAGATTAATCAGTAATAAAATCAGAAATTCTCGCAGCTTGATGCACTGTTAGAATAAGTATAAATAATGGAAGAAAAGGGCGATTCGTTAAATAATATTAATAGACGATGTCATAACGAATACACGCAGCAGACATGTAAAATATGTTAATTCCTATCAATATATAAATAAATTTCTTTCAAATTTACAAATTCCTAACGCGTCAATTTATCTAAACGTCGTCCTTATTATACACGTAGAATCAACCACGCTAACATAGTATAAACGCAGTTTACTAAAGTATAATCTTCGCATTTTTCAATTCGGTAAAATTTCGGTGTACATAATAAGTACAAAATGGAACCTTTCATTCCCCGATATAAGTTTCCGGATGAAACGAAACGTTCGAATCCCTGCTTAAAAGGAACGAACTCCTAGACGCACTCTAATAACGTAATGAACATATACGTTAGCGTTACGTTTTCCATTACATTCTTTTCAGAATGATAAATTTCAACAAACACGTCCGTAACCGCAATGACGAACTATAAAGCGATCTGTTAATTGAAACGGATATTTTACTTTATAAAGGCTTTTCGTCCAACATTCCCTTCAGAATGATAAATTTAAACGAACGCATAAATTAACTGCAACGGCAAACAACGAAAAGCTATCTTTCAATTGAAGTAGATATTTTTCGTGAGTAACGTTCCAAATAGCGCTCTTATTAAAGATGACCACTATTATTAACCGCTAACGAATATACGCCTTATTAAAATTTATTAATAAATATGCCGGTATTTAAATTAACACCAGCTAGAATATTTATATAATTAATACGCATCTCGATTCGACTATTAGGGAATACTTTTATTAATAACGCCCACGTCAACGACTAAATTAAAACGCTCTAATAATATTTGAAACGTTATAATAAATTACGTTGTTATTTGATTTATTAATTTAAATTCAAAGTACGAGCTAGCGTCATAAAAATCTGTTAATCAATTCCTTTTACTTACACTTAACGACGGGAGTACCGAATTCGTGCTAAAAGAATCGACGATATTAGACACTTTATACTAATGTTGAGTATTCAGTACTCATTACTCGTAACGATTACTAAAATAGAATCCTCTAATATCGTCTTTATATCCCACACTTGTGATAACTGATCGGATTTCCTGTTTTGTAGTTCCTTCCTTCGATATAGTTAAAAAATTTACCCTTTCGCTTGTTTCTTCTATTTTTTTCAGCAGAGTCTGCGGCTATTTTTCAATCTCCGCGTTTCATTCCTGATAAATAATAACCTTTTCATAGTTAAAATTTGTAATCATATTGTACTTTTAAAGGGTATCTCTGTTAAGTTTGCATGGAGTCACGCAGGCATTAGAGGGACTTTACTTGCCGATCATTATGCTAAATGTACAACATCCATTTATCGTTTACTCACCCTGCATCGACCTTCTGTCTATTAATTAAGACGGTATATGAAAAAAATACTGGAAGCCAGTCCCTATAATGTTCCACAATATTAACTGCTTCTGATCTTCCTCGTCTATCCCGGGTTCTATAATATTGAAATTCAAGTGGGTCTGCTCCGGCTACGCTTTTTCAAATGCATCTCGTTGTTTCTCCGTTCTGTTCACATCCTTCAGATATCCACAGTATAGACGCAAATCACATTTTCCTTGGAATTTTCACACTATCACTCCTCTCGTGTCACCTTCTATAATCATCCCTACACATTCCTTTTCCTGTTATTATGCCATTCTTACTGTCTGCGCGTAATATGTATATACACATTTGTTCATATAAGTTTATTGCTAATTGTAATATATACTCATATAGTTAAAATAGTGATTTTATTTTGTTTAAAAAAATTATGTTATAATGTTTAACCGCTGTGAAAGCCAAAAAATAAAAATAAAACTTAAAGACGATTTAAATTTTCTCAGGATTCTCATTAAATGTGTTTCACACACACACACACACACATATATATATATACATATATGCATTAAATAAATTAAATTAATCATTATATATCGACCGCTCTTTTTCTTGCACAGTTTTTAATAATCATCAGTATTATTCACTAGGAAAACATCTCTCCTCGGAATAGCTATTTATTAATGAAATATTTTTGTAAGCTTTTGGTAGTTTTAATTTCGTGCATTCCTTTTTATTTCAGTACTTTATTTTATCGTATTTATTGTGAACGTTGTAAATGGATATCTCGCGTTCTACCTTAACGTGGAAAGGAATTATTAATACTAAAATTTTCATCAATGCGATTTATCTATACATCGAAATAAAATATATAAAATTTTGTAAAATTCATTTTTTTTCGTTTAAAAATTTAAAATGATATTGCAGATGTTTAGTCTTTAAATTATCGTTTCGGAAACAAAATACGTCATATATCCCAAGTAATATACTACATGTATTATATTCGCATTCGTTAATAACGTAAATTCTTTAAAATAATCGATTTGTCAAACTATTCTGCACATTGCCAGTTATCGTCGACGAAAATATGAATCGAAAATTCGAAAAGCGTTCTGATGACAAGAGTAAAAACTGGTTTGAAAACGAATAACGTTACGATATTAACACAGACAACAGCTGCTAAGGGTCACGACCTAGATGATGCGATAAATTCAACCTATACTGGAACAGATACGAGGAAAAATCTCGACCAGGCGAACGTATAACTTACAGACTACAGTGTAGAACGAGAATATTTCACCAATAAAACCGGTTTAAAAAATAATTTTATACAGACATAGTCGAATAAAGAACCAATTTGTCGTGCTACCAAAAAAAAACAAAAAAAAACTATACATTGAACGCATAAATTAACAAAAAATAAATACATAAATAAATTTGGACGTTAAATATTTAAATATATAATTACTTCATAAACGTTGTTAAGATAAAGCTGAAAATTCTAAAAATGATTTACTATAAAACAAAATTCTGCCTAAAAACGCATGTACATTTTAAAAGAAACATTTACTCTCTAATCGCGCGAAAAATATATTTTCCAAATAAACCGATATGAGTAGTCAATAAGGGGGAAAAGTGCGTTCAAATCATCAAACTAACATTGCGACAGCTAACATTGACATATCTTGTAAACAGATGTTATTACAACACATTAGATTCGGAGAAATAAAACATTCTTTATCAGCGTCGTACACATGTACACAATAACGTACATCGGCGCAATATTTACCGTTCGATAACCGTTATATCGTGATATTACGATTTCCTCATACGGGAAAACATCAAGATATCCTCAATTAGTACGAATAATACGCTTTAATACACATCGTCGCGAAAAACAATGAGCAGCAAACAAAACTAAATAAACGGTGTAGATAATAAATTACTAAAATAAACCTGGTCGCGGGATTAAATTTATCAAAATGGAACAGCGCGCGATTAAAATTAAAATGTTTTTTGGTTCTTTTCGAAGATAACAGTCATTAATCTAAAAAAATTGCTACCTTATTAGTATACAGAAATTAACGAGTAAAATATACGCGTATCAAAAGTAATTTGAAAAACATCTTTTCCACTAAGTTACATATTAAGTTAACTAATACATAAACTACTAATTACACTTTTAAACATTTTACGATAAACCAAAGAATATATATATATATATATATATATATATATATATATATATATATATATATATATATATATATATATATAGGAAGTTAAAAGTTAAAAAGGCTATACGGAAAAAGTTTATCAACATATATAAAGCATTCACTTTTTAAAGCATTAATGCCGAATTTATACATTAATAATAAAAACAAATCGAAATATTTCAACGATCGATTTTCAATAAAGCAACGAACGTGCATATATGCAAAAGAAATACATAAACGAAACAAGAGATAACACACAAAAACAGAAAATTTCATATAAAATTTTTAATTCAAAACGAAAATTCTACGGTTTTGTAATATAATTCGAAATTTATAAAACGCATAATATTAAACACCTCTATTCAATATTTACAAACCAACTAATTTTATACGTTATTTTTTTTTGCAATTTCGTTAAAATTCGATATAACCAAAAACCAGAACTGTCATTTTAAATATATCGCTATAATATATATATATATATATATATATATATATATATATATATATATATACATTGTTAAACTAATATATAAATATAACGTGAAATAAGAAAAAATTAGTGAGTCTACGAATCTGGTGATATTATTATAAATATACAATAATTCGCAGACGCGTTAAATGATGAAAAACTAAAAATTTGTTTTAAAAAAAAAAAAAACAGACTTTACATTATAAACAAGGAAAAGTTTCTAGTCCATAATTACATACATCAAATAAATAACAGCTTGAACCGCAAAATATTAAGACATTTTCTAAGTTTACTACAGAAAAATGAAAACATCTTTTTACAATTCAATAATGCCACAAAAAGAAAAAAAAAAGTAAGTTTAAGGAACAAAACAAAATTCGCACACAATTAAAACACAGAAACGAAAAAATTTTATAACAATGATTTTTTTTTCGACAAATTAGATAATTTTTAGCATAAATTATAGTAATAATTTATCGCCATTATAGTAATTGTAACTTTTTTAAATATGCCCTATATTATAAACGCATAAATAATTTTTAACGTTTAAAAAAAAAAACACGAATAACAAAATTATATAACTTATTCATTTAGATGATCGTAATCTATAATGAAAAATTGTTATAACCCGTATATTCGAGTTTCAAGCCAAAAAAAAAAAATTATATTCGCAGTTTGAACTCAATTATGCCCTTAAAAATTATTTAGACCATATTAATAAAAATTTGCTTTACATACGCGACACTATTCAAATTATAAACAATTTTCGCATAATAAACGGCGCAAAATGGAAACAAGCGTTCCGCTACTTAATATTAAAGTTTTTTTTTGTTTATAAAATCCAGACGTTTACTTACACTTGTATCTTGCAACTTCGCAACTTCATTAGCGACGAACCCGATAGTAATAAATAATACTGGAAAAATAACGGTCAACATCGAAAGCAAACGTTATTAATTAAACTCCAGACTGTACACAATTATGTATAATAAATCGCTGTACAACAACGAAGCACTACAAAGCACGATTCACACTAACCAGAAGAAGAAGACCTTTAAAAGTGCACAACCGCTAGCGCTCCTACTACGCCATATTGTAAACAAAATACTTAAAACCGAAGCGCTATTTCTCGTGAACTAACGAGTGATAATTTTCAAGTGGCATTGTTAAAGTTCCCCTCGTTACTAAACTAGAAATTTCAATTCGGTTATACGGTGTGGGGTACCCCACCAATATGCGTCCACCGGTGTAGAAATGGTTTTAACCACGTCCGTCGTATATAAAGCCGTATACACACACTCGTATAATATACATACGTTTATACTCGTAGATAGATATACATTTGTATATATATATTCAATTTAATGAACGCACGTTTACAAGTACGTATATTATACGTGTATATCTCCGTGGAGAAAACGTTGCATAATACGTGTAGCGATACAAATAAAATTGGCAGTTTGACTTTTTATTTGCTATTTGTCGATGATATCAGTTTAGAACGAGGTTGGGGTTAATTATAGCTATTTACGAAGCTCTATATATTACCTAAAAACAATGAATCTTTGTGATATATAGAATAACTTTATCGCGGGTCGTATATATTAATTAATGAATTATTCGCGCGGCGTTATTTCAATTAACACGAATCATTATTATAACTAAAATTTGCAGAAATTATCATTTCAACGTTCGAGTAAACGCTTCACGCTTGTATTTCAACATTTTCAATGATACAATATTGAAAACAACATCAAGAAAAATCAATTCCGCAATAATAATGATGATAAATATTTTCAACGTCGTCTGTTATTTTTATTATCGTCAATTGTTGATTTAATTTGCTTTACATCTTTTAGTGAGTAATATATTTAATTCGATTATTGTACGTGGCTATTTACTTCGGTATGCGTTACATTAATTTTCATCTGTTTGACCTTTATCATTATTTTTACTACATACACGTTCGAAAAAAATGCGTTTGCCATTATTAATCATTACTGATTATTAATAATAAATAAAAAGATTAAGTACGATATTTCAAATGTTCCTTCTTTACATTGCATAAAAGCTGTAAGCGTTAATCTCTATCTAGGTAATCCTACAAATACTTCTAATAAAACTCTCGGTAATGATTATTCCATTATTTATTCCATTATATCTCTGTTTGCCGTATATAAGCCGCCAAGGCACAATCCAAAATTGCATGACAACATTTCTTCTCTGGCTAAAACTAATCGACGAATGATTATAATTGGCGATTTGAAAACCAAACTTTGGAATTGTTTCGTTAATAACGCTGCTGGTAGCGTACTTCTTAATACCGCAGAACAAAATGAGCTTCAGATACTGGCTCCGTGCGAACCCACATACTTCCCACCTCAGGGTTATAGATCGAGTGTTTTAGATTTAGTACTGGTTAAAAATATAAACATTGCTACTCCCATTTCCATAAATTGTTCGTCGTCTGATCACAACCCTATAGGTACAATCATCGACGCTAACAGTAAACATAACCCACCAAAAGCAATTCCTGACTACGCTAATGCTAATTGGACAAAATTTAAAAATTACATATCTAAAAATATTAAATTAGTTCATTCTTTAAAAAACTTTACTGATATCGATAACAACCGCAGCGACCTTACAAATTTGATCAGAGAGGCGAGCCAAATTTCTATACCACTTATAACGCCGAGCTTTCGATCTCTGCCAGCATTTATTATTGCTATCATCGGGCTTTAAACTTCGTAGAATGTATACGAAACGTCATTCTTCTAACGCTGATTGCCGTTCTCTAAAAAAAAACTACTAAATTTCTTTACCAAACTGACGCAAAAATTATTGAATAAAAATTTAAATGATAAAGTTGCTAAAACCTTTTTCCAACTCTCTACTAATGATAACAGTCTTTGGAGGGTTTGTAAACGATACAGTTAACGTACTGAAGCACTCCCACCGCTTTACGACAATCTTCTTAATAGGTATGTGTATTCAGATACGGATAAAGCGGAATTTTTGGCAGGATATTATTTCAGCGCTCATAGTCGCAATGCCAACTTATCGACCAATTATCAGAATAATAAAATAAGACTAGTCATCAAAAAATATACAACTTTTTCTATATATCCATCCCATCCTCTGCTCACTTCTCCAAAGGAGGTGCTCCAACATATTCAATCGTTCAAAAACAAGCACTCTGTCGGAGATGATAACATTCCCTCGATTATCATAAAAAAACTACAAGGCGATTGTACAACTCACTAATATTATCAATAGTATGTTTAAACTGGAGTATTTTCTTTCTAACCGGAAAGTAGCGAAAATCATAACTCTTCCGAAACCTGGAAAAGATTGTTCATCGTCAGATAACATTCGCCTATAAGCTTGTCGAGTAATCTCAGTAAGATTGCTGAAAAAATCGTGGCTTTCTCGGACGAAAATAATTTATTACCAAAAGTACAGTTTGGTTTTCGTCCTGGCCATTCTACAACTCATCAAATCGCTAGAATAGCAGAACATATTTCTCACAACTATAACTGTAATAAACTGATACTACTTGGCACAATGGTATAATATATAAAATGATTAAATTCAAATTTCCGAAATATATAATTATGCTTATTTTAAGCTATTTAAGTAATAGATCATTCTATGCGTTTATAAATGATGTATTATCCTCTCGCAGAACATGCTTTGCAGGAGTACCTCAAGGTAACTCGGTCCATTTCTATTCACCTTTTACTTATACAATATTCCTATAACAAATAACACAGAGGTAGCCTTGTATGCAGATGACACGGCATTATTTTCTAGTTCTTACATTCCAAGGGCAGTAAAGAATAAATTACAGTTAGGAGATAGTCTAATTCGTTATTTTGCTAAGTGGCGGATAGCCATTTGCCAAAATTCAGGCAATACTGTTTACTCGTAGGAGGCCACTTCTACCTACTAATTAACTATGTAAGTGTAGAATGGTCGGACGAAATAAAGTATTTAGGAGTTATTTCAGATAAAAGGTTGACTTTTAACAAGCATTTAGATTACGCGTCAATTAAAACACATCGAGCAATTTTTACCATTTATCCCTTGTTCAAGCGCAAATCTTTCCTAAATGTCAAATAATAAATTAATAATAATATAAATCGCTCATTAGACCAATATTAACGTATGCCTGTCCAGCGTGGAGTTCGATTAGCAACTCTAGCTACAAGAGGCTTCAGTTGGTTCAGAATAGATGCATTAGATGTATACTCAATACTCCCATTTATAGTAATATAATGAAAATGCACGAGCAATTGAAACTAGCTTTGTTAAAAGATATTGAAAATGTCTACTACCTTTTTCAAATAATGTGTTACGCATGATAATGACCTAATTACGTTGATTATTACGATTCCAAGCAGTTAAGAACAAAATATACTAAGTATAAGCATACTCGAGCATAATTTACTATAGCTTGTCAAATAATTATCGATAACATTCTTTTTTAAATATTAAATACGTTTTGGTTTATCGTTATTTTTGACGGTCCGCTTTGTATAGTTTTTTTTATTGCAGGTTTTTTATGTTTTACTTTTCCTGCATTTTGTATATATGTTAAATATTCGTTGTTAAAAATTAAGTTTCTCCCTCTTATGTTTATAGTTACTGCGGTAAGTTTATTTTAAACGGTACGCAGTGTTTATTGTTTTTCTTTTATAACGTTTAATAATGTGAAAATGTACGTTTTCTTTCTTTCTTTCTTTCTATTATTATTATTATTATTATTATTAATTATTAATTATTACATTTAAGTAAACAATCGCAATTGACAACATTCGTATATTTAACAATCTGTTTATTGGATTGTCGAATCTAAAGTTATAATGCGTATACGTAATTAATGTAATTGTCAATTTCTTTAAAACAGCATTAAAAAGAGTCGGATTTTTTTACTTTTTTCATTGTTCAGAAATTCATATTGTGAGATTCGTTTGCGCAATTAAATACGAACGTTATTCAGTCATAAAAATAATGACGACATAATAATGATGTGATGCACAAAATAGTTCAATTATGTTTAAATAATTCTTTGTATATAAAACTTAAATAAATAAAATTAATGATTTGTTAATGAGCAAGGTTGAAAAATTAGAATCTTTTCCATATGATTTCTGATCAGCACGCTGATAAAATAATTCCATAAAAAAAAAAACATCTGTGCTTCTGAACGCAGGGAAGAAACTTAAAGACGTTTTAACCAAATTCGATACAGAGTTTTTTTTTTTTAATTTTTATGTATATATACACACACATATATATATGTGTATATATATCCGTCTGTTATTTTCGCTCGCTCTCTCGTTTTGACCATGTAAACGGCGCCAATAGAAGTTGCACTTCAAAATTTGCCTGTACAGCAATCGTTATGACGGGAGATAGAGATATAATTTGCAGTGGTCCTTAGTGAGGTGGGTAAGATGATAATAGGTAATCAAACCAAAATTCTGTGAAACGCCTCGTTCATCAACCCATGCAGTAAGTACACTGCTGAACTGGATTTAAACGGAATATGGCGAGTTTTAATTATGAATTATTGTATTGTTAAACGAGACCAATCACATTCTCATTTCCTCTTCGAAGTGATTTATTCGTTCTGTCAGTATATATATTACCTATTCCAACTGCTTTCCCATTATTTAAGGTCTTAATTGTTACATCATATTTTTCTGTTCTAAATCCCACTTGGGGCTAATTTTTTCATTTATTATATCACGCAGTAATTTCACTTTTAGGATTTTGTTTATTGTCCTATTATAAATCAACTAACTGGCAATTTGATTAGCCGTTACAGTTGTGTGTTTGTGCCTTACTCCGTTTAACCTTTTTACTAAGTTCCGAGATTTCCCCACTGTTTTTTCTACCGTGTCAATTGCCTTAAGTAATACCATGTAATCCTTTCTACTGATTCCATCACGTCATTTGCTACTTCAATTGTTTCCATTACAAACGACTCTTACTCGTATATATATATATATATATATATATATATATATATATATATATATATATATATATATATATATCGGTGGTGTAGTTGCTGGAGTGCCCGATTGTCAACTCGATGGTCGGGGGTTCGTAACCAACACGCGTCACAGAAAGTTTTTCATCGTTATATAATTCTTAATTATCACGGAGAAATTTTTCTACCGTGTCGATTTCCTGAAGTAGTACCATGTAACCCTTTTCTACTGATTCCATCACGTCATTTGCTACTTCAATTGTTTCCATTACAAACGACTCTTACTCGTATATATATATATATATATATATATATCGGTGGTGTAGTTTCTGGAGTGCCCGATTGTCAACTCGATGGTCGGAGGTTCGTAACCAACACGCGTCACAGAAAGTTTTTCATCGTTATATAATTCTTAATTATCATGGAGAAATGTTTCTACCGTGTCGATTTCCTGAAGTAGTACCATGTAACCCTTTTCTACTGATTCCATCACGTCATTTGCTACTTCAATTGTTTCCATTACCAATGACTTTACTCGTGTATATATATATATATATATATATATATATATATATATATATATATATATATCGGTGGCGTAGTTGCTGGAGTTCCCGACTGTCAACTCGATGGTCGGGGGTTGGTTCGAAACACGCGTCACAGAAAGTTTTTCATCGTTATATAATTCTTAATTATCACGGAGAAATTTTTCTACCGTGTCGATTTCCTGAAGTAGTACCATGTAACCCTTTTCTACTGATTCCATCACGTCATTTGCTACTTCAATTGTTTCCATTACAAACGACTCTTACTCGTATATATATATATATATATATATATATATCGGTGGTGTAGTTTCTGGAGTGCCCGATTGTCAACTCGATGGTCGGAGGTTCGTAACCAACACGCGTCACAGAAAGTTTTTCATCGTTATATAATTCTTAATTATCACGGAGAAATGTTTCTACCGTGTCGATTTCCTGAAGTAGTACCATGTAACCCTTTTCTACTGATTCCATCACGTCATTTGCTACTTCAATTGTTTCCATTACAAACGACTCTTACTCGTATATATATATATATATATATATATATATATATATATATATATATATATCGGTGGCGTAGTTGCTGGAGTTCCCGACTGTCAACTCGATGGTCGGGGGTTGGTTCGAAACACGCGTCACAGAAAGTTTTTCATCGTTATATAATTCTTAATTATCACGGAGAAATGTTTCTACCGTGTCGATTTCCTGAAGTAGTACCATGTAACCCTTTTCTACTGATTCCATCACGTCATTTGCTACTTCAATTGTTTCCATTACAAACGACTCTTACTCGTATATATATATATATATATATATATATATATATATATATATATATATATATATATATCGGTGGCGTAGTTGCTGGAGTTCCCGACTGTCAACTCGATGGTCGGGGGTTGGTTCGAAACGCGCGTCACAGAAAGTTTTTCATCATTATATAATTCTTATCACGAAGAAAGCAGTGGCACTACACTCCGTATAACTTCATATGTGCGCGCACCTACGCCGTATATAAATAGTGACTTGAATGCTAGCTCTCATTTTGTATGTAAACATAAACGTACAATAGCTAGTCACGACGTTCGGCAACGAACAATACGACGACGATGATGATGATGATATATATATATATATATATATATATATATATATATATATAAATGTTTTCTATGAACTTAAATTCAATCCACATGTGTACTCTGTGCGATAACCTCTTTATATCATTGGTCAGAAATAGAAATAAAACAGTGCAAATCGTAGCCAGCAACAGACATAAATAGCGATCATAATCTAGTACGGATGACATCAAAACTACAATGTAAAAACTGGAATTCTAGTAAAAGTAACAGAAGAAAATGGGGAATACGAGAAATAAAAAATACCGGAATAAAAGGGCAATTATCAGAAGTTAATCAAGACAAACCTAGAAATAATGAATAGAGAAAACAGCATGAATGGAAAAAGGAATAACATGAAAGAACTACAAACAAATTCCGCAAAACAAACATTAACTAACATAAATAGAACATACAATAAACCACGGAGATTTCAACGGACATAATAAAATTAATAGAAGAAAGGAAAAAATATAAAAATGCAAGCAGAGAAGATGACCGCAATATGTATAGAAAGTATAGAAACATGGTAAATAGGGAAGTCAAAAGTGCTAGAATAGAACAACTCAAAACTAGTAGAAAATTTTTAAAAAGATAATATAGAAAAGGCATACAAACAAGTGGAAACATACTTCAGGGACTTCAAAAATATAACAAATGATATCGAGAATGAAAAAGAAACTAATGGAAAGTGAAGAATTAGCTCAAAAATGGAAGAGATATGTAGAAAAATTGTATAATGAAATGGATAGGGCTAAAGAATACCGACAACAAGAAATTATCATAAACGAAGCAATACAAGAAGATAATGTAGGTCCAAATATAACAAAGGATGCAGGATACGATAACATCCGTAGCGAGTTTATAAAAGAGTTAAGAAATGAAGAACGAGCGCATATTCATAAATTAGTCTCGAATATTTACAAAACAAGAAAAATACCGGAAAAGCTAATAATGTTACGGAAAAGCAATAACACGACTAAGTGCGAAGAACATCAGCCGATAAGCTTACTGTCACACTGCTCAAACATACTAACAAAAATTAGGCAAAATAAAACGTAAAATAGAGAACGAATTAAGCGAAGAGAGCAACATGGTTTTAGAACAGGAACAGGAACAAGAGAAGCTATACTAGGTGATTGCGAAAAAGTTACTCAAACTAACCACAGTATACATTGCAATGATCGATTTAGAAAAACTAGATGAAAATTTAACAAAAGTAAACGTTGGTCTTAAGGATAGAAGGATAATAAAAGACTTACATAAAACACAAAAATTAATAACAACAACAAAACCCCTCAGAAATTAAAGCAAAAGTCAGCATAGGAGTAAGACAAGGTTGCAGCTTATCATCGCTGTTCATTAATATATATATATATATATATATATATATATATAGAGAGAGAGAGAGAGAGAGAGAGAGAGAGCAGAGCGTTCAAAGAATGGGAAGAAATCAGTAAAGAAGGAATGAAAATTAAATCGTTAAGATTATGACATAATACTAGAAACTGAAAAAAGAAAACAAAAAAAAACTGTGTCGGACTCATTGATAAAGCTAAACTTGATCCTTAAACGCTTTAACGCGACAATAAATAAGAAGAAAATAGTGGTAATGTAATGCGGTAAAATCGATAATAATAAAACAATAAATATAAAATTAGAAAATAAACAAGTACAACATGTAAAAAAACTACAGACACGTCGATTCAATAGTAATAGAAAAAGTGACCAATGAATAACGTTAAGAGTATCACAGGCGAAAACCGCATTTATGAAAAATAAATCATTGTTAACATCTAATAAAAATGTAAATGCAGAAATATAAAAAGGTAGGTAAAGGTTAATGCTTGGTGCGTGCTAATAAAATGCAGACAAAACCATTATAGAATCGTTCGAAATGTGGTGTCAGCGAAAAATGAAAAAAGTTAAATGGGCAGAATAAAACATAGATGTGCTTGAGACTATTATCGAAAAACGCTGTTTAATGAAATATATTAGCGAAATAGCATGCAGTTGGATAGGATATATTATAAGGAATAACAAATATTTAACAACACTAATGGAAGGACGAGTAAATGGAAAAAGATCATGAGGGCAATAATATGCATCACCCAATAAAGGAAGATTCGAGATACGTACCAGGAATGGAAAAAAAAAGTGAAACCCGAAACTTGAAAGTAAAGTGCTGTACATATTGACCATCGATTGAAAGATTAAGGAATGAAGAGGAAATATATACATATATATATATATATATATTATGTTAAAACAGAGTATGCATAGCATATAGACAAATATATAATACGCTATGCACTACGAGTTCCTGTGTATATTTTAAATAGTTACCAATTATAATATAATTATCCAAAAAATTTAAAACCGAACTTTCAGTTTACTTTTTCCTGTTTCTTATACACATGTAAGCAGTCTTCTATGTAATTATTTATTTACCTGTATCATTCTCTCGCAAATCCTAGTGATATATACGTACAATATAAATATATACGTGAACACGTAATACATATTATATACTTGTCTATATAATAGTGTTCATATACGCTATACATACATATATATGCAATACATTAAAGCATATATGTACACGCATCACATGTAAAAGTATATAATACATTATGTATTTCACGTATATATTTAAATTAATTAGTAATTGTAGTATCAACAAATAATTTAATTCCGAATTAATCCTTCTTTCACTGTAGATTAGCGGATATCCTTTATATCTCATGATACTGGCGTGTTCAGCTAAAATTGTCTTCGTTCTAACCTTCTTTTAAGGTTTGCATAACTTGTCGTCCTTTATTATTTGATCTACATATTTACAACTTGACCTTCCTCTATATCGTTTTCCTTCCATTTTCCCTTCAATTAGTTTTAGTTGTAGAAAACTCGTTTTTTCTCCATTTATCATCATATTATACTTGTTTGCTGCAATCGCTACCTTTTTTACCGATTTTTCAAGTTCTTTTTCACTACTTCCAACGATTGCTTTATGTCATTCGCAAAACGAAACATCAACGTCTTTAATCCTTCCGTTTTGATTCTTACTTTTCTCCTTAAAATCCAGCATTATTTTTTCCGTGTGTGTATATTAAAAATTCCTGTTGATATACAATTATTATTGTTATTATATTTTTATTTTAGGACGCTCGACTACAAAGGTTATTTGCGTCCACGGAAATTAGATACGATAAATTACAGAAAAATTATTTATATAACACTGTTTAATTTATAATAATTTTTTTAAATCGGTTATTTTTAGAAAGTTACTCGCTCTATTACATCTTCATTGTAGTGTTTTAATTATATCGAGTCCAGTCATTAATGATTACGTTGTTCTTCGAATTTCGGACATTCTGTACATGTTCTACGGTAAGCACTTTGACAAAACTTGCGTGTTATCGATGGCATTCTCCTCGATTAGTGGCCCGTGCGTTAACCTAGTTTGGCCGATTCGTAATCGGGCTCATCTCTTCGTGTCTGTTCGCTCACGTCGTCCACTGTTCTATTCTCAGTTTGATTCTCCGTAATTTGTTCTATGTTAACGACTCTTGTCGAACAAAATTTATCGCGAATTTTAATTGTTTGCTTATCCGTGAGCCGGGATTTCTAGTCCAACATCCTTTTCTTACTCCTGTCCCTATTTTTATTTCTTCTTCTTTTAACCCCATTCTTATTATCGGTTTTTGTTTTTCATATAATGTTTTTATTATTCCTTTATCTTTATAGTCCACTGATATTTCATCCATTACAACCCATAGACACCTTCATTCAACCCTGTCGAAAGCCTTCTCCATATCTATACACGTAATTCGTTCACTCTTAATCTTTTTTTCAATTATTTATCGAATTTCTAATATTGTCTCTTTCGTCTCTCGATTTTTTTCGGTATCCGTACTGATCATCGTCTAAGTTTTCTCCTATTTTGTTGTTAATCCTATTTAATATAATTTTCGTTAGTATGTCGGAAATCAGTAAACTTATTGTTTTATTGAACTTCCTTGTTCAATTTCTTTTTTTTTTTTTGTATCGTTATCGTAATATTTTTTTTTAGATGATTTGGGATTTGTCCGCTTTCATATATTTCCCTTATCAAGTTATATAAATGAGTTTTCATATCCGTATCTAAATTTATTGATAACTCACTCGGGATGTTACCTCCTCCTGGTGTTTTTTTTTTTTTGTTTTTGGCTTTAAATTGTTTCAATGCAAATTCCATTTCTTCTACTGTTATAAGGCCCTTTCTCTGTAAGAGTTTCTCTCTTTTTCTTCTAGTATTTGTTTTCCATTTACACCTTCTATTCATTTGTTCTAGTTTTGATTTCACTAAAGCGCTTTCTTGTATGATTATTTCTGTATTTCTAGTTTAAGCTTCCTTCCATTTTCGCGCATTCTACTTCTATATATAAATTCTTCTTTAGCCCTTCTTGCTTCTCTGTTCGCTAAATTTCCGTATGTATTGCATTTTTCCTTCTTCCCTATTTACATTTTTATATTTCGTCTTATTTCCGTTAAGTCTATTGTTAATTATGCAAATGTTAAAAAAAAAACGAACCTTCGGATTTATTCGGTTATATATTTTATACGAGCGTTGCATGGATATGGCGTAGTTTTCTATATACGCATATTAGGCGTTCGTATATAACATCTTTCAAATCATTACTACTATCACTTTCTTTACCACACCCAAACCACCGCTATTTCGCGAGAAGATTAAAAAAAAAAAAAAATTGCCCATAAATAAAGAAAAGAACAGTTTTCCAACGCGGCGACGAAAAGAAAAAAAGGCTGGACGAAGCGGGAGGATTTTCGATTTTTTATTTCTTTAACGTTATTCTAGTAATCGTGTTCGATTGTGTCTTCGTCATTCGTCTACATCGTCGACAGGCAGCAACTGCTTGTATTGATCTAGAGCCAAGTGAACATTGAAAAACATGGCCGTCGTTATTTCGGGGAATTGTCGAAGACGATGATAACGTAAACAGCTCCCACGTAGCGCAGTAGATCAAAATTGCGTCATCGTGTTACCGGCGAGAGACCTGCTTCAACTAAGCCGTGTTGTTGTTTTGTTTACGTGTGTGTGCGATTCGTTCAGACAAACCCAGTACAACGTAATTATATTGTCGTATAATTATTATCGTATAATTACGGACGGAGTGTACGTTACATTCATATACGTGAACGCATATATAATACTAATTGCACCCATACTTATATACACATACGTACAGAGATTTACTCGTATTACAATATGTATATATTAATGTGTGCGTGTGTGTGTGTGAAAAAAAAGGGTATGAAGGCGTTCTATGAAAATATCTTTTTTCAAAAAATGTTGTGTCTATTTTTGACAGACGACATCGACAGAATCTTCCTCCCAGCTGCCTTGGATCAATACAATGAGTGCCAAGCGATAGCCGTTTAAATTCTATCTTCAAAAATGTACAAACATATGTACATATGCATATATATACACTTTTTGCCATGTATAAAATACGCAGAATGTAGCTCCCTGAATACAGTTCCCCGAATTCGGCTCTCTAAATGCAGCTACTCCAGATGTCAGATTTCGAAATCGCACTTGCTGATAAAAACACAGCTGGCAAAAAATATTGTAGTAGGTGACTCACTGTAAATCTGGGAAAGGGTTAACTCATTTTTTTTTTAATTTGTTTCTAAAACCTTGATTCCTCAATTCTGAGTTTAAGGCTACTCTCTCTATCTCTAAAACAATGTAATTGCCTTAGTGGAGGTGTTAGATGAATCGCATTTTTATTTTTAACCTCGTCATCGCCGTGTACTCTTATACCGACGCAATGAAATTGATTAAGTTAAATCAATAAGGTCGACCAGTTTTTCTACAATATTAACCAACCACAGATCACAGATAGGTCGGATTTATAACCGGAACCACAATCAGCGGTTAAAACCGCGATATACCGAATTTCGAAAGGACATACACGTTTAAGCCTTAAATCGTACGCAGTTATTAAAATCCTTAAAAAGTCGAGAAAATCAAATTGAGTTATCGTAGAAAATAATCGAAGCTACGATTCAAGCAGGATGTACGTAATTTTAAATATCCTCAAATGCTCTGAAAAAGTGACAGGTTAAACAAATGTGCCTTTAACTCTTAGTTAAATTTAACTTTTCGACTTTACAATCCACTTCTAAATGTATATATAATATCCTAATCTATTTTTTTTTTTAGATATTTACAGCTTTTTATCTCTTCATTATCATTAAGTGTAATCTCCATATCGAAGGTAGGGGATTATTTACCTGTAGGGATTTTTGTACAGTGTAAGTAGCGTACAACGTAATCATAATATGACGTTAGCATCAATAGACACACACACTCGGGAGAACTGATTGAAATCGCTTTGTTGTCACGACACAATGCAGCCACGTGGTTTTAGTGTACTATATTGTTACTAGCGTGTATATGGTGTTCCGCGTGGTGGTTTGCAATTGCCTTCAACACCATCCTAATATTAGGATTATTTATATTAGCGAATAATAATGCTCGTAAATATCCACCGACATTCCTTTCGGTATAAGTCGAGTAGAAATTTATTTCTACTCTGTTTTTAATTTATTATCATCCGATGTATTTTCGTTTATTTCGCTTTTACTTGGTTTCTTTTTTCGATTGTCTGAAATTTTTCATTTTTATTTTTTCGTTACATTGCACAGTACTGTATCTGTTTCATGCGGGTGTCGCTGTAATTGGACGTGAACCCAGAAATTGACAAAAACAAATTAATTAATTAATTAATTAATAAAAAAATATCTCCGATTATTATTGTTTTTGTTTTTTTTTATTGATATTTAGTAAAAACTATTTAAACAATTTGATCGACAAAAACTTTCCACGAATTTATAGCAAAATATAATATGCCGTAACGAAGATAAATTATTAAATAAGTTCTTTTCTAACGTAATACTTTAAAAACACAAAAGTAAATGATTACACACCTCAGGTATTTACCATCATTGTGTGTTGACGATAATAAGTTCCACGTATACAATATAATACACGTGCAGCTAGTGAAATCACCGGACAAAATGATATAAGGTTGACCGTATACTAAGATTAAATCAAAGCGTTTTATTATTACAATATCCAATATTTAGTTTACAATTATTTAAAATTATTTAAAATTAAATATGTATATATATATATATATATATATATATATATATATATATATATATATATATATATATATACGTGCGTTTAATTGCTAGTGGCATCTGTAGACTAATTTTGCAGGCTATACCTAAATTTATTATATGTTATTACTTGTATAAAACAAATATATATATATATTTATGTTTATACAAATATACATCTAGCTATCCTTTAAATAATTTTGTCAGTAATGAAATATGTATATCAATTAGCAATAATTAGCTTAATTTTCAATATTATGCACCACTCGATATACATTTAAAAAAAAAAGTTCGAACGATTGCTTCTCCTGTAACCACGTTCATGTACTACATATACTTACACGCACATATATATATATATACACATGTGGCGTTTTTATTTTGTAATATTTGTTATGCAGGGTAAGTCAGAGAAAACCGACAATTTTGTTTTTTAAATAGCGCAGTTGGTAACACTGCTACAAGGCAAACCGCGTACTCCACGTTTAATGTATGCACGAGAGATGGTTCACTATTTTTGTTCAATTTCAGTTATCATGGCATCCTATAAGGAGAAGAAGCGCGCGTTTGAGCGTTATTTTTGGCGTGAATCGATCACGACGGTGCAAAGAGAGTTTCAAAAATAATTAAAAGTTACGCGGTATAAACCTGTACCATAACTTTCCAGATACAACTTCTGTAGGCGGATAAAAAACGTCCTGGACTAAAAAAAAAAACGGTTCCTAACCCTGCAGACATCGATCGAGTTCGGCCAGCGATCATTCGGAGTCCCAGACACTCTGCTCGACGTCATGATGCTTCTTTAAACCTGTCTAGAGAATTTCTTCGCCGTGTGTTGCTGGAAGACTTAAATTTCAAGCTAATTTCTCATTTTTCTATTTTTAAATAAAACTTCATTCAAAAATTTTGATCGAGTAGTTTCTGAGTTATCCAAAAAACAAAACCGTGTACGTCTTCTCTGGTCTGAAATAAAAATTGAAACTACTTACGGAATATAATGAATACTTGCGATATATGAAATCTTTTCTTGTCGCACCCTGCTACATATTTTTAATATATATATTCCACTACGTAGATAAATTTCGCTGATTCATATTTTATTAAAATTATACACAAAAAACCGCACACACAAACCAAAAGTCAAAAAATCATTTTCGGGGTTATGTAAGCGTCCTCGACAGGAAGTAAACGGATTAATTTAAAATTGCTTACACAGACTGAAGAGCTAATTCTAACCAGGAAGTATCTCGTTAATTTCGTCATATTAATACACTCGTCCGCGGATGTACCTATTACCTTATTATTACTATACCGTCAGACTCGGACAGACTCGGAGGAATTATTAACCGTTCGGCAGTTTACAAGGAATGCTCTATATAGATCGCGTATTTTTAATCGCTAATAGATTACTTATATATAAAAAGACCGGTGGAGGCCTATTAGATGGATAGACTACGCTGCATATAAGGGGTTGTAATTTTCAGTGCATCAACTAGAGGATCCCAACAAATTACGAAAAATTGTACAATCACTGGTGAATTAAATGTTAATCACGATACTCTACCTAGAGTACGACTTTATATGATTACCATGTATATATGTATATATATCCCTTATCAACACATACCCTCTCATTAATAAAAAAAAAAGAAACGGAGTTAAAATTGTATCTAAAATAATGGAATTTCTAAAGAAATATTTCTGAAAGTAAATTAAATCTAACCATATATATCTCCAATAGAACTATTTGAAATTAAACAAGGAATAGAAAAAAATTCCAAGCAGAATGTTTATTGAATTAATTTAAATCTAAATATATACATATACCCCCCTTGGGGGCATGTGTACTTGTACAGGTGCTCTCAACGATCCGGAGCTGCAACCGCAACCGGGTGCGTCCACAGGTGGTGGATAGTGGACGGCCTACAGATGTGTAGGTTAGCTGCGAATAAGTCGTAAGTCGAATAAGCAGTCGCAGGTTAACAGCGGCTACTGATGGAAAGTCTCATGTGGGTAATTCCAGTAGTGACAGGGTAAGAGACACGAGGATGCAGATGGGCAGTTTGAGGACCTGTCTACTAAAAGTCTGCAAAAATCCTATGAATGTCTCTTCCTCAGCTGGATTAGGTTGCCGTAAAAACCTTAAATCTTTACCTCCTCAGTAACAAACCGTTGCCTTGCGGTTAGGATTTTCATCCAAAGGCTTAGTGCAGGGAATCAGCTGTTACCAATACCTTCTTGGAGCGGAAGACAAATGATGTCGGTAAGGTTCAAGTTAGAACAATCGTATGGCGAGAATCATATATTGGTTTAATCGACTACGACTCTGCGATGAGGAAAGCAACGGAAAACTACCTCATTAATTTAATTATTAAGAGTTTTGTTTTTAATATCAACTCTTTTTATTTCCTCACTTTTTTTGAAAACATACAGTTTACTAACAGAAAAGATATATCTCCTCCTGTTACAATCAATAACGCAGAAATACCAATCAGAACAAGTGTGAAATACTTAGGCTTGCACAGCCGCCTAACGTATTGAAATCATTCATGTTGAAATAAAGAAGTATTAAAAAGTGTTCTGGTTAGGGCAGAAATAGCATGCTGTCTATTGACAACACACGACTTATATCTATACCGCGATTTTAGGGCCTTGTTCATTGTGTAGCTTTGTAACAAGTCACAAAATAGGACTAATATCGCATAATCGGCACAAACATAAATAGAGACGACGACAAAACTCGGAAACGAGTATGCTAGACGACGATATATGATATGTTACCTCATTGCTCATGGGCTAGATAATGATCGACGTATGCTCGATATCTTGACATCGTTAGACGCAGAATCCTAGCGGATGATGTGTACTGATTATGGAACCATCATTAGTAGAAAGGGCGTCTCCATCTTTTTTTTTTAATCTTCTCCTACGATTCCACGGTATATCTGAACATCCGAAGTATATTCGGATTATTGCTTAGGCGATCGAAGAATCCTTTGAAATTGTCGAACGTCCACTTTTTGACGATCCGTGTGAATAGTCTGCTAGGAGACATATCGAGGAGCCGCGACCATTTTTGATCGTTTTCTTTTGTATTACCGTATAATTCTATTCCATACATCCAGCTTGGTGTTATAATCGTGAGTTTACACATACGGATATGGGCACGTGGGTTTAAATTTTGGATACATTTTATAATGATGTAATTGAAGTGTCTCAGCCGGCGATAAAAATTAATTTAGAGTCTGACGTACGAACGTAATTACGTTAATACTAGTAATTCTTACGCACTGGTAATTACGTAAGAAACCACGTTCATCGTATTAAAAAAAAAAGAAGGTGTTCGCGTGCCGTGTAATCGAACGTATATAAAAGAAAAATACATGAAACCGGATCGGCCCTCCGCTTCTATTATCAAATTTTCGGGAACATATGACCTTGAATATGTCAACTAAGTTGATGACCTTGAAGAGTATTTCATTAGCGGTTAATTACCCGTGCAGAGAGATATCGCATTATTTTTTTTAACTTCTTTCATTCTCATTGAAAAAAGAATATCTTTAATAATAACATACCCGATAAATTTTTATCCACTCCTACAAACAAATTTTGACGGTATAACCGTAGCCCCGTCGTTAGTAGAAAGCAGTGCTGATTAAAATGCAACGTCGCATTCTTCTTGAGGCCGGTCAGCATAAGCCATCAAACTAAAGCGTCTCTCTTTTTTTTGACCAAATTTATTGCCCATTTTACCACAATTGCATCTTTCTTAAATCGAAGTTACATTTATTATATTTATACACGTAATATGTATTAATTTATAAAAAGTTAAATCGCATTAAAAACAGTATCAGAAATATAATATATATAATACGTACATACGCTAAAATAATTTGATTAAGAAATGTTAAATCTGAAATTTCCAATTTAACGTATTTGATCAGTAACAATTTCTAATTGTACTAATTTATTAAAATCTTCTTCAAAAGCGTACCACGGATATCAACAACTCCCTCCAAAATATACTTAACTGATCGTGAAAATAACTGCGATAAAATTCTTATAATACGATAAAATATTTAATATGACCACCTAGTTGATTTTAAATCAAACGTATGCCCAACAATGCCCGAGCGACTGATCTGAATTATTATGATAATTTTAGCTTATAACGATACAAATACAAACTTACTTAATTATTAGAAATCCATAGCATATATATATATATATATATATATATATATATATATATATATATATATATATATAGTGGAAGCCGCTTTTAAGTGACACATCGGGCGGAAGTCATTTGTCCCTTATAACCGGCTGTCTCTTAAAAGCGAATTTTTTAAAATCTCTTATTGATTATTGAAGCGAATGGATGTTAGAATATATATACAATTTAGTAAACAATGAACATACTTAACTTATTAATGCGTAATATTTATTTATATGGAAATTAAGAGAAAAATACAGGAGGCATACATAAGGTAAATGAACCTGACCTGATATTTGTAAAAATTGTTCATTTACTGTAAAAATACGCTATAGTTGTTTGGTGTAAATTCTTCATCTGCTGCGTTTGAACAAAATCTGCACAGTTATCTAATGATGCCGTAGGAGCACCTTCATTATTCTGTTGCATAAAATACCGCCGGAGCTTATCAATACATTTTTTCGCCTCTGCAGTAGACACAGGAGGTAAGGAAATGTCATCCGTGTCAACATCACTTTCTGATTCTTGTATTTGATTCTTCATTGTGATATTTTCCATAATTTCGTTATCCAAGTCTTCAATATTATTGTCACAGCATGGCAGATTGGCGTCAATATCTGAAAATTGTTCATAGTTGGTCACACGTAGTAATTCATTCGGTGTTTCATTACTTTCCATTTCAACAATTTCATAATCGGCCTCCTTGAAACCACAATGAGCAAAACAGTTCTGAATTGTCATAAAAGTGACTTTTTTCTCCATGAATTTTTTTGAATTAGATATCATGTCTCCCAGCCAACCATCCGTAGCTGCAAAGTCTTCATAACCCATTTTTTTCGCAAACTCTTCAGATTTTAATTTCAACATTGGCCCACTGACATGAACACCTCGTTGTGTTACTGTGCTAAACCATAAATTAAGAGCTTCATCAACCTCTGGGTTTTTACCTTCTCTTTTCCGTTTCCTTTCCACCACCTGACTGCCCTTTTCAGTACTACTCCATTTTTTACGTAAGTTCTGTTCATCTGTTTTTAAACGGGAGATGGTGTTTTTGGAGACGCCCATGATTTTTGCTAACTCCCGAATAGGCATATTGGGAGGTTGAATTTTGATTTTGTCTGAAATAGAAATTTTTTCCTTTAATGATAAACATTTACGCGACATTTTATTCATACAAAAAATTCACCAGAACTAAAAAAAAGAAAAGAAAACTTTTGTAAGGAAAAAAAAATTAAACCGCACGATGGACTACAGTTTTCGCAGAACTAACCTAAGAACATAATGAGCTATCGGGGAGAACATAATTAATAAACGAACAGAGCAAAAAACAGTATAGCGTCAATGAGAGGATGTCAACACAAGGACATCTCAAACAAAATGAAGAAAAAACAAAAATGTTCACTTAAACAAAAACGAATTGTAAAAATGACTAAAACATTTTTATTCAATTTTTGTTTATGTGAATATTTTCGTTTTAAGACTGGAAGTGTCATTTTATAACTCCTCGGCTCGCATATCGCCAGTCTCACTATTTATTGCCTTGAAAGTCCATTAATCTTTGTCCTTTAAAATCAACTCGTTGTCCCACTAAAGCGAACTAAAACAACCTTCATTTCATACGTTTGTTTCGGGGTTTTGCTGATTGTCCCTTATAAACGGCTGTCCCTCTTATCCGGCGTCCTTTAAAAGCGGCTTTGACTGTATATATATATATATATATATACGTGGACCTTTGTATAGGCGCAATTAATCGCAACACCTGCAGAGAATTGAATATATTGTTGAATGTAACACTATATTTAATTTTTTTTTAGAAATTTCGAAAATTAATCAGTTTAAATTGCCACTATTTTGCATTATTTCTCTCGTCTTTGCAACAGTAGCTTTCTTCATCTTTTTATAATTAATTAGATCATGTTTAGTTCTCTATTGTATTCCACTGCTCCAGAAATATTAATAATGGTAACGATAATAATAATAATAACAAATTTTGCAAAAAATTAATTAAAATCGCGATTAACGCTCGCGAAGTACAATAACGCGATTATTTAAGAAGTGATGTGTCGATACAAGTTATTAGTGTTAATAATTTTATACGGATGGATAGAATTTCAAAATAGGAAAAAATTATGAAAGCTGGATAAATGTTATTAACAATTTCCTACGACATCTCGTTTTTATAATTCAAAAACACCAACAATATATTTGCATAAGTTATAAATATAAAAGAAAATGTAATACATGGGGTTAAAAAACATTGTGTAGAACATCTTACCGCAATAATGCAGTAAGAATATAAATAATAAAGCAAAACAAAACGTTAAATGCTGCAGGAAAAAAGCAGATGAAAACCTGCGGCTACAAAATAAACAAGTTTTCTAATTACAAATTAATATAGAAACTTAAGTCTAAACTGCTAAAATATATTGTTTGAGTTGTGAGTTCTTAAATTAATATTATGTTGTTAGAAATACAAAAGTTGTTAACACGAGTGTAGGTGTACTTGCTCGGTAAAGCGGTTGATAATAATTAATAAATTAATTATAATTAATTACTACCTAATGTTATGTTTAAAACGTCTGTGTTTATATTTGGAGTACATGAAACGTTTAATTTGATTTATAATGGTAATAATAATAAACAACGGTACTAATAAAAATTTATTTCGAACGTTACACAGAATGCTACAATATGAGCGATGTATTTATTAAAACATTTATATATATTTATATATACACGCAAATATGTAACAATAGAAACATATTTACATACATACGCACGCGTCAAAGGAGTTATATATAAAATCAACATGTACAATCAAACCTACATGTACACACAAACACTGGTATAACTAGGGGTATATACATTTGAGCGCAAAAGTATTTAGGTGTGTGTCCATAGTAATATATCCGAATAATAATAATAAAATCAAATTTATTTGCATCAATATTAAAAATTTTCCATTGTATTTACAACTATGTAGTGTAAACATTTATACATATTGCAAGTTTAAAGTGCATATATATATATACGATAAATAATATTAATAATAATAGCATAAATAATGCTAAAAAAAATCCCGATATTATTTTATAAGGGGAAAAGTATATTATTAGGGGGGTATTGTAATTAATTAAGGAAAGTATGCACGGGAAATTAGGTCACGTTTTTCAATGGTTGAAGTACTTCATACGATTACACCGTTCTTTCAACAACTCTTGAAGAAACATCGATCGATAGATCGAAATTATTAAATACGTTATCCTACTATCTAATTCAGCGCCAAAGTTAAGTCTTCTTCGTTTATCTGTAAGCGAGATATCGAACGTGCCCTCGACCTGGTTTATCGGTTCAATTATGAGGACGACTATTGTAAACATTTTATAATGATGGAAAAACATAATTTTTTGTGTCGTAGGTGGATATTTCTGTATATGGATTGTACATAGAATAATATTAATAATAACTACGATGAGAGTTGGTATCAGAATTAAGTAGGTTGCAAAGATAAGCTACTGAATAACAAGTGTCTGAAGGAGTAATGTAAATGATGAAACCGAAGAACAGACGAATATTGACCAAACAGCTTGATTATTTCGTTATTTTATATATTTTCCCCTTTTCTCTATATTTCGGATGATGAAATAAATATTTTCCGTTAGTTTTTGTTCCCCATTTTATTTTATTTAATTTCAAACCGGTACTAAAATTTTTTAGTTACAGTTGTTGTTACACAGTCACTCACAATGCACATTCAATCATATTAAATTTGGAACAATGTACGACGAAGAAAAAATAATCAGCCGTATACAGGAAGTTAATACCACTCGGGTGGACAGCATTTGGTAGCGTGAAAAGATCTCAATCAGTCGAACAAATCTTGCTTACATCTTATCAGTGCTTAATTATGAAACGGATATCCGGCTTTAATTGTGGAATGACGATGGAAATTTTTATTGCTGGAATAAGTTAAAAGGACAGAGTGAAGGAATGTGGAACTGCACTACAATTGGGAGAGGAGGCTGGTGGATTTGAGATAAGTGAATAATTCATTTACACCGGTAGGAGTTCTTTTAATGTGGGAAAATGTGAAACGAATGTAATTATATTCGCAGCGGTTTAATAAGAAATGTTGAACGGAAGGAAGTGAAGAACAGATTAAAGCCGGAGTGAGGATATTTTCAAAAAAAATGAGTAAGTAATTTGACACATTCTTCTTTCTACTGGACGGGGATCGATGATTGCCACAAGTTAACATGGAACAAAATTTACGGTTTTGGGCCACGAATCGAGCCATTCATTCGATAGGACGCTGATTATTTCCCGCACGGCGTTGTCGGCGTTTATGTTGTTGTTCGCTACAGTAATAACGCCGCTTTCCACGCGACGCGGTCAGCTAATTCGTTTTGTGGTATACGTTTGTGTCCTGGTATTCGAACGAATATGATCTTGAATTCTAGAGAAGTTATTGCGGACAATATTTCCTTGGCAATCAGGTGCTAGTACTTATTGTGGAATTTTAGTAGACAAAGCATTTAATGAGTCAATGCAGATCGGATAGTTTTGTTTGGACTGAATGCTCATTTCAACGTCCATATTATAGTTTAACAGAGAGTACGAAGTAAACGAGTATAACGGACACAACTTATCCGATCGGAGATTATAACACATCCTACGAGAGAATTTGATTTATCACCGTCTGTGAACACAATTAATAAGGATAGGTATTTCAGGATAAGTCCGTGGAAAGCGATCGGGATGATGTTAGTAAAGAAATGTTTGTTCAGTTCTATAGGATTCATAAAACTCAGAACAGGAATAAATGGACGAGATTGAGGAGAACCTACGTGCAGCGATGGGCCGATATACGATATATATATATATATATATATATATATATAATAGATATGTTACATTTCGATAAAATCAGATGGACCGTGTCTTAAGACATAGATAATTAGTTCGAAATGTGTTAGAGAGCAGAACACGAGAACGTGTAGGAGACAGTAATTAATTGTTTAATAGAAGCCGGTCTACAACTATGGAAACTCAGAAGTGCTACGAAAATCGAAAATCTGGGAAAGAATTCTGGTGCTGAAAGATCATTCTTAGGACCAAAACTCTGGAAAAAGAAAGCAGGATATATATATATATATATATATATATATATATATATATATATATATATATATATATATATATATATGCATGTGTGTATCGAAATGTGGGATGAATATGGAAACGATAATTAATCTGAAATATAACGACGCGCATAAAATTTAATCGACGCTGGGTTTAAATGAAATAGCGGAAAATAAAACGAAAGGATTAGTCGCTGTAGAACGGACAATGAACATTTGGGATATAAAGAATTTCTTATATAACGATTTTATATTTAGAAAAATATGCTAAAAATAATCAAATAAGCGATCTTCTAAAGAAGTTGGTAGACATTTTCAAAAACTGAGTGGTTGAAAGAGAAAAAATTTGACGAATGTAGAATGTAGTGATTTTTATTAAAATAAACAAAAAAAAATTTAAAATCATTAAAAATTTTCTTTATGAAAAATCGCAAAGCTTTTCGGTTGTTAGGACATTATCAAGTGAACATTTAGAAAGATAAAAAATATAAAATGAAAAAATATTAATTCAACATTTCAATTCACAAAAACTGAGCAAATAGAAGAACAGTATTAATAAAACTATTAAAAGCCGAAAAACTTTGCAATGTTCGAGATCTTAATAACGGCAATACTTTTTTCTCGTTTGAATTTGACAATATGATCTATTAACCCTTCTAGGTCATAATAATCGTAAGTCGAGCTATCAATAATTCCTAAACGCCATAGGTGAAATGATGCTTCGATGATGTCCAAAACGTAATCTGTATACGATTTTTATGTAGTCCCTCTCTGTATTCCTGTCCAAATACCACGGATTCCTGTATGTTTTACTAATATATAGGTTTAGCCTCTCTGTTATGTTTCTGCCGTATATATTTTTTTCCCGTTGTTTATACAATCGATCCTTGACAATTGTAATACAATCTTCCCGATTTAGTTTTATCTGTCTACTACAAATCTGTTCACTTCTAGTAAGAGCATCAACTCTACCTCGTTCCCATAAAGTTTAACCTGTCTTGTAACCCGCTTAAAAACCACCCTGGTGTTTAGCGATTTAAGTTTATTTACTAATTTTATAATTTCCATTTCTATGTTACCAACAATTTTCTGATTAATGGTTTGTAGTTTACTTACTGCTGAGAAACAAAAAAAAAAGCTGAAGTATACCGTCCTACTGACCTATCTACATTATTTAAATTTTTGTCGCTCGGTACGGCGAATATTATTTTCCACAATTTCAACGTATAGTGGGCTCCAAAGTTCTTTCCGTTCCGTTTATAATATTGCCAGTTTTGCATTGGATATTATCTTAATTGCGAGTAATTACGAGAGCTATTGAACAAAGGAGGAACGTTTTTATGTATTCCAGTATTTATTGTTCGTTTAATTATGCAACGTTTTAATTTGTTTCATAATTATACGATATCGTTGTTCTTTAATTTTCCAGAAAAATTATCTAGTGCATTCTCAGTGGTATAGGTGGATTACAACATATACTGACAAGGAGTGGATATCGTAGTTCTTATGCATATTCTCACGGCTTTATTTTGTATCGTTGGCAGTTTTCGAATATTATTTTTATTAAAGTTGATAAAAGGGCTGCAGAATCTATCTGGGATCTTATTAAAGCTGTATATAAATCATCATGTCTGAAATTGGATGTGCACCCTACTTAGATACCTCTGACATTTTGTCGATAGATGTCTCATTTCATCCGAATACATATATGTGTATACATACATGTACACACATATGAATGTATGTGTGTATAAATGGATGGATTAATGTATGGATGTATACGTAGCTTACATAGTAACCTGTACTGTGCTAGTATAACGCCATATTTTCTGTGTGTTTCGTATGGTGTAAATGCAGAAGGTATATAAAGAGGAAATAAAGCGGAATTAAATTTCATTTCTGGGAACAGTATTATTATTATTATTATTATTATTAAAATTATTTCAAAGTTTATTATTATTATCATTATTGTTATTATTCTTGTTGCTATTATTGTTTTGATTATTACTTTTATTACTCTTGTCGACATTATTTCTTTTTTGTTTTATATTTCGTTTATTATTGTTCCTATACGTACTAGCTGTCATTATTAGTATTAATATTATTATTATGACTGATTATTATTGCTGCCAGTTTCCCATACACCGGTCATTCACCTCATATTACCACGCATTCTCTTGTACGCTATGTTTTGAATTTCCCGTTCGATATTAGAATATTACGTGACCACTTATTGCAGAGTAAGTTTTTGTTATCTTAGTATTATCGCAAATTTAGGTCACTGCTACGTTTAAAAAAATAATTTGTTTGAAACAGAAACCCAAATTTTGTTAAACAACTGGTTTTTTTCTTATACAAAATTCTTTGAGAGAAAAACCCTAACTAAAAATTATAAACAGACGAATTGACTTTTGAACTCGAAGAACGGATAACGAATAGCAAACAATAATGTAGAAAAAGAATTATGAATGTATATAATATGTATGTACATAATATCTATATATCTATTTATCAATTTTTATATATATATAATCATAATCACCAACATCATTGGCCCACTCGATATCGAATATGGGGGCATCGTTATTTGTGGATACGGAGATGGCAGTCCAAGTCTGGCTGTACATCGTTTCCCTAATTCATTGTAGATATATAATCCGCATTATAAATTCTTCTGGTACCTTGCAGCCGTTTCTGCCTCTTCTTCTCTGCTGCTAGTTCTATCCTTTGTTGCCGTCTTCTACCTTACGCTTCCACGTAGGTCGATTGTGTGCAAGTTCTTGCCATTTTCCAAAATGAATTCCACATTCGATGAATATAAGCCGTAACTAGTCTCTGTACCTCTAGCAGGGGCGCCCAACATTTCTATTTCCCATCATTATTTGGCTAAAAAGCATCTGTTTCGGGAGTCTAGTGTTGCTCATTCTTGCAACATGATCCACCCATCTCATGCTGTTTTTATAAAGCAATAGCCGAATCGACGGGATATTAGCTTGTTGCGGAACAATTTTATTTGACATTCGATCCTGCCAGCGCTTTATTTCCGAGTATTCTAGTGTGTGAAGGTATCCCCACTTGTTTCTATTGTACTTGTAATTGTTGTAATGTGCTCATGGAGTCACTAACCATTAGTATTTTTTTTGTTTAAATATCTTTTAATATACACTAATGCTTTTAATATTCAGTTTACATATACGTACAAACACGTACAGAAATTATGAAATAATAAATCGTTATTTCGTTTAAATCTTCGCTGCGCAAAGGATGTCTGTGCGACGTAGATTTGAGAACGAAAACATTTGAGTCATCGCTAGGTCGAGTTAAGCATAGCTCAGTGGTTCCTTTTCTTTATGAAATGTGTTCGAAATCGTGAGGTGTCTTTTCGGGAAAACTTCTTTAAGTTTCACTTCTACCCTGCGCATCCAGGCACAGAGTTACATATATATATATATATATATATATATATATATATATATATATATATATATAATATGCAATACGTCTAATGAGGCTTCAGATTCACGATGTTCAAATTGATGATAAAAAAAATTTATTTCTAAAAAATGTAAATCTCCATTACTACTCCACCGCGTTCTAAAAAAGATAGTCGAAGAACGGAGAATTAGAATAAAAAGTAAGGAGGTATTCGGAACATTAGACTAGTAAGTAAAGTGAATAACATAGAAATCGAGTGTTTATACTTTGCAACGATTTTGTCAGATAATACGAAAGACGCAATAAAACAAGTAGATATTTCAATGACAGACCCGGAAAAAGTAGGATTGCAAATTTCATTTGAAAAAATTAAGTACATAACTAACGTCAGATGCATACGACACTACAACACAACGATTAAATCAGAATGTCTTTATAGAAAAATCCTAGAAGGACTAAAATACGAAAATGACATGTCGAAGTTAAGAACGAATAAATGTCTATACAAAATAGTGTAGCAAATACCACGGGTAAACAAATGATGTCATTTTACGGCCATCTTAAAAACATGGAGTCAGGAAGACTAACGAAAAAGATATTCGTTTTTTGTATAAAAATCAAAATATGCGAATATCTTGTTTTGCGGAATTCAAAATGAGGGTAGAAGAAATCCAAAATGGAGGCGAATATTTCGAGAAAAAATAGAAAATTTCCGAAGTTTCTAAGAAAAATAAAAGGAAAAAACTAACACAGTACGGACGATGGATGAAAGAAAATACGAACATCGACAAAGGATGAAGAAATATTGGCTGAACACATTGAATCGCGCATAAATTATTTCACGTGGTACCGATATGGCTAAATTCGAAATACACATATATATAAATATATGCATATATATATAATATGTATAAATATATGCATATATATAATATTAGTAATATATTTACTGTTTGTTTTACAATGTGTTAGGTACTCCTAAATTCTTGATGATTAGATAAATCTTAATTTATGTGTATATATATATATATATATAATATATGTATATACGTCTGTTAAAAAAAGAACTGCATATTTAAAGAATAAATACTTCAGATAAATTGCCTTAATAAGTTTGCTATAGACTATAATTTTCAGTTTTTATGTTAATTCTAATTTTTATATAGTAAGTTTGGAATAAACGTATATTTCACATTTCAAGGGACAGGTACGCAAAGTTAAAAAATACACACACACACACATACACACATATATATATATATATATATAATGCTAAAATAACTGGTGCGACAGTTTATACGAGTAATTAATTACTCACGTA
Source organism: Coronaproctus castanopsis (assembly GCA_032883995.1). Classification (NCBI taxonomy): domain Eukaryota; kingdom Metazoa; phylum Arthropoda; class Insecta; order Hemiptera; family Monophlebidae; genus Coronaproctus; species Coronaproctus castanopsis. The sequence goes on from CM065052.1 coordinate 48,966,051, forward strand.
AATAATCTCGCTGCTACCTAGTTTATTACCGTTAATTAGTTCGTTTGTCTCATACGATTATTGATGGAAAATAACGTGAAATATAACGAATCCATTTGTTGAACGTGCATTTAAGTACTTTCCGAAAAGTTTCTTAATTATACTTTATAAGATATCTACGTAAATGTAGATATATATTATATATATATATTATATATATATATATATATATATATATATATATATATATATATATATATATATAGTTATATTTGTGGTATATGTATGCGTGTGTATCACGTAAAAATGAGTAAAAGTTAAATTATTCTACCAGTTAGTGACGTTTTTGAAAACGAGCGTGATTATACGTTTTATGGGTTTAATTTTCGAATATTTGTTAGGAATCGATAACTGTGATACGTTCGACACAAAAATAACTTTAAAGAACACACACACACACATACGGGCACAATATATATATATATATATAAATTTATGTATAGTTTTTTTCCTTTTTATTGGGTTTCCATACAATTTACTCATATCGATATATTATGAAATGAATAAGAACGGACTATTTATAATGTAGGCGGACTGAGAAGAAATGTAGAGGTGAGTAAAATTAAATAATAATACCAGAACTTAAAATATAGGAATATAGAGCCATGTATACGTGAGCATTTTGAAGAACCAAGAGAAATGCAATATAGGAAACAGAACTTTAAGGCCATGAAGATAAAAAGCAACACGAAAGTTATTATAATGTGAATATGGTTTGAATGGATTTATAATGTCTCGCAGTAAATGGATCAGACAATAGATGTGTTCAGTATTTTATATGCGCAAATTTTATACACGCTAGGAGATCTATAGGAGTATAAAACAAGAAATTTCCTAATGTAACCGTTGAAGTGACTAAATAATCAGCTAAATTATTGCCACGGTCAATGCCCGGGAATTCAAACAAATTTAACCGTCAGTCCGAGCGAGCTTAATTGGCATATGTAAAATTTCGTAAATAATTGACGGCAAACGAGAATTGAGCTAGGAACTTTTAGAATCGGAGAGGATCAGAATATTCGTAGAAGGACGACGGATAGAAACGTATCGAAGAGATTGCAGAATAGCAGTCTGCAGTAAAAATGGAACGTATTCTATTAAGTGTCAATTTTTTTGAAGGTTGTGTATCCATCTCACAAAAAGTGATTGTAATTGCGCTTCTTTTACGATAATTTTTCCTATTTTCAGACTTGTTACATTACTAGTTCTGATTTTTATTATTTTCTCCGTTAGTAGTTAGCGATAATTATGTTCTAAATATTTTCCGAATAAATATTTCAAATAATACGAATATAAATATTTTCCGCTATTCTCGTTATTTAGTATAATCATCTTTTTGATTTGTTGGATGTATTCTTGTGTTTTACCTTTTTCATGGATCATCGGTGTTTCGACATCGTTTGCTATTATAATAATGTAATGTTTATCGCGAATAATTATAATAAATGACTTAAAATTATTTTTCGGACACATTTTTTACATCGTTTGTCTATTCGGATACACATTATCTTTTTTTAGAAATACAACTAAAGTCGTATGTCCGAACGGGTGTAAGTTCATCGGACGTTTGGAAGTTAGTAAGGACGTGATATTACCGATGGAAATGGTAAATATTATATTAGGTGTCGGGGTTTTTTGACAAATATCGGAATGGAATCGAGAATATACATTTTATTTTTTTTTTAACGAATTGCGAAATTTTTCGACGGGGTTTTTCCTTAAAATAATTCTTTCGCAGTTTAAAAAAGGAACATCGGATACCTTACATCGAAACGGTGCCACCCACAGAATACGGATCGTTAACGTACTTTTATCAATTGCAAATAGCTGATTGAAATATTTTTAAAAATATTGATTTAACGTTATATATATGGAACTGTTTCTTATTGCTCCGTATATATTTACGGTAGATCTCCGTTCGAACGAATCGACCTAATTTAAAAAAAATAGAAAAAATGGAGAACGGAATTAGTGAACCGAATAACAGATTATCGAACTTTATAAGAACTGAAATTAAAAAAGAAATTTTGAAAATGTGGAATAAAAAAGAGAAATAACACCGACCGGCCAAAAAAAAAAAAAAAGAGAAGATACTACCAGCGAAGACGTACATTAGCCGATATTGAAGCAAGATTAAAGACTAAAAATTTCAGAACTATATTTTTCCTCTCTGCACAGAATGTAAAGAAGCAGAAGATACGACTAACGACATCTTTAAAATATGCAGCAAAAATCGTAATAACATCCCAACAGGAGCAACTCCAAAAGCTCGCTCAAGTTATCACCGAAATACTCGATGCAAAACAAACGTGTTTCTATTATGTTGTGTATTAGTCGCAGATTTTACGCTCGTACGTATAATCGCGAATAACTTCATTCATCTCGTTTAATTTTAAATTTCGTTGTAACGCATCTTCACGTTGAAACCGTCTATCGTTAGCAATTGGTGGCGCACGATTTCCGTTTATTATTCCTATTTTGAATGATCGCACGGTCGAACGTTGCAACCGCATCCTCATAGTTGCAAACTGTAACTTTACATAGGTTCGATCGTTGCCTGATAAGTGAGTATTTTAGAATATAGCTTAATATGTGGCTCCCGGGTTAAACTTATATCTAGGTGCATACAGATATCGGGTACTTAGTAGGAATTTATCGTTGGTGTACTATTGTATCATACTATTTAAATATAGTTATTTATCTCTTTCTATTTTTCTCTGCTTGTCTATTCATCTATGCTCTCTTCTTGTTTTTCTTTCTTTTAAATTACTACAATAAGGTAATATTATATTTAAAAAAAACATCTGTCTACGTATCTGTATACATGTATATGTATATATATATATATATATATATATATATATATATATATATATATATAAAATTATGCTCTAACTGCAAGAACTGAGTTAAAAATAAGTTTAATAGTTCGAGTTTTTTACTTAACACAAGTTGTATGTAAGTAAAAAAGAAATAAATAAATATTAACTCTTTTAAAAACTCAATTTTACGACAATAATCAATTCTAGAATTACGTAATTTAAAAATTCGATTTACAATTTAATTATATAATCGGGTTTGTCGTTTTCCTCTTATCACGTAGATACACTATTTCTATTTAAGTGTCATAATTCGTAAGCAGGATCACGACCTTCATCATCATCATTTATCCTCCATCGCTAAGTTGGTTGAAAATTTATGCGACTACTTACTTATACATATTTTGTTGTATTAAGCAGCGTACAAAGTAATTAGAATATGGCGCTAGCTCAGTTAAACACGCAACACACACCCGAGATAACTCTTTTTTGTAGCGTATGGTTTTGTGTTTAGCGGTTTGCAATTCCACGAGATCATTTAAATTTTCATTTTCTAACGATCACTGAGTGTTCGTTATTATCGAGATAATATAAAAGTTCTGATCGAAGTAATATTTTCGATTTCATTACAAATGTGTAATGTGATTAAATTATGTCGATCTTTGGAATCCATAATAAAGGACGTGTTCACAGGCTTCGGCAATTATTAAAGTTTTTTTTTTTTAGTATGAAACTTTAACGTTATTACGTTATGCCTATCTTAATCCACTGCTGCTTTCTCCGAAACACTTCGAAAGTTACTCATCTTGTTCGACGCGGATTCGATTGATTCCGGTTACTTTCACAATGTATCTAGTCATTGGTGTTCCTTTCCTGCGACAACGATTAATCGGCCACCACTGCAATATACGCTCGATCCACCTATTGTCAACTCGACCTGGCGATATGTTCTGCCCATTACCATTTTAGTTTTTGGTACGCGCTTTACAGCATCTACTAATTTTGTTTGTTGTCTAATCCACTAAAGGTTCTTGTAATCTCCGAGTCCAATATTCAGTACGACTCTTTCGTGCGTCGTTTGAGTTTTTCTAATTCGACTAATTATTTATTTTGTAACACTCCATCAGCTTCGTATGTTACTGGCAACATCCATTGGTTGTATACTTTACGTTTAAATCTATACGGTATTTCTTTGTTTCTAAAAAAAATTCTCGAATACAATCCAGGCAAGAGAAGTCTTTCTTTTAGCTTTTAATTGCATACATATTTTGTTTTCCACCGTAATTTTTGGTCCCAAACACATATATTTTTCTACGGTTTCAATTTTTTCACCATTTATAAATATTTCTATAATTTCTGCTATATTCGAGGCTATGAGTAGGCAGAATAAAATACTACGGTTGATAAGTGCTCCATGGTACGTACATTATACACCGACCTACTTGTGAGATATGTCGCTGAAGAGATTAAATCGGCTGTTCATAGGCACTTATCAAGACTTCAACATCATCCAAATCCATCGACAGCTAACCTACTTAATGAAGAAATAGCTAAAAGATTAAAACGGAAAAGAATCATAGATCTGGTTTGAGTACAATCTAATATTACTCCAAGGCGATTGGATTTGCTAATGGGCAAAACCTCCATTTCCTGATACATACCTACATAAAATCCAGTAGATGTTTGCGTTTTAATCAGTTCAGGATTAGAGGGAAAGTATTTTTTTTTTAATATTCACTTGATAATGGCCTAACAGCCGAAACGCTTTGTGATTTTCTATAAAGAAACAAACTTTTAGTGATTTTTAATTCTTTTTTGTAGTTTATTTTAATAAAATTCACCGTTCTTCAAATAATGTATTTTATATATATATACACACATACATACATATATATATATACATATATATATATACATATATATATATATATATATATATATATATATACATATATATAATAATCTATAATTCTGGTGATTGTATTTAATAAGCCATAATAAGTAACGATTTTCATTTAATAAATTTTCCTTTTGGCCTTGTATTATAATCGTACTAAAATCTTATTGAAAATTTTTCTAAACGTGTACAATCATAAGCCAAAATGTCATATCTAATTTGTAATTATGCATATGTATAACCGTAATCAACTTAAGGGCGTATTTCAAAAATCAACATGTTTAACGTGTTAAGCAGCTAGATTTTGAATCGTGGACGGTTAAACTCGGGTATACTGGTATACTGTATGTTAAATGTGTTTAGTAATCATTTCCTTGGTACTGCTAAAAATTTAAAATACATGGATTTTGCCAATATTATCAAACTAGGAGACGAATATTAGTAGGGGCAATATTGCAAGGTAAAATAAATACAATTAGTACTTCACTCAAGAGTAGCTGTTGATTTGGCACATACACAAACGTTTATGAAGAGGTTTTTCTAAAGGTCACGTCCGTCTAATAATTATTATCGTTCTTATAAGATTAGTGAAACATGGCGTATAAAGTAATAATCATAATCATATATATATATATATATGTGTGTGTGTGTGTGTAGACGAATGAATAACTTTTATTTAGTGTAACTATTTATATACATTATAATATTATTATATATATATGGCTATTAATGTTACCGATATTATTATTATATTATTATTAAAGCGAAAACTATTAATCAATGGGAAAACAAGTATGTATAAACAGAAAATAAAAAGTATGAATAGATTTGCCAGCATAGTTGAAACATAAGTAGGAAACTGTATTACTCCTATTACTCCACATAAAATCCTTGCTGGAATAAGAACAATGAAGAATGGGAAAATAGCAAGAGTCGATGATCTAAGCAAAAAACAATTAGAGATGCTTGATCAAAAATCAGTTGCATGACTTACAACACTTTTTAACGACGCGGTGAAAACGGATAAACCACCAAAATTATGGAGAGAAGCTCATATAGTTGCGATTCCTAAACCGTGGAAACCTTCGTCAGAATCTAAAATCTATCGATTTCGTTGCTCTGCCACACATATAAACTTTTCGAGAAAATATTACCGAACAAGATAATAGATGCTATTGATTCCAAACTGATTGATGAAGAGACCGGCTTTAGACCTGGCCGATCATGTGTAGGTCAAATACCGGAACCTTAACATATTGAGAATAGCTATGAAAAAGGTCTCGTTACAGGAGCTGTGTTCATATACCTGACAGCGGTATTCGATATAATTAACCGCAGGTTATTAAAGTGTAAACTACATAAACTAGGTAAAGATTATCTATATCTACAATGTTAAAGGATAATAATTTTATGTGTCAACGAACGGAAGGAAGAGCAAGATGGAGATGTCAGATTAATGGATTACCTCAACTTTATCTGTCAGACTGTTTTATTAATACTGCTTTTTATTCTGATGAATTTTGCGAATTGTAATCTAAAATTAGTATTTTTTCATTTTATATATATATTTTTTAAATATTCGCTTGATAATGGCCTAACGGTCGAAAAGCTTTGCGATTTTTCGTGTTAAACAATTTTTAGTGATTTTAACTTCTTTTTTGTTGTTTATTTTTAAAAAATCACTACATTTCACGTTCTTCAAAATGTCTAATATAAGTTTATCAAATCATAATATCACAAATATTGGTTCTGTTTATAAGTATACGAATAGTTTAATTTCATGTGTATATGTTATCCGTTAATATAGAATAATTTTAGCGATTAAGTCAATATGTTTCAAATCGGAGGTTGATAGTATTCGTGTATATACCAACAGAAAATTCAATTCAATAGAAAAAAAAATAACGAAAATCACCGAATCCGATTTTTTATTTCAGGTAGTAATTTCATCGTAAAAAAATTATTTTATTCTACTTATTCGAAAAATGACACTAATATTCATTTTGTTCTAAAGAATTTTTACATGTATTATCATCATCATCAATAATAACAATAATGATAATTAGAAAGGAAATTTGTCTCAGTTTTAACGTGATAACGGTAAAGAAAAAAAACCCATAGCAAATCATCTGAGACGGTCATTAACCCAGATGAACTTAGTTAACCTACAATAATAAAGTAATATGAATGTGATAATCCTTAATAAAACCCCTATAATCTTATTCCGGATTTAAGTTATAATAAACTTTGCACAAATGTACAATTAAATGATATTTTCAAAGTTTTAAGGATTTATCCTACCAATTCAGAGAGAAACTTGAAAACGGTTTATAGAAGGAAGTTTCATTCGAACTTAACGCGGCTTTCTTTTAAAACGGTTTAACCTCCGCGTTTGTTCTCCGTTAGGTTTGTTTCTTATGTCGAGGCTGTTAACTGACGACGTTGCTGTTAGATGTAGTAAATGAGGGTTTGCAGCGTGAACCGAACTGTATAATTCAGAGAATAGTTGAAGGACTATTGAAAACAAATGGGGTATATATAGAGTTCAAATATAAAACGGCAGTTTGACATCACGTTGGTGTAGATGGTCACGAGAGAGTGATATGTGGCCAAATACTTGTTAATTTGTAACCTATTCTATAGTACGTGTATATATTATTTATCGTACAGACGAAGTGTCTATTCGAAGGTCATTCGGTATCATTTTTCACGCGTTATAATAAGTAACGGACAATGGACGTTGTCTTGTTCGGTCGGCGCGTTTCGTAAAAAGTTAAATGAACTTTTTTTGTTTTGTTTCAAAACTAATAAAATTCTAAAGGATATCTAAATCAATTTTAAACGTATTTCTATAAACGCTTAATAAATAGTTTGGCTTTTTAATGGGGTTTTAATAATTTCATCGACTGCGTCTACTATTATATGGGAAAAATTTGTCGCACTTCCAGATATATTTTTGGTTAAAACGTCGAATATCTAAATTCCGAAAAATATTTACGTAATCCTCGCCGGTTTAAATACGCCTCGGCTATAAAAAAAGTAATATCGATGAAAATACGGTTAATCGTATATTTAATTGAGTTGAACTTCGTATTCAAAAAATTTATAATAATCACAAAAAAATATAAACATATTTCGATTAGAGACAGTAACTCTATCTAGCCGTAAAAAATGAACTACTGTTTTACTCGCGAACGTTTTCGAACGACATCGTAAATTGCATATATACACGTGTATTAATAGTTACGTATTATCAAATTTCGACGCAAAATTACAAATTTTATTCGCCATCTTTCAATAACGGAAACAAATAAACAGCCCTTACCCGAACTCAACCGCGACTCGACTGAAAAATAATTATTCGAATACTTCAAATTAATGTGGAAGGACTTGGCCGTGCAAAGAGACAAATATTACAAAGAATATCAGGAGAATATGATATAAATGTTATACTAGTGCAAGAAACGCACATAGAAGACGGTAAGCTGCTAGCAAAAGTGGGTAAAGTACAGGGATTTACTACAGCAGCAGCAATTTGTCATCAACAGTATAGAATTTCTACTTATACAAAAAAATGAGCCGAAATGATGAAAATAATATTTTTCTGACAGAAATTAAGGTTAAAAAACTGTAATACCAAGTGGCCACAACGAATGATAGATATTTTAGACAAACCAGCTATAATCACAGGTGACATTAATGGCCAACACACAATGCGGGATATAAACAAACAAAACAGTATGATCTCAGATTAGCCGAATGGATGGAAGCGCAAAATGTAAAGATAATTTACGACGTCAAACAGCGAGGCACATTTCATTCAGCCAGATGGAAAATTAATACAAACCCTGACTTATGTTTCACCACCGTAGATCAAAACGGGAGGACGTTAAAAATTTCACGCACAATCTGTAAAAAGTTCCCAAAAAGTCAGCATAGAACTGCAATAAGCTTCGGTTTACCTGTAGTAAATTCTATCCACGTACCTCGCTGGAATTTTAAGAACTCTGGATTAACTTTTCAAAAACTATTGAGGACAGTGTTCGTTGGATTAAACCAATTCCAGAAAATTACGAACGGTTGCTAATTTACTTGTAAAAGCCGCGAGGAAATATATTCCTAGAGGATTTCGTAAGACATATATTCCCGGTTGGAATAAACTTAGTGAAGATATCTATTAAGAATGATGAAACTAGCAGATAAAAACTTCTCTAGATAATATCCGAAAAGAAAAATGGACTGAATTGATGGAAAACATAAACTTTCGAAAGAACAGCAGACAAGCTTGGTGTCTATTACGTAAACTTAACGGTGAAAAGATAGTACACAACCGATCAGAGAATATAGCCAGCAAAATGATAAGAGTGGCAAATGCACCGAATTATATAAGAAATAAAAGAGCTACATTGCTCAAAACAGCAGAAGACAAATCGGAATATGTCAAGCTATTTTATGAATGGGAACTGACTATGATTATAAAAAATTTGAAACTCGGAAACGCTGCTGGGATCGACGAAATCTATAATACATTTAGCGAAAAACGCAAGGAAATGGGTATTAAATTTATTTGAACAAATTTTAGAAACCATTCGGTTGCCAAAATTGTTCAAAATATCAAAAGTAATAGCTATACTAAAACCAGGGAAATACCCAAAACAACGCTGAAAATTATAGACCCATTTCATTGATCAGTATAATATACAAACTAGTAGTCGTGTACAACCGTATAGGTGACACTATAAATAAACAAATACCAATTGAGCAGGCCGGTTTCCGCAAATTTAGAAGCTGCGTCGATCAAATAAGTGCGCTTATATCACACATCGAGCATGGTTTTGAAGAACGACTAAAAACATCGACTGTTTTTATTGACCTCTCCTCGCCGTACGATACTGTATGGCGATGTGGTTTGCTCACTAAAATACTTGAAGAAATTCCTTGTAAGAAAATGCATTCGCTATTAAATAACATGATATAAGGATGTATCTAAATGAAAAGCACAGCAGAACTCGAATTTTAAACAATGGTTTACCACAAGAATCGGTGCTTGCTCCGTTATTATTTAATTTATATATTGCTGACTTACCGCAAACGAAAGCTCGCAAATTTACATATGCGGTCGATATAGCTCTGCCTATACAGAGTACAAAGCCTCAAATAACAGAGGATATCTTACAGGACGATCTATTAATAGGCTATTTTTTAACAAAGCGCGTTTAACATTAAACAGAGACAAAACAAATGTATCATGGCTCCAACTTAATAATCAGGTATCAAGAATAAAACTGAACATTACAATCGGCGAGCATAAGCTAAAGCACGAAGATTACCCAAAGTATCTGGGAGTAACTTTTTTGATCGACAACTAACCTACCGTAAACACCTTGAGAACACTAGCGCCAAAATCAGAACACGGACGAATATAATTCACAAATTAGCAGGAACAACATGCGGTTCTTCAGCGCCTACTCTAAGAATTTCAGGACTCGCGCTGATAAATTCAGCGATCGAATATGCTGCACCCGTATGGCTGAACAGCACTCACAGAAGGAAGATTGATATAGAGCTAAATGCAGCTCTTTGTATAATCTCTGGCGCGACTAAATCTACTGCAGCGAAATGGTTACCTGTACTAGCGTACATTGTGTTAGCTCATATTAGAAGGAAAATTTCAACGGTTAAAGAATGGTAAAAATACGAAAATGACACTAATTTACCGATACACCAAGATCTGAAAGGACCAGAAAGGTTAACATCGAGAAAACCTGCTCACAGATTAGCTACAAACTTATAGCAGATGGTTTTGGCATCCTGGAAAGCAGAATGGGTCCATAAGAACCCAGACCGATACGGTACGATAGACACACCGTATTGCATGCCACTAGGTTTTTAGACCGGAAATGCTGGGTGCGTTTAAATCGTGTCAGAACAGGCCACGCAGTGGTAATATGCTCGCAAAGTGGGGTTTTAAAGATGATCCATCCTGTGACTGTCAATTAGGAGATCAGACAATGGATCATATCCTGAATGTATACCCATGTAGAGCCCTTATGGGCAGTTGGAATGATATTCGATTAGTATCAGACGCGGCGATCACAGGGCTACGAAATCTAGATGTAGACATGTAAGCTACCCGAAGACATACGATATTCATCAATACCGTTTTTTTTTAGACCATTCTAGGTCATTTTCTCAACCCCCTGAGGGTAGGTACACAAATATGTGTAATCGAGGGACCTCGAGTTCATGGAGCGGTGCGCGTCCACGGCAGGTGGTGGATAGTGAAACGGCCTCCAGATATGGAGGTTAATTGAGAATAAGTCAATGACGAATAAACAACCGCGAAACATGACTTCTATAAGGGTGCAGTAAGGAAGCCTTGGAAATGTTTTCCTTAAGAAAAATACTGCATAAAGTTAATCGTGTCGAAGCGAGTATGGGCGCTATTGTCCTAAATCCTAATCAAAATTCAACGGCGTCTGTTCTTCGGGTTAGAGCAGCTGTATTATAGGAGACAATCTGGAACCCTAAAAGGGAAACTAATTCTCTCTGTATTAACAAGTAGTCGATGTGTCATGTGATCGCGTTTCGATAATATGGTACGGACACCACAGTAGGAGGAAGTTTCACCAGGCGTTTATTATACAATATCGTTTCTTAGCCGGACTGTAGATAATTATCAAAATGTATTTATATAAATACAAATTAAAATTGAGACATTTCACGTCGACCGACAAAAGTAAAAAAATTAACGTTAACATTAAAATTTCACCGTACCGTACCGTATAGTGGATGTCGCGACTGAAAACGTTTAATATTAATGTAGTATATAATTTATATATCATCGTTTCGTACATTCGAAAGTATTAGAAAACGAAACACTGAGAGACGAAATTTTTAAAAGTAACCGATAGAAAAAAAAAGTTTTAAAATTCGCTATAATTTCGTAATTTAAAGAAAAAAATTAAATATAAACGTATATCTAAAAAAAGCAAAATTATTTTCGAGAAAGTCGATTAAAAATTGGTACACGTCGATTATGAACATAATTTCGAAACTTATTCGACAGCGATCGCCGAAATATCGAATATAATGCCAAGGTCCAACTTCGACCGCGGGAACAACCTATGATCACGTATTAGCGGTTGACCTTTTCAAGGAATCTGTACGATCGCAAAATCACGTCCCGACTTATAACGGATATCCCGTCCCGTAGATGATAATTACAAGGTCCTCCGGTTCGGAATCGTACATTTCCATCCGGGTTTTAATCCATAAGTTCGCCATTACTGTTTACGTAATATACGCGTATGTACGTTTGTGCGTGTGAATATTAGTAACGTATAAAATACGTAAATATATAATTGTGTGCGCCACTCGTATCATCCGTATTTCGTTAATCTTCCGTTAGAATTAGTGGATGGTCAATTTATTCGTCTTGCAATAGAATATATATATATATTATTTTTCTTTTGTCCAATTGACTGATCTCAGTCGTTGGTAGCAACTATGGGGACAATTTCTTGATATAATTTTCGGTCTCTGGCTTTGTGAAACAATATACCTCCGTCGACGACTATTTTCGGATATTATCCAGCCAAGCAATCGTTCTTCTGCCTACTTTTCGTTTTCCTACTACTTTTCTCATGATTATGGTCTGCGGCAGTACATATTTCGGACCTCTTAATATGTGTCCCAAATTTACAATTACAAATTAATCAAGGACGGTTAACTAAATTTAGACGTGAAACCAACACCCCCATCAATCCTGGTGGCATGGTCCCCTCTCGCCAATATTTATAATTCATTTCTAATTTACCCGACTATATATTATTAATATGTACAAATATGTATTGATGTTCATAATTGCTTTAAATTTAAGATATTTTAATCTTGACCATAACGAAGTATGTTTTTCTTTTAATGATCTATAGACTTATCTTATTTTTCTAAAGATGTGTTTCTATTTTTTTCAGAGAAGTAATTTTTTTATTTTTATTTTACTAAAGATTTTTTCTTATAAAGATGTAATTTTCTTAAGTTTTATTTTGTTTTATATTCTTCTAAGATTTTTATTCTTTAAATGATGTATTTCGTTATCGGCAAGATATATTTCGGTATCTTTGTTTCTGAAGTTGTATTTTTTTTCCTATATTGTATATTTTTATTATTCATTACTACTATGCACTCCGCAGACTCCTTTCTTCATGCAGACAGGTAGTCGATGAGACTACGTTTTTCATCCCATCACGGCCGTTAGATTAAATACACAAACAGGAAACTATTACACACCCATGCTTTTACTTACTTTTCAGCTACACAGTACTTATACGCACTTGTATAATTATTTAGCTTTAAGCACACTAGTCCGCTGTTCTTTATAATAACACCTAGATTTTAAGCAATAAGCTAACCCCACCGGGTAAGTAAATCCGGATTGGGGAAATAACTAAAAAAAAAAAATGTATTTTTCGTAGTACAAAGTTGGTTTTATTAACATTTTTTTTTGGCTTTGTTGAAAATTAATAATTTATTTCAAACGTAACGCTTTTTTTAATATTCAGTTATTCGCGACACGCCGCACTAACGGGTGTATTTACGTTATAGTACGCTGTTTCCTTCGTTTGATCGTGTTTAACAATTCTTTAACTTTTTTCAAAATATGTCCAATACTTCGATTTGTCTAATAAAAGAAACAAATAAGCGGAATTATACGCGATTAAAGTAGTTATCGAGTTTTAATTGTATGCGAATATTATCAGAATATTTTTTTTAAGGCTATCTATGAACGGTATCATCGTCTTCTCTTGTATGGGGGAATAGAAGTTGCTAATCAAAAAATTCGGCTAATCTCTTCTCGACTAGAAATATATATACGGAATGTCGATGATGATATTATAAAATTTAAAAATTATTATTTTAGAAGAATTTTCGTTTCGATTTCTCGAGTAATATCGATGTATTTCAATTACCCATATACGGATTAAAGCTGGAGTACTGTTAATCGGCATTATTATTTTTATTCAGGTTGAGGAATTTTGAAGGGCATATACGAGTGTATCGATGTTAAAAACCGTATCGCGTCGAAATATTTTATTATTTTAAAACTAATAGCGCATTTATCCGCTACTCTCCTCGCTGGTCATTTGCTCACTACCCACGGTTCACGGCGCCACCGTTGCAAGATTTTCTTCTATAATCCGCTACTCTATCTTCGATGATGGCGTAGCCACTCTTAATTTCATTTGTGTTCGGTGATATGTTCTTTAATATACGTTTCTTTGGTTTTTTGCCCGATCAGACTCGGTCAAATTTATGCTTGCGTACTTCTGCTGACAATTTTTTTAAATTCTTCTTGTAAACATTCCAGTTTCTATTCCATATGAAAAAAAACGGATTATAGCTCGTATACTTTCTTCCATATTTGGAAATTATAAAAAACGATATTCGCATCATATATAGTCTCTGTCACGTATTTATCTGTCACATTTTTTTCTTCGGCGTTATTAATTAACGACCTGCCCTACACGTATGTACATTTAATTCTTCGTAAAATTATTTACCGACCTACTGCATTATCACAGGTGTTTAAAATCGACATCTGTCGATAAAATCCGCATTCTATCCCGTATTGCTCCACCTGCAATTAGACGGCGCAAATAGCGGTCAGCATTGAAAGAAGTAAACAGGAAACGGATAGCCGACATACGATGTTTGGACATGAACCAGCTGAACGAAGATTGAAGTCTCGCAACAGTTTTATGACAGTTATCAAGCCATTAACAGTAAGTCCGGAAACCGTTCGATATAATACTCGGAAGGAAGAATGGACGAAATCGCGAATCATGGATTGAATCTAAGGAGTACCGTTCTCCAGAGGCCGAATTAAAATACATGGCGTTCACTGAACAGATTAAGAACCATGTTGGGCGAACAGGAGACAACATGAAGAAATGGAGAATCTCTGAAAGCTCTTCCTGTATATGTGGCGAGGAGCAATCTATCCAACATCCTTTTATCTGCAGTAGTTGTTCACATGGGTGCGGTCAGTGAGCTACTACAAATGGATCCACACAGCGTCGCGTTTGCGGAGTACTGGCAAACACCGATTAACGCATAAAGATCCTTTTCCTGACACTGAAGACGGCCCCCTTTTGACGGGGCTTTCTAAATTCTCTATCTAGCTCTAGTTTAAAAAAACAAAACACAATGTTTACTATTTATTTGAAATGTCAATTTGCCGTCTATTAGAGATTTGAAATTAGTGATTAAATGATGTAATTCAAACAACGTCGTTCCGAGCGTAATAGTTTGTCGTAATCTAACGGTAATTTAAATTATTACGTAAAAAAAATTAATTTGCCGTTTATTTAAGTTATTAATTCTCGTTACTTAATGTATTTTTTTTTTTTTTTGCTTAATGGTATAGTATCACGAACTGTCTATCGAGGGCATTTAGCAATACGTTCGAACTGGATTAAACATGAAGAGAGAAATCACTAATTAATAATGAAGCTTTTAGCAGTCACGCCATTTTCGAGTTAAAATAATAAAATAAATTATATATAATAACAAAAAAAAATTAATTCTTCTTTAGCTTATATTATACTGTAGGCTGCACATTGTAATAATAATTACTTATAGTCTCCTTCCCCTTAAAACATATATTAGTTCTTATAAACGTAGTCTCCGACGGAGTTCGATCAGTAATGCCATTTTCACTTTATCCATGGCTGCATTTTTTAATATCGGCATCATGGTTGGAGATCTATCCCCAACTGAAATTTCCTTCTGCTTAAGCTTCTTTTGCTGACAATTTCTGCATGTAGTACCAATTGCAAAGAATGCTATCTTTCATTTAGTTGAACACGACCGTACTAATTCGGTTTACGCTCTTGAACGGTCCGTAATAATTCATTTTCTTTTGACATTTACTTTGATTCGTTATTCCGTCTGTGCACGAAATTTTTAACATTCGTCGATATATACATGTCGAAAGTCTGTATTTTCTTTTCTAATACCGATGTAACTGTCCAACTTTCAAATCTGTACGATAAGACTGTAAGTACGTAAGTTCTAGCTAACCTCATCCGCGAATGCGGAATTATATCTTTTCTCGTAAATAACTTCTTCATGGAGTTAAAAGTTGACCTAGCTTTCTCTATTTCGATTCTAATTTCCATATTCTCTACTTCGCAGAATCAAGTTCCTAGATATTGAACTTTTGTTACCGGCTCGATTTCATTTGATGTAAATACCGCCTGTGGATGCGATCGTACCTATGTTTATCGACCAACATCCGTTTCGTTTTAGCTGCATTTAAACCCATAACTGAGACTAGTTTTATATATACGCGTAAGCGTGTTTTATAAACCCGAAGAACCGTCTGATGCATCATTCGCGTACCCGATATTGGATATTTTTCTCCAACCGTGATTCCGTCTCCCGATGTAACAGTCTTCCGAAAAACAGCCTCCGAAATAGGCGTTAAATAATGTAGCACAGTCTTACTCCCTTTTATTAGATTTTAATTTCATCCGTAGAGACGTTTCGTAACGAACTACAAATGATTTCAATATAAGTCTCGTATAATTTTGTTAGGATAAAATAATTAAAAATAAGAATTTGTTAAAAATTGAAATAATAATTATTATAATAAAAATAATAAAGTATACAGAAAAAAAAAATCGATTTTAATGAAAATCGGTCATTCTCGAATAAGTGCGAAAATTTTAAACATCCGAAAAGAGCTACGACGAAAATTAGAATTAGTATAATTTACGGCGTTCTAACTAAAATCTACTTGTAACCGTTTCGAAATAATCGTGTCGATATTATCGGGGAATTTATCAAATAGGAACGAAAAATAACCGTTACTAAGTAATATATTCTTCTCGTTAACAGCGCGAGGATTCTAAAAAAAAAAAAATTAGGTTACGTTTCGAGGAACAATTAAAACGATCTAGATGAAATGGTAGAGAAATTTTTCCCCAGATGTTACGTGAAATCGTCCGATAGGTTAGCGTCGATTGTTATTTATACCTTTAGCCTTAGATCGAGACGTGACTCCTAATCTTATCGGATGCTCATACTATCGGATAGATTTTACGTTAATCGATTTATAAAAATCACTCGAGTGTGTTCAAATCCTTTTTCATCATATTGGTTTCTCGATCTATTAATACTGGCATCGCGTCGACCAATTATTTATTGCATTACGCACGCTGTCATTTTCACGCGATCATCATCATCATTATTATAAGTGTTTAATTTCTTCTTCTTTTTTTTTTTTTGGTTTCGTCTGTAGACCACCACTTAATCAAGATTTTGCAATAGATTTCCCTTTTGCTCGAAGAACCCCATACGTTAGAATATTATATATATATATATATAAATTATATTTTTTCTGTTATAAGGTATTAATAAGTTGCGTCTCGTTCGTCGTAAATGATGAATGTGATGAATTAAGAGCGAGTATATGCCACTGGCGAAAAACTGACTAAAAATTAAACTACAAAAGAAAAAAAGTATCGCGATAGTAGGACGAACCTGTTTTAACGATTAACTGGAGGTCACATCATCGAACTGACAGTCTACGTTGCCACCGTCAGATGAAAGTAGGTTGCCACGTTAATTCTCGTCAACCTATTATGGTTTGTTTTTTTGTTTTTTGTTTTTTGTTTTTCGGCGATGAATATTGGCAAATTTTCAAAAATACATTTCGATACTTTAACGACGGTAATCGAGTAGAGAAATTCTGGATTAATAGCTTGTCATTCGTACATTCATTGAAATGTAAATATTCAATGTTGCCGGATTAAACGCGGTAGTCGGAAGCAAAAAAACACAGCTGATGTAATTAGTAGAAACCTCTGAACTTTGAAAAAGTAATTATAAAGAGAGTGAGAGAGAGAGGTGCGCGGTAAAATCGAAAGGGAATACATCTCGAATAGAGTCGATGATTCAATTTTGAAAGAAGTAGCCGAACTATAAGAAGAGGAGTCCGTCAAACGAACTAAAGGTGAATAAAACGTTATTGATCGAATTTTTTGCAGGTTTGCTTAAATTATCAACTTGATTTATCAGATGAAATACATATTTTTCTATTATACCTCACGCTTCCAAAAGTTAATGAGGATCGTATATTATCACGATCGATTCGGTTCGGGGGAGGAAGGAAAACTATACTTATCTACGTTTTAGTATCGACGAAGCTGCGCAAATAGGAAACATTTGTATGTAGAAAAAAATCTTCCTGGAATATACTATTTAACTGGTCGAAGAAACAAGGCACAGACTTCAAAAATGTACTGCTTCATAAAACTGGTATAGAAATCGATCGAAAAGTAAAAATTTGCAGATGTGTATTGAGGTTGTAATTTTTGGAAAACGACTTCAACTTTAACTTCCCCGTTATTAGCTAAAAGAAATCATGTAGGAGAGAGACGATTGGAAGGGAATATAAATGAAAATGTATATCAGTTAGACAATTCTAATGAATTGTCAAGTTGGATCTGAAACTGTTTATTTATCTTTTAGTACTCAGCTTATTCAGGCAGTTGGAAGTATTAAAATTCGTATGTAATGTGTCGTTCGATACGTAATAAGATGCAGTGCTGTTGCTGTATTCTGCGAAGATTACTTCGGCTCGTTGTTTCATATAATTCTAACCCATATCTCCAAACTGGAGCGATAACCGATAAATCGACATTCCGCTTTACAGCCATGTTCAGAAATGATTTTCGTCCTAATAACGGTCGTACTAGGCCTACTCATTAGAGATCTTCTCGTATTTTTCACATTATCGTGCCACGTTAAACGTTTATTCATAAACATTCCGACGTAGCGAACGATTTTTACTTGTGGAATTTGGATAGCACTACATGAAACCGATCGTATAGTTACAGGATGTTTAAAGCCGACACCGATCGATAAAGTAGAAATATTATCCGGCATAGAACCACCAGGTATAAGACGGGAAGTGATGGCTGGAAAGGAAAAAACAAAACAAGAACAAGATATAAGACATCCACTGAATGCAAAAGAAGCAGCAATAAGTCGACTCAAGTCAAGAAAGAGTTTTCTTAAAACAGCAAATGCTCTGACACAAACGCCGGAAATCACTAGGTTGGCGCTATGGAAAGGAAGGCTGAAAGAAAACCGATTAAAATTATGGGAACAACCGAACGAACATCTACCTCCCGGTAATAAATTGCCGTGGTCAACGTGGAAAACTCTAAATAGAATAAGAACTATGACAGGTAGAACAGCAAAGAACATGAAACAATGGAAAATTACAGATAATGACAGATGTGATTGTGGCATGGTACAAGATTCGGAGCACCTATTAACTTGCTCATTGCTGCCGGTGCGATGCGGGATGGAAGATATGACAAGAATAGACGGAATCTCGGACGACGCAGTTCAAATAGTGAAATATTGGGGAAAAAAGGAATATAAATGACCGACACGATAAGAAGAAGATGACGGAATTGAACGATTACGTAATAGCAGTATACGCGAGATATAGATTTCGCGCTGGTTAAGTATATTAATACCGCGTTTGCGTTTAGCGCGATTACCATATCCGTGATTTCGCCTGAAATCTGTTTATCTGGGGTAATATATTCGATCAACCGGTTAATGTCATTAGCTAATATTTTTTTCTCGCTCGTTTCGGTATTCACATTTTATCAATTATTCACGAGGGAATATCATTACTGAAATTATATAATTCGGTAATTCATTCCACCTTGTTTATTTCCTTATATCGCCTGTTGATTGATATCGTCTAAGCATGAGCTGTGTAGCACTTAGCTGCGGTTGTGTGTCTGTGCACCGGTTTCTAAAATTAATGACGAATATTCAGCGTGAAATTCGGCATTCGATCGACTTTAATTAAACATTTGGAACATATGAAAGTTGTAATCAACGATATGATGACCGAAAAACGTACTGAGGTTTTGGATGTATGATCACCAAATAAAAAATACGCAGGCCGTAAAAGCGGATATCTTCTACTCCTGAAAACGGATCAGCCCGTATTTTTTCTATATTTTTTTTGGGCCTCCATTCCGGATATTTCGCCGGTGGGGTAAGTATATTGCTTAATAATTAGGCGCAATATTGTACAGGGGCAGAGGACTAGAGTGCTAAAATGAAAAATTTTGATTATATAGAAAAGCGCAGGTGTATCTGAAAATAAAATAAAAACACGGTGTGTGTAGTAATCCTCTGTCAAGTGTACTTAATATCTATGGTGGTAACGGGATGAACTACATGGTCCTGTAATCCACCATGTGTATATGTGTGTGCAAAGGTGAATTTGTGAGAATGCGTGATAGAAATTATAACAATGATATTAAAATATACCTATTGCTAAGAAATTTGCACATCTTATATAAAATTATAAAGACAACTTCTTCGTAAACAAAACAAAATAAATCTTATAAAATAAATACGTACAATTTTTTTACAAGAAAACCAACATAAACTTAAAACAAAATGAGTATATACAACTATTCTCTTTATTTTTTTAATAATATTCATACTCATAAAAATAAAAGAGCAAAATCATTATTAATAATAAAGAGGAATTACATTAATAGTTATATATAAAAAAAAAAAAAAGTCTTAAGTTATATAACAGAACTAGTATAGGTGTGTAGTGTATATTGTGTGAGGAGTGTATGTGTAGGCGGTCAGTGAGAAGCATAGACCACACTATTGTTGCGGTTTCACTGTTAAAGAAAAATAATTTACTATTACCCGGATTTAAACTTTTTACACATGGCAAACTCCATATAAAACAGGGGATTTTTGGAATTAGATTTATAACCATTGGTTCTGTGGAATTAATTCTGAATTGAGACCGAAGTTCGCAGAAATAAAGGCAGTGATATAATAAATGTTCAATGTCATCGATAGCACCAAAGGTATACAAGGTGCAACAGGGTCACTTATAAGATGGAACTTATGTAAATAGGAACAAAATTTTCAATGCCCTGAGAGTATCTGCGCATTATAAAAATTAATGTTTAAATTTTTCAATTTCATTCGATCAGAAACTTTCGTAAAAAACACATAGGTCTTCCTAATAGACATCGATCGTAAAGTTTTTGAAAGAAAGGACAAGATATATAAGCGTTTATTTAATACGTCTTTATGTATATATATTTTCAATTTTTTTACATTCATGATGTATACCTTACAAGTTCAACTATATTTATATGTTCGAATTTTTTAAAGACTATCGCAGAATGAATACTTTAAAAAAAATAATATGAACTGTGTTAATAACTCATACACACACACACACATATATATATATATATATATATATATATATATATATATATATATACGCTCATATATGCATATATACACATATATCTATACTAATATATAAAACTGTAGTGTTTGTCTGTAATTTGCGAATATTTTCATTATAGTCACTGCATTGGCCTATTTTTGTCACACATAAACAAAAAATCTATTTGTTTTTTTAATTTTCGTCTGTCTGTTACTGATTTAGCTCAAAAACTATTAAAGCAATAATGATGAAGTTCGCACAGCTTATAGCCTAAATTATCGGATTCATTCTAAACATTGTTTCACATTGATAACATAAATAGGACATCAATCACGATGTAAAATGTAAAAACGCGTATATTTGACATTATATTAAAAAGTTATAATAATATTTAATAAATGTACCGGAACAAATTCCCTCTTCATTTATGAAAGTAACTAATAATATAAACTGGTAAATAATAAATATACAAGATAAAAATAGTATTGATGGAAAAATCAGACAAAAAACCATCACAAATTCAATAGGTGATTTAAAAAAATAATAAGTTTAATTATATAACGAATATGTAATATCATTTATAAGTAATGGAAACGAAAGCAAATTATAACGTTATGAGAATAATACATTATGTTTAATGCGTCGATGCTTACACTTAATATAATACTTAGTTCCCTGGAATCGTAATTTCCTATTGCTGGAAGTAAATTATTACGGTGCACACTATAACTGAGAAAAAATTTTTGGGATAGTTTGAGGATATAGTCTTTTACATATAGTACCTGCAGAGCACTATGCATATATGAAATTTTAGCGTATACGGGAACATTGAGGATACATCTATTGGACTAATTGCAGTCTATTAAAACTAGCATTTGAGACTGAAGACCAAATTGGACAAGAATGTGTTAACATAGGCCTAATGATTGACTTGTAGATTATTAGGTTATTATTAAAATTTAAGTGAGATTTACGATTGAAAATGGGGTAGATTGAACAGATTACTCTGTTTGTCTTCAATGATGCATGGTCAATATGCTTGGAAAAGGTTAGCCTCTTGTCTAAAATCACACCAAGGTAGCGTAGCTGGTCAGACCATTCTATATCAACGCCACTGACGTGAAGTCTGGCCGGTAAAAACGGTCTTCGACGAGTGAAGAAAATTGCTTTCGTTTTGGAAGGATTAAGAGCAATTTGCCATTTAGAAAAAATACTTAATTACACGATCAACACCGGATTGTAATCTATTGCTGATAGTACTTGGCCTGTAGGAACTGCAGAACAACGCTGATTACGATAGTGCTAAGTTTCAAAAAGTAGGAATCGTTTAAAATTTAACACGTTTTCCGGTTCGAATGTACCTTCAAGCGATATAAACCACGTTTTGTTGCGTTAAGTGCGTGACCGAAATAATGGGCGGATATATATCTATATATATATAGTTAAAAGAAAGATACAGCGATATTATATTAAAAAAGATAATAATTACATAGGCGAAGCCATGGGTAACTTCTAGTATATATCTAATATACAAATATATATACCCACAATTGTTGTAATTATATATATATATGTGTATATATATATATATATATATATATATATATATATATATGTATAATTTGAAAAAATCGAGGTCTATTAGTTTTAAATTAGGACATTGAACATTTTCTATATATCTATATTTTTCGTACTAATTATCACTTATACAACAATAAGTAATTGATGATTCAAATGCAATTATCAATGGAATGAACGCGTGAAACATAAATGTAAACATCGCGTATTAGAATTTATTATACATTATAATTCAATAATGTGATACGTTTACAATTATTAGAGATAACGTTGAAACTAACGGTTAAACGAAAATGATTAATAATTTTTTTCCCCATAGGCAGGAACTATTTGCTACTGTGGCAGCAGGAGGTACATATTTGTATAGGCGACTACAACTCGCCAAGGGTTTAGTCTTGGGAAGTCAGCGTTTTATAGGCAATTCCCAAACTGTCATTTTGCACATTACGACTACCACTCTGCCACTACTGTAATCGTCCGATTGATTGACTCATCAGTGTACATCGGTTCCCAATGATTCTTATTCTCTAGCTGAATAAAGTGAATGATATTCTTATGAGACAGAGAGTTCTATGCCACTAGATAACGTGTTTTCAGCTAATGCGTCAACAAAATCATTGCTTGGAATACCTTTACGACCCGGCATCCACAAGAAGGAATATTCCAGCATAGTATTGTATATTAAACGTTTGTTTCGCAGTGACAGCTGCGGTTGGTATCCTATAAGCTAGTACAGGTTTCTCAGCTGTCAGCTATGTAAAGAGACTATAACAGGGGTCAGAAAACACAGTCCTGTAGCATACCATCATGTGTAGGGTATATTTCTCATCATATTTGACTTGAAATAGTCTGTCCGTTAGATAGGATTCAGTAATTGAGAATATTTTTCCGAGAAAATCATTTATATAACAGGCTTTAATCCCATACTTTGTCGAAAGCTTTATAGATATCGATAAAAATTGATTCGTTGTTTTTTATTTATTCTCAATTCCTTCTTTAATTATATAGAATTGTCCGCAATACAGTTAAATAAATCGGGAGAGAAAGGAGACTTTAATTACGCAAGGACCTAGTATAAGAATATATATTTTTTATACTATTCTAATGGGCATAAAAAAATAATATAAATGATAATATTCAATGCATGAATAATGATAATAATAATAATAAGAAGAAGAACAACATCAACAACAAAGACAACAATAATGATAAAGTTACTAATAATAATATGATAACCATAATAATCATAATAAGGTTAAAATGTGTATGATAAGTTCACTAAATAAAGGTTATTTATTCGTTCATAGACACACACACAATATATATATCTATATATATATATATATATATATATATATATATATATATATATATATATATATATATATATAGCAGAATAATATATTGAAATAAAATATGTGGGTGGAAAATAGATAGTACCACACAAACTGGACGAAGCCTCACCAGACATAAATTTTACGAAGAAATAAATAATTTAAAAGTTGTATGTTCTCGGATTAATTTACATATAACGGTATTTATTACTGGTCGAAATTATCTTTCTTAAATGTCGACAAACTAGTCACGCAGGATTTCAAACTGGGAGGAAGGTTTCAGGGTATATACTCAGGGTTTTGCATAGTGCGAATTTTATTATTATTTTTTTTAACGTTATAATTTAGCTATATTCGGGAAATAAAAAAAAAATATATTGAAAAGTTCCTGTTGAAAGTGTAAAATATTGTACTACCAATTTAATCGGTTTCAGGGCCAAATAAATTTATATATATATATATCTTTTTCTTCTTCTACATCGTACGAGACCTGATGTTTTTATAATTGAACGCCACCGTCATCGATCCTCTACTACTACTCGCATCAATGCTGGCGCATGTAGACCAGTTAGTTTTGTTATTTGATCTAAATATCGAATTGCCGGTCTGTCTTGTTTTCTTCGGTAGCTTACTTTACCCTGAATAATTTGGTTTTCTATCTTATTAGCCCGAATTATATGACCAACAAATGATAACAATCTTCGACGAATTGTAGGTAGCAGCCGCTCGATTTCCTCCACGTGTAGATCTTCTAGAACAGACTTGTTAGTTCTGTGTACAGTCCATGGTATTCGCAAAATTTTTCGATAGCACTTCATTTCAAAGGCTTCCAGTTTCCTTGTCGATACTAAAATTTATAGTCCATGTTTCCGATCCGTATGTCAGGATCGAAAACACCAGGGTTTTTAATAAGTTTGTTTTTGTATATTTTCTAATTTTCCGATCCTTCCAATCTTTGATAATTTCCCTAATACTCCGCTTGCCAAAGCTATCCTTCTTTTTATTTCTTTGTCCGAACCACCTTGATTCGTTATGCAGGCTCCTAAATATATTATTTCTTCGCGTATGGGAATATCTTTAATTAATTTTCTCGTTTGTGTTGTAGTTGCCTCATCTCTATTGATTACTAAGAGAGAGCATTTTGATCTATTCAGCTTCAATCCCAACGCATTACTAACAACTTCAATTTTATTTAGTAGTTGGTTCATTTCTTCCTCCGAATTTCCAATCAGAGTTAGGTCATCGGCAAATCTCAAATTGAAATATATATATATGAGTATATATATGTGTATGTATGTATATATAAGAAATTGGAATAATCGAATAATAACAAATGGCTAATTCGATTTTTCAGAAAAAGTGACTAATTCGATTTTTTAAATCTAAATCCGACTAATTATTAGGTTTCATTTTTCTTTATAGGCTTTCTATCGGAACACGACTAGATCGGCTAACGTGAAAAATATGAATAATTCGATTATTGAATTAACTATTAATTCTGACTGTTCTAAAGACTAAAACGAATAATAAGCCAATAAACAATATTCTAATTGAAAAAAAATACGAAATGGGTTACATACAAAAAATGTAGATATTTTTATTTATAATTTATTATTGCGAGCTGACATTAACCAATTATCTATGACAAAAGTAATCGCAAGTACGTTTGGGTTGCTCTCAAACCTTGCTATATGAAGCTTACCAGGACTACTCAATTAGAAAGATTGAAAGTTTCTATTAATAAAATCAGACGTAAGTTTAATAAGGTAAAATCTATAACTAAGAAAATAATTTTTAAAGCTATTCTAGCCCTGTTGAATAAAACTTATAAAAAATTAATAGAATAAACTAGGTTAAATGGTTGGAAAACATTTATTCAAAATTCCTTTTGTTGGGGCAAACCATATAAATTAGAAACCGGAAAATTCAAACCGTTTGAATTTCCTGCATTACATTTAGATAATAACGTAATTATAACCAACAATGAAGAAAAATCCAAAGTTCTCGTGGAGTATTTGTTTCCTAATAAAGAAGAAAATCATGTTAATTCTGAGTATTTCAAATCTTACATGTTATGAGCTTAATCCTAACTGTAATATTTCACGTAACGAATTGATCGATATTATTAATAATTTAAAAGTTAATAAATCCCCAGCGTCGGATAAAATTACTAACACCGTAGATAAGATCATTAATAGTAAAAATTCTGAATTGTTTGCGTATATGTTTGAATCCCTTTTAAAATTCCAGATATTTCCTGCAATATGGAAGATTGGGATATTAAGCTTATCAATAAACCTAATAAAGATTACACGAAATGTAACTTTTATAGACCAATAACTTTGTTAAATTCAGTTGGTAAATTATATGAAAAGATCATTAACGTAAAATTGAAATCGAATGTAAAAATATTTTGCATAGAAATCAGTTTGGGTTTAAACGCAACTATTCTTCTGAGGAGATGGCAATTAGAAAACTGTATGACTTTATTATTTTTGGAAAAGATAATAACTTGATAAGCGTAGTAATAACTTTTGATGTCAAGGGTGCATTTGACAATTGTAAGCACTCTAAAATTATGGAAATTCTGAAACAAAATTCTGTAAATCCTTACTTAATAAATACTATTATTAATTATTTAATCAATAGGAAAGTTGGAATATCTTCCGATAAATTTACTGTGTATAAGAACATTTCCTGTGGCGTACCTCAAGGTTCTATTTTAGAGTCGACTCTGTGGAATGTTTTATATTCGTATTTACATAATAATTTAGAAATCTTTACTGTTGAAAATGGATATAATGCCGAATTTATGAGCTTTGCGGACGACCTGTGCACCGTAATTAATCTTAAGAGTCCTTTAGGAATTTACAATATGAGAAATATTTGTAAGAAGCTTTAAATTACTTTTGGTCAACTTGACCTCGAATTGTCTGTTGATAAATCGAAAATTATGGTAATTAGTAACAAGCAGGTTTCTAAATTTAAAATCGAACTTAAGAAAATCAATTTAATTTATAATAAACCATTAGCTGTGGTTAAATCCTTTAAATATCTAGGAATTATTATAGATGATAAATTAAAATTTTATAAACATATAAAATTCCTTCTAGATAAAGTAAATAAAAGATTTTACATGCTCCTTAAAATTCAGCCAAATTTAGGTGGAGTTAAATATAAAGGAAGATTTATTATTTACAAAGGAGTAATAGAATCAATGTTTAATTATTGCTCAAGCATATATATATAAACTAAATTCAAATATGTTCAATAAAATCCTGGCTAACCAAAGGAAACTTCTGCTTAGTGTTTGTTCGTTATATAGAACTGTGTCCACTATGGCAGCTTCAGTAATTACTGGGATCCTGCCTACTGACCTTAGTCTTTTTAAATCGGCTTTAATCTCTGAGTTTAAAATCTTTAAAATATATAACGATAAACTTAATTTAGTTAAAACTAACGTATTATTTTATATCTAAATTTAGTATTGAGTTAAATTATAATACATTTAATAGCGAGAATTCTTTCATTAAGGAAATTAACGTATTTATATTTGATTTATGGCAGAAAAGATGGAGCAATAGTTTGTTTGGTAGAACAACTTTTAAGTTTTTTAATAGCGTAGAAAATAGATTTAACGTCAGAGACGAGCTAGAGATAAATTTCTACTGCAGTCAAGTGCTGTCTGGACACGGCAATTTCGGTTCGTATTGTAAACGTTTTCATATAAGATCGTCAGATATTTGTTTACTTTGCGATTATCGATTCGGTTGAACATTTTCTATTTGCGTTTTTACCGAAGATATTCGTAGAATTAGTAGTATTTGCGGTTCGCTTGTGAATGATCAAATAGTAATAAATAACTCGGTAGGTTTAAATATTCCTAATGTTAAGTCGTTTAATCGTTATGTCAATATCGCTTTGCATAGACGTATAAATTAAATATAAGTTAAATAACACTGTGACTAAACTAATGTATCGCAGCTAAACAATAAATATACAATATATATACACAAAAAAATGTGTATTCTAGCATATTTTTGAATTACATTAGTTACATATGAAAATCTTCATGCAACGATTGATTTGTTACATATCAAGGCGCCTTGATTATCAGCTTGAGTATTTTTTTCTACGATGTCTCTATCATCTTTAGGTTTGACGGTTTTGCACAACCCCAAAGCTATATTCCGTATGTCCATTGGTCTTAAAATAGCTGTGTATATTAAAAGTTTGTTGTCCGTTGATAGCACACTGTTTCTTCCCACGAGCCAGTACATTTTCTTGACACAGATATCTAATTCTATTTTTTTTTTAACTTGTATGTGATGTTCCTTCTAAGGTGGTTGTCTAAATACAGACCTAAGTACGTGACAGTCGATCGTACAGGCAGATATTAATCCTAACAGGTGGAGGTGCTACTTTTCTGGTTATAAAATTGATATTTACTACCGATTTATTTTCATTGATTCTGATATGCTAAACCATACTTCTGATTTGTTAAGAGTTTTATGTAGATTTCTTGTTGCTATTTTGGGATGTACACGTGACGATAGAAGTGCCGTGTCGTCAGCGAACCCGTATACCATTAGTGGAAGGAAAGTCGACTGTATACAACAAGTATAATGTGGGACCTAACATCGTACCTTGAGGCACACCGGCTAAAATAGGATGTATTTCCGAATTTTCATGTTCATATCGTACTCGGACGTGTCTGTCTTTTATGCATGACGTTAATAGCAAAAATAAATGATAAATGTTCATTTATATAGTAAGCCTTCATGCCACACTTTATCTAAAGCTTGTTTAACATACGTAAAGCGGTGGCACGTCAACTAGCCCCTTCCACTCCACCAGCAGAGATATTACTTGCGTCACCATCTGAAATGACTAAATATATCAAATCTTTAGGAAATAAAGCATCCTATGGTGATTATCAGCTTTCTGCAATTTTAATTAAGCAGCTCCCTTGTAAGGCAATTGTATACCTTACCAAAAAAATCACCAACGCCGTTATCAAAACTGCGTATTTCCCCACACCCTGGAAAACAGCCAAAATCATAGTTATACCCAAGCCGGGTCGTGACGTTACAAAACATCAATAACATTCGACCAGTTAGTTTACTATGTACTCTCAGTAAAATAGTTGAAAAGGTTATACTACATCGACTGCAAACTTTCTCTACAACAAATATTCAGGAGCCATTCGGGTTTAGAGCCAACCATTCCACTATACATCAGGTTGCTCGAATAGCGGATTACATAACCGACAACTTTAATTTTAATAAACATATCGGTTTATTATTGATTGACATTGAAAAAGCATTTGATTCAGCCTTGCACATAGGAATTATATATAAACTACTTAGATTTAAATTTCCCTTATCATTAATAAAATTAATAAATTCGTATTTAATCGATAGAAATTTTTACGTCTCCCATCTTAACCATAAATCCGGTATTAGATCTTACTGCTCAGGGGTTCCACAGGGCAGTAGGGCCTTACTTATTTTTAATTTTAATAAACGATATCCCTAAACTACCTCATATTAATATCGCCTTATATGCTGACGACCTCGCCCTATATTGTGCGTCTCATAGACCAGACACTATACTTAACAGATTGCAAAAAGCTGCTAACTCTGTCTTTAAATACTACAAACGTTGGAGACTGAAAATAAACACAGAAAAACGGAGGCGATACTTTTATCAAGACGACGCCCACTAACATTACCTGAGGTTATAATCGATGTAAATGTATTCAGTGATCGACGCAAGTTCGATACTTAGGAGTCATATTAGATTCTCGTCTATCGTTCAATGACAATATTACTAACTGCATTGACAACGCGCTCAATACTCTCACCAATTTTTAATTGTCATTCTTCTTTATTTATTTCAAACAAAAAGTTATTATACACATCTATTATTCTACCCCGATTAACTTACGCCTGCCCTGTTTGGTTTTCGGTTTCCATCAGTACTCATAAAAAATTACAGCTGTTACAAAACCACTGCTGCAGAATCATATTAAACGCCCACAGATGTACTATGCCATCGCAGCTTAACCTTTTAGATACACTTACCTATATAAACAAATTATCTAGTAAATTTTACCATAATTGTATAATGCATGACAGCGCATTAATTAACACCATAGGCGATTACGACATGTCGAGTCTCATCGTACGATATTGTAAATATAAACACCGCAGAATTAAACATAGATTACTTGTTTAAGAATTATTTTCCTATTTACTACGTGTTTTCCCTCTTTACTTAATAATTATAATTTATTTTTATTGTTTTCTTGCAGTTTTTTTTTTTATAATCTTTCAATGTACTTAAAAGTTTAAAACTTTAAATTTTAGGTTTTAAATTTTAATTTTATTACATATACAAGATGTAGTTATACATTAGTAAGTTAACTGTTAATGTATATGTATATAAGGTACTTAACATTCTTCATTATTCAATTATTCATGTATTCATGATTTTGTCTATATGTTTTGTAAATATATATTTCTCATTCTTCTTCTAAAGCTTGTTCCACATTGAGAAATGCTGCAGTACATACCTTTTTTTGCCTCTAAACTATTTCCGATTTCACTAACTACCCTGTGCAGCTGGTCGGCAGTAAAATAGTGATATAAGAAACCAAACTGATGTAGTTTGTATGTGTGTCTGTAATCTTTTTAATATTAATTTTTCCACTACCTTCGATAAAACAGGCAAAAAGTAGATCGGATGGTAGATGTTACAGAATGCGGATCCCTACCTGGTTTCAGAATCATGACGACCTGTACAAACTTCCATTGTATTGAAAAATAGCGCAAGTTGCGTATTGTATTATATATAAAAGTCAAGAGTATTAGAAGTTTCTTCAGTAATTCTGTATTTATTTCTTATTTTTTAACGTTTTAAGTATACGATATAGCTTTTAAGGTGATGTTGACTTGATGAAAGAATATAAATCAGAACTATTTAGAGAGTCGTCGGATACTTCACTGTCTTTGTCCGCCTTTGAGTTATATTTAAATAGATTTGATAAATAATTAGCAAAA
This sequence comes from Coronaproctus castanopsis, assembly GCA_032883995.1. Classification (NCBI taxonomy): domain Eukaryota; kingdom Metazoa; phylum Arthropoda; class Insecta; order Hemiptera; family Monophlebidae; genus Coronaproctus; species Coronaproctus castanopsis. The sequence continues at coordinate 48,997,094 of CM065052.1, forward strand.
AGATCCACCTTCTGTTTATGATCCTTCGTCCATGGTCCGTTATCGTGTTTCACCGGAGGAATGTGTTTATTTGGCTTAACAATATTTTTGGTTCACTTACACATTGAATAGTCATTAGACGCTAAGAGTGAGAGTCTAGTTAAATAGCGGTTGAATGTTTTGTTTTTAATTTCTCATAATAGATTTTTAGTTCTTTATTTTTATTATTAAACAATTTTTTATCTAAAGTACTTGTTTTAAACCACCTTCGTCTAAGATTTCTGTTTTCTTGCCATAGGATAACTATTTCTTTTTTAATGTTTAAGAACGGGAGCACTAAGGGTAAAAGCAGTAGTTCGGTGTTTCCTGGCAATGTACTTTCTATAAATAAAAGTAAAATTATTAGCAGTGGAAGTTCTTATAACAATAGCGCGTTGTAATATTTACTGAAGTTCACATTTATTAATAATATATTAAGATTGGCTGCATTTGTATTAGATTTTAACTTCGCTGCAATATTTTTAAGGCATTATTCCAAACAAAACTCACCTATAAATATGAACTTTCGGCGAGTAAAGATGTTCTACATTCATCTACCACCTTAAATAGGATGTAAGAGTGAGTTAAACGAGTATTCCGCGTCCCGTCTACACGGAAAAACATTACTTCATCCCATCATCAGAGTACAGAGCATCCTGTTAATCCATTAACATCCGCTCGTAAGGATAACGTCACGTAATTCAGACGGTTCAGAAGATAGTCTCCACAGCGATCCTAAATTATTAAATTATTTCGTATAGTTCGAAACGAATAGTTGCCATTTGGCAGTACTCGATTTCATAACAAAAACATCACTGCTACTTATTGTTCGCTCAAGGACAAAAAAAATATTGTTACGTATTTTACATATTTTATGCTTTTAGCAGGACAGCTTTCCTATTACGTTAAATTGTACAAAAAAAGTATACAGATATACGTGTAATAAAGATCGCACCTATTAAAGAAATAACCGATAAAATTAAAGCATTGTTTGAAAATAACCAACATAATTTCATTCTTGATTTCCCCCAATACCAAACATTTGTGAAAAACATAGCTTATGACCCCGACTATCTAAGCTTTGCCGACGACTACACCAACGACAAAGAGGGTCTAATACATGTGATATCAGTGACTAAACCATTCCTAAATGGTATGAGTATAAAAAACAGGTGCTCTCGAATCATAAAACACCTTAGCAACATAACAATACAAAGTGACACTAGCGAGACAAATGCTCTCGACACAGACGAATAAATTTAAATACAAAATACTTTCAAACAACCCTCAATCAATAGTTAGCATTCTGGCTTTTGTAAGAGAAAGCGGACTCCCAGCACACATATAAACTAAACACACGTCTCCTTATGCTGTAATAACCCTGGTAGTTACAAACAGCATTAGTATTAAGAAATAGGTTCACCGTCAGATTGTTTTATTAATGCTGTTTTTCATTTTACTGATTTTTGTGAATTGTAATTTTAAATTAATATTTTTTCATTTTATATTTTTATCTCTTTAAATGTTCACTTGATAATGACCTAACATCCGAAATGCTGCGTGATTTTTCATTTTAAAAAATTTAGTGATTTTACCTTATTTTTGTTGCGTAACAACAACAACAACACAACGGTATATTTTCATAGTAAAAATTTACAAAATAATCCAAATAATGATTACTGTGTACCGGTAAAAAGAGAAAAATACCTTACCAACAGCGAACTGCTGTAATAATATGTCATCTCGTTATAAAATATACCAAATAAAACCTGTTAGTGTACTTAAAGTAATTTAATTATAATTTACTATATATACGATGATTAAGGTAACTCCGATTCTAATATAGAGATAAATTAAAACTATATAGTTAGTAAAATTAATTAACCAGTAATTTATAATAGGTTGTGTTTTACACGTCTATGTATTTCGTATACATAGTTTTTAGTCGCCTGGAATCGTAATATAGGCCTAATGTGCGGATTAGTGTGTGATGAATACCGAGTGAAGAATTTATAGGTTTAATATATAATCCTTAAGATAGGATAGATTAGTAGTTTCATGCATAAATGAGATTCTTTCATATTTTGACTTATTTCATATGCATCGAAATGTTTTTTGTATAGTTTGTAGTTGTTTATATGCAGAATTTGAGATAGAACACCATACTGGGTACGCGTAAGTTATTACCGGGCATACAATAGTTTTATAAAGAATCATTTTATTATGAGAATTCACGAAGGATTTTCAGTTAAAGATGGGATAGATGGCGGGAATTGCTTTATTCGCTTTAACATTAATATAAGTGCCGATTAAAATTTAGGCGGCGATCGAGAAAGACACCGAGTTAGCGTATTTCATTAGTCCAATTAATAGGGTTATTCTCTATGAGAATTATTGTATGCCTATGACTGAAAAATATTTAGTTTCAGTTTTGTTTGGATTAATATTCATTTGCCAGCTCTTAAAATAGCGTATCGTGCGGTTTAAATAAGTTTATTACTAATTGCATTGGGTCTGAATGAACTACAGAATGATACAGTATCGTCCGCAAATAAGGCGGAGTTAGCTGAAGATAATTTAGGAAAGTCGTATAAGAATAAAGTGAACAGAAATCGCTTCCTTGTGGGATACCAGCCGTGCAGGTTTTCATAGTGGAGTATTCACCAGAAATGCATACAATGATCTATTGTTCAAATAACTTTTAATAAGAGTAATTAGTCTGGAAATTTTGTTTCACTCATTTTATAGATAATACCATCATGCCATGTCGAAAGCTTTAGCGACATCTAGTAGTAACATGCCTATATGCTTATTACGGTTGTAATTATCAGAAATATGTTCACATATTCTTGCAATTTGACCAGTTGTAGAGTTATTTACTTGAAACCAAACTGTTCGTATGGAATGAGCAATTTTTTGTCTGTGTGAATTTTAAGCCTGTGATGAATAACCCTCTCCGCTATCTTGCTTAGGTTGCTAGGTAGACTGATAGGACGCATATTTTCAATATGAGAAAAATTTTTTACAGTTGATTTAACTTTATTAACTTTATAATTAGAAGTAATATGAGAGTTTTGAGAATGAACTGTGTAATAATAGTTAACAATTCAGCCTTAGCGGTATCGGTGTATAAATAACAGTTATGGAAAGTGTCCAAATGTGATGGAAGTGCAGCGTGAGATATATTTTTTTGTTACTTGCCAAAGGCTCTTGTCTCGAGTAGGTAAATTTTTAACCGATTGTTGGAATCTGTAATTTTTATAGTTTAATAATTTATTTCGCACTGAAGTAATTAGATAGTTTAATATTTTTTTGAGATATTGTTTGTGTGAATTTATATGATTTTTAGTGTATAATCTGCGTATATTATTCTTTAATTTAATAAGTTTTACGAGTTGGGGAGTAATAGCGGACTGTTGTACGTTTAGGTACTGCCTTTTCAACAGCCATATTAAGAATATTAGTTAACTTAGTAAGCCGTGATTCGATAGTATTACTGTCGGTTATGATTATATTCTCGCTTAAGTTAATGTTGTTTTTAATAATTCGTAATAATTTCCAGTTGGTTTTTGGCGTAATCATAAAAAATATGCTCTCTAAGTTTGAATCTGTTGTCGGTAAAAATACTATAAATCGGATTATGATCAGATGATAAGCAATTTAGAGAAATAGGTGCGGTAATATTATGAATATTTTTAATATGTATTATTATTATTATTAAATTAAATTAACGTGCCATGTACAGCAGCCAAGGCTAGAGGCACGATAGGAAAAGAGGATTAGATTGAGGAATAGAGACGGGATTGATGGAGGAAGATAATTAGATTCGACAATGAAACATGATCATCTTTGAAGAGGAGATGGAGCGAAGGAGGAAGATTAAGAGACGCTCGAAGCGAGGAGTATGAGGGACAATCGACTAGAATATGGGAAACGGAGAGGACAACATTACAACCAGGACACACAGGAGCCAAAGTTCTGTTAATGAGATATGAATGAGTAAGATGCGTATGTCCCGAGCGTAATCTGGTGATAACCACATCATCTCTACGGTTAGAAAGCGAAGTTATCCAAGGATTAACTGAATATTTGATTTGCCGCAACTTGTTGGTTTGTGGCGTTAGCTGCCACTCCTTCTGCCATAATGAAAAAAAAGCCCATTTATGACGAACTTCTTAAGGTCACGCGCTGGAACTGGAACATTCGGAACCGGCAAGAACACAGCAGCTTCCCTGGCCGCTTTATCAGCCAGTTCGTTCCCATGAATACCGGCGTGAGCTGGAATCCACAGGAACGTCACCTTCTGACTCAGCCCTGCCAGTACCATTTCCGTCACTTTCTTGGCTATTGGGTGCTGATCATGTTTGTAAACGTCGCAGAGAGCGCGGAGTGCTGGAAGAGAGTCAGAACATATAGTCGATGGTTTATCAACATCGGAGCGCGTTAAAGATTCCATGGCAAGATACATCGCGTATAATTCAGCTGAAATGACGGAGAATGTCTGTGGCAGCGCATATTGAATGATGATTGCTCCATCTCTGACAACTGAGCAGCCAGCAAAACCATTAAATAGAGACGCGTCAGTGTAAAACATAGTAGATTTTTTTAATATGTATATTGGAACGGAAATATGGTGTCTGACTAATAATATAGTCAAGAAACTTGCCGTAATTTAGAGAGCCAACGAAAGAGTAATGTTGGGAATTAAGATGTCAGTCAGGAACGGCTGATGCATAAAAGGTTAACCGTATAACGAGTGTAAACTAAAATTGTATCATACGGATTATATCGATTACATAATAATAGTAATAATGTATTAATATTATATTCGTACGCGCTTTTTAATTCTAACCTGGTGGAGAACAGCTTCATTGATTTTTAGGCAGATCGTCCTCATCGGAAAATAATCTCTTAAAATGGATCGATTATGAAATTTGAAAAAAATAAAAATTACGAGAAAAAAAATCTAACGTGTACACTTTTTTTATATTATCGAACGATACAGGAAAATTAATTATAAAAATATCAGAATTAAGAACGTAGTTGGCCTATAATATAAATCATTTATACGAGCTATTGTTGCTAGTTAAAATACTATGGACACATCCATAGACATCCAGAAAAATATTCCCCCGTTCCATCTTGTGCAATATTATTGACCATAGAAAATCTGGTGAGCAAAAAATGTCTTGAGAATTCAGAAGATGATATAAAATATCAGCACTCCAACTGTAGGAGGCGTCCAGTTAGTAGACTAGGGATGGCGTAACAACAACAGCGTGTGTTAGTTGAAAAATTTATTATCGTAATTATTTTCGCGGATCTCTTCTGAAGTTTTCGTATGGATTTCACGCCTTCTTGAATTGTTCGATAATTCTGCCGTTACGCACTAGTATCGATATAGAGAACTCTCGATAATCGGGCGATGTTATCGCTTGTTTGTTTAAACAATTTATTCGCTGTTTAATCGTTTGTTTACGAAGAATCATCATCCGTGAATTGACTCTCTTAACCGTAGACGCATTGACGCGATTATCATACGGATTTAACGTGTTTTCTAAAGTATTTATCATGATGTATATAACCAGTAAATATATATATATATATATATATATATGAATCACAGTTTAAGAACTTTTTTTTTTAAAAAATTAATAATTCCTGGAGATTTCAATGATAGACTAAAAATAATGGAAAATAAAACTTTTACTCGCATATTTAAAAAATATACAATTGGCAAAATTTATTTTTGTGGTGATTTAATTATCAAAAATGATTATAATATTTTTACTTTTGATAATCATAACGGATAAAGTTTAATTGATTATATCATAATTAACAATAATTTTGAGTTTTCTACATCTGATGTTTCTGTTAAGGATTTTCACTTAAGTGATCATAAAAATCTCAGTATTGATATATACAATTCGAATTTTGTCAATAATGGTATTTTACGAATGTGGGCAAATTTATAAATATTTTGAATCACGAAGTAATATTTGATTATGAAACTAAATTGAAATTAGCAAACTGCGAAATCGTAATTAATGATGTTTCGAAAAAATTTATTGAAACATTAACTCACTGTGTCAATATTTCTATAGTAAATGATAACTCTCGATGGAATGAACGTTTAGAATATTTTAAATTAATAGTTAAATGATTTCATAATTTAAACATAAAAATATTGTATTTCATTTTATAAAGTATCATTAAAATTATATAGAAAATAATTTTTTTTTTATAAAGTATTATTAAGACTATATGGAAAATAAATTTTTTTTTTTTTTTAAACAGCAAGGATGGGGAAATTTTTTGCATCTCCTCCAAAGCATGGGACAACCCGTATAAAATTTCAACGAGATCGTGTCTTCATTTAAATTTCCAGATTTAATTTCAGATAATATACCGGTTTCCAATAACTATGATAAAACAAATATGTTGATGAAATCTTTTTTTAAATTCGACAAACTTAACTCGATCTCCCTATACAAGTTAAACGGCAATAATAAAAGTGTTCAGTATTCTGTCATATCGGATGAATTAAAAAATATAATTAAAAGTTTAAATAATAAGTAATCTCCATCTGAATATGGTATTACAAATAAGATTATTAAAAAATTCGTATACATAATTTTTCAATAATATTCAGAACACTAGGAAGCTCTGTCAAAGCGGTTACAATAATTAAGCCAGGAAAAATTGGAAACGATGCATCGCACTATAGACCAATCTCTAGCTGTTATATGTGCCGTATAAACTGTTGGGATGTGTAAATACAACAGAATTGCCACGATAGTTGAAAACGCCCTGTCCACGGAACAAGGTGGGTTTAAAAAGAATCCGAGCTGTACATATCAAGTCACGGCGTTAACCAATTACATTGAAACCGGTTAGGACAGAAAGACGCGCATCCTTTTTCTCTATCTGACATCCGCTTATGACGTTGTATGGAACGAAGGATTACTCTTATAATAAGTTCATACATTTTTGTTGGATGAAATTATAACATATCGTATTTTCAAGGTAATGTGATAAAGTCAGTCGGCCTAGAAGAACCAATAATGATCGGCTACGAGAGTATATCCCCTAATGTTTAATTTATACATCGACGATGTGTTCGCAACTAAATTCAGGAAGTTTCAGTATGCAGATGACATCGCGCTCGCGTATCAAGATGAATGCACGAATAAATTTAACGAAGTATTAACAAAAGAAATCCTGAACAGATATTTTGAATCGTGAAAACTAAGGTTAAATCTGCACAAAACAGTATCATCGTTATTCCACGTTACAACGAAGATGGGAAAAACTCAACGTTATAATAGAAAATGATAAAATTAATTATACTGCATAGAACGCTAACATACAAGCTGCACATTAAGAAGCTGGTACAGAAAGTAAAGACGCGGGTGAACTTGTTAAGGAAACTTGCCGCTACCGAATGGGGAGCAGCTGCAAATAATGTATTGAGAATAACAACTCTACGGCTCGTCTACCCAACCTGTTGATGGGCATAACGTCGCAAATAGCGCGCTCCGGCGGATATCTGAACTTTCAGTTGACGTTTAATTATATTTTCTAGAAACGAGTACATAGCCAACATATTTCGGGCAATATAAATTGTGAACAGATTTACAACTGATAGAACCGAAAGTTGGAGTAGGGTAAGACGTTTCTCAAACAAAATTGCATATACTGCAATGTTCTTAAATATAAAACTTCTAATAAGTAATATATATATATATTATTATTACTATTCATTATTATTGTTATTTCTTCGATTTGAAGGTATTTAATCAACATTGTTACGGTTCGAGTAAAAATTGAGATGGTTTCTACTGTAGCCGATGTAAAAACTTACAGTCAAAGTGACAAATATACGTGATAACTGATTCTTGAAAATTCATGGACCGTTTCTGTGATGTCCGCTCTCTTTAACTACCAGTGATCTTGATATTATACGTGATAACTGATTCTTGAAAATTCATGGACCGTTTCTGTGATGTCCGCTCTCTTTAACTACCAGTGATCTTGATACTATCTACTTGCTGATATGACTATTACATTTTCTGCATTCAAAGTAGACTTCGTTCTAATAGTTGGAATATTTTTATTGATTCTCTCCGCGTACGTTTTCTTCACGTTGTTATTAAATTAATTATGTCATCTTTTGTTTTTATTATATAGTAACATATATCCGCTTTAGTAGACGATGTATATCTCTCGTTTCTGGTACATTTTATAATCCGAATTTTCTAACATAGCTGCAAGTTGACGTTTATTAAAATGGAGGCTATTAATTTTGTTTTTATCGCCATCTTCTTGTTGAATTATTCGCGCGATATCATCATTATATTTGTTGTATTATGTACCAGCTAATGTTGGGTCAACCATTAATCATGGAGATTTTTTCCATTTTAATTTTTTGTTTTTTGGTAATTCTTTGTTTTGCTTACTCTGTCTCGGATTGACATTATAAATAAACAATCGTTTCCCGAAAAAGCGATCCATCCTTTGTAAATTCTATCAAAAGAATTGCCTCAGTTGGCATATTTATACTTCTTTACGTCTCTTACTATTAATTGTTATTATTATTAATTTATTTTAGCAAAAATTAACGTCGAGAATAGAATGTTTTTCGTCATTTCATTCATAAACTAGATGAATATGCGCATTACTACTAATAATATGTATATATAATGCCATCATTGCGGCATTATTATTGTTGATGTTAAAGCCGGTGTAGCGATTATTAACATTAATGTTATTTTTGGGATAGGTTTTTTTGGCAATATTTCTCATGCTACAAAATTTGGAGCGAATCCTAAAAGGTTAGGTAACATTGTTATAAACTAGCGAAGTAAATAACATATTATTAAATAATTGTGTATGAAATTTAAGTATTTGCATAAAACAGTTCACTAACCGATGTTACTATTTAACGATATTTATTTATTATTAACCATAATTTTATTTTTATAACGTTACTACTATTATCATTATTATTACCATAATAATAATAATAATAATCGCATATTTACAATACGCATCCTTACTTATAAAACGCGAGAACATACATCTATGCTAATATATAAAACTGTAGCGTCAGCGATTTACGAATATTTTCATTCGAATCGCTACATTGGTCTATCACACATATACAGAAAATCTATTACAGTCCGGAATGAACGTATTTAGATTTAGTCGTTTGTTTCCCTTCCTCTCGTCTTGGAAATATTTTCCGCACGTTTCGACCTCGGTTAATAAAGGTCATTGTCTCCGGATTTCCCTGAACGCGTACAGGTGTAAGACGGTCTCTGTGTAATATTTTTAGTTTTATATATATGTGTGTATGTATATTGTGTATATTTATAGGCGTACATTTATATGCGAGCTGACTACCTTCTTTTTATCGTGTCGGTCAGTTTGTTATTTAACAATCTGAATTGCCTCGTCCGTGATTCCATTTGTACTGGTCATATTTTTCATCCTGCATCACGGAGGTAACATTGAGCAACTTTTTTAATCATGTACGCATTCATATGTGTCGTTATCTCTGCACATAGTATTCTTTCGGTCTCAGTTCTTGTTGTATTCAAGGTTTTTCGTATTGGCTACAGAAATTTCTTACCGATAGGTAAGCGTTCGTTTGGTTGTTGTTCCCATAGTTGCAATCGATTCTCTTTCGGACTTCCCTTCTGTAATTCTATATTAATAATTTTAGAATCACTGTTCTAAAGAAACTTTTCCTAGACTCGAGTCGACTTATTGCCGCATCTATCGAATACACTGGATGTCTTGTACTAGAAATTGAAATTATTAACGGCGGGGTGGATTACAGTCAGTTCGTCATCGTATTCGAATTTCTATTCTCGAGAATGTATCCTTTTGAAACTAAAAGAATCGTTAGTTCTCTTTAATTTTAATTTAACGATTTTAATCGTTCTTTCTCCGCATTTACGCGAGCGATAATTATAAACACGTTTAAACCTCCATTTTTCAATACGTCGGTTATAAAAAACCTCCTGTTGTTACGTAGTTACGAGAATACATACCACTATTTTCCGCTTTCCTAAGAGTTAATACTCAACCGTTGATGCAATGGCTACTCAGCGATATGCATTTCAACACAGCTTTTTCAGATGCTATACATATATATATATAAAATTTTCTTTATATATTTAAGTCTTACATCGCGATAGAGAATTAGCTCGTTCATTTATTTTAACGTTCTATTCTTTCGCCATTTTTAATTTCGTTCGTTTTTAAAATTTTCGTTCCGCTTCTCGGAAGTGATTTTCACTTCTTTTCATTACTAGTTATGAACTTTCTGTAGTATTTGCCAGCAAACGAACAAAACGTGACGAAACGGAAACGTTCAGAACGTGAAAAGCTTATTTACGAATCATTCGAATTCTATTTTTTGAATGTTTATTTTAAATGAAAAATATAATTTTCTGGATTTTTTTACGCGTTGAATTGTTAATATAGTAATCACTTCAATTCTTATTTTGAAGTGTTCATTTTAATTCTTAATGCGTTTATTTCTTTTATACTTGTTTTATTTTTAAATATTCATTTTAATCTTATTCCGCATCTGTAGTTATTTAATATGAATTTTTCGCAATTGGCAGAATAAACAAATACTAACAATCGTATACAACAAAAAGGCTTAAATAAAAAAATGTAATAATAATCATGATATGAAATTATGTACTGGTTCTCCGGATAGATGAATCTGTTGTAAATCTACATATCGTGTAGAAAAATCTCTACGAATAGGAGGACCGAATCTACATAATGTAGAAATCGACGAATCGCGCTTTTCGAAACGAAAATATAATCGACGGAAGGATTTTACCCAATCAACGGGGTTTTCCTGGAGGAATTTGTCGAGAAACCAAAGAATTTTTCTTAATGTCGGTTCCAAATAGATCAGCTCAATGATAATACAGAATGTTGGTACTGGAACGACAATTATAAGCGACGATTGGCCTGCCAGAATGTATAGCCAATAATTATAATCATCGGAGACTGTTAATCGCAGAGTGTTAATTTATAGTTTGGCTCACACCGAGTCAAGTGAAGGTTTACGGGTCGGATTAAAATCTAAAAATAAAATGCGTTGGCACAATGGTAAATTCATACTTTTGCGAATATACGTGCTGTATGAAACATCAAAACGAAAATTTATTTGATAAAATATTAGTAGAAGAAATCGCGCCGCTAGATGAATAATGTCTTATATATATATATATGGAACTGTTTTTTATTTTTTATTTCTTTAATAGTATAAATTTTAAAATATTTAAAAAATTATTTCTTTTAAAATATAAAAGACGAAATATCACGCAATTTTAAAGGTTCGAGTTTTTAGAGGACCGAACGGGATAAACAAAGCTTTTGCTATATATCTGTTGTCATATACTGCAGAAGATTCTTAGTTATTAAATACCCCGTATATTTTAACGACGGATGACCAAACCGAAGTGGACATGGGTAGGGCACATAGCGGTAGGGTAATGGATGATGGACGAGTTTTGAAATAGTAGAAACATTGACAAACTTGTCGATACGACGGTATCGGGGAAAAACTGAATTCAGAAAGCTCAGAACCGGAACGAATGGAGAAGATTAGGGTACATATAGCAATATCGGCGGCTGCATTTTTTTTTGTTACAGTCAATTCGTACGTAGAATTCCGTTACGTCTTAAACTATGCTGTATGAAAATCGTTATACGCGCGATGATTACGTTAGTTTTTAATTAGCTTGTTACCCGGTAAAATTTCCTAATATTCTAACGTTGTTTTGAACGATTTATCGAACAGACTAATTAGAAATAATTGAAAAAAAAATCGAACACGCCTTAATACTACCACCGAGTAAAAACACGAACGAACAAGTTACAGAGTAATAAATGATAACGACGACGCCCTATCGAACAAATACGTATATGTGAAATACCCGATAGACAAAACAAATAGTGCCACGTCATATTATGTGTATTATTCCGAGAGAATAATTAGCCATTATGACGTCACCGATTATCACGTGCTTGAACGTTAGATGTATATAATACACATATATATTCGTATATACATATTCGTGGTAGTAGGCAGAACTATATACGTGTTGGTATTTTCTTATCTGCCGCGCCGACGGAATTACGTAATTAATTCTAGGGATTTTCGGCAACATCGAAATTACTAAATTCCACTATCCGTCAAATTAGTATTTATTTCAAATAGGTGTAAAGCCTTCAGTCACGACGTCCATTATATACGGCGCATGAAGTTTTAACGCCGACAAAATTTTTTATTATCCGGCTGACGTGAAATGTTTCAATTTGAAAAATATTTATATAAATATATGGAAAATTGTCTACAGTTCACGTAGGAAACAGTCACCTGTATAAAAATTTATAATTTTGTATTGAAATTTTATATTGTACGAGACTGAAAGGATTAAGTCGTCTACGATAAAAAATTTCCCGAGACCAAATTTATATCGTCAAAATAAATTACTAATATTTTCCTAAAATCGGTCTATTCCATTGTTTCATTTTGAATATATATATATATATTTTTTTCTCCACTATATATTCTACAATATGTATTGTAAGCGAATACATACATGCATACATATATATACATACATACGCACACACACATATATATATATAAACATATCTATTTATTTATACAGTTTACATACAGTTAATGTCAATTAAAACGCGAACACTGACATGTAAATAATCGAATATATTATAACTGAATTAAACAGCGCAAATTTGAAAAAAGAATTAAAAAAGTAATAAATTATTAATTAAAAAAAAACAACACACTACTGCATATACGTACATAAACAACAGTCACAATACACATTTACACATTTAACAGTTACGATATGTCGCATTGTAAATAATCGAATATAATATAACAGAATTAAACCGCACAAATTTCGAAAAAGAAATTAAAAAGAAAAAATTATATTAAATTATTAAAGCGATATATTAAGAAAAAAATGTACTTTACTGCATATACAAACATAAGCAACAGTCACTGACAACACACATTTAACAGTTACGATATGTCGCATCTACACTAAATATAAACATCGTAGACTTAAGCACAAATTTTTATAATTCACTTAATTTAATTTAAAAGTCAATTACGCGATTTAAGTTATTAGTATTATGACTAATTTAAATTTAATTATAGTATTTCGTTATATTTATTATAAAAATTAAAATTTTAATTCAAGTTCAAGTTATTCTATTTTTCTTAATTATTTATTAAGGTACACCTAGCTCAATGGATTTACTTGTAGTTTTAACATTCGTTAAAATAAATTTGTTGTTATTGTTGTAAATACAGTCGGTATCTACACAAATAAGGAAAAAAAGTACATTGCTCAACCATACACACACTTATTACACTCTGGAAAGTACGTACATAATTTATACAAGAAATACATTTGTGTACAATTAAAATCGAACGTATTTCCTTGTACGTGTATAGGGGGAAAACTATAACGATAATTTGAAATTATAAAATCGGTACAAGCTAGTGGCGTAGCCCGACTTGGTTGTAGAGGGGGCTTCAAACAAAACTAAATTATAACAGAATTTATTATTCGCATCTTTTAAGTTTCCTTCTCTTCCTTTAACTCCTGTCCGATTCAAAAAATATATGTATTCCTTCAATTAGTTAATCTGTGGCAGGAAAGGTGGGATAATTCTATTACTGGGAAAAAAACTTATGAATTTTTCCTTAGTATATTTTCTAGGTTAAAATTGAATAATTTAAATGTTAATTTCTATAATGCTCAAGTGCTTACACTGGACATGGTAAGTTTGATTCCTATTTATTTAGGTTCAAACTTTCTGGGTCTTCAGTGTGCACTTGTTGTTCTCTTAATGTTGAGGATGATTTCAAACATGTTTTGTTCGATTGTCCTGCCTTTTCTTCCATCAGATCCACCTTTAACTTGCAACATGATGATATTTTTCCTATTGCTTCCAAACATGTCTCCAATTTATGGAGAAAGCTATGCTTCATAAGTTTAAATTAGGTTATTGATTATATTAAGAGGAGTCCAACCGTTAATCCATTAGAATTTGTTGTTTGGGCAGCACATGCTTTTTTTTTATTAATGTTTTTTATCCTATTAATATTTTGTATTATTTTATATTGTTACATACATAAGTTACACTCAATATTAGTATTACATTGTTAGCAGTCAGCTTTCTTTTGTTGTTATATTATATTATTTTATTTTTTATTATTATTAAGACACATTACACACATCATTGATGGTTTAAGGGACTATGTTTCTCATCCCTTACCATCTTTTATATATTATTATTATTATTATTTACACTTTGCAGGGAACTGTCACACACATCTAGTTAACTTTTGTAATATAATTGTTTGATTTTCTTTTTTTTCAGCTACACTACACTCTCACGCAGTTATTTATTAAGTACTCTGGTTCCCTACACCTTTATCACAAATTACTTAATACACTTGTCCTACCGCATAAGTGCGGATTGGGGAACCACATTAAAAAGAAAAAAAAAAAAAAAAAACTTTAAGTAAATAACCAAAACTCAAGTAGGTTAAACCCCAATAAGCAATCCAACTCACCAGAATTATTATTTTTATACTTATTAGACGTCGAATATGTAACTGGAACACACTAATAGTAACGTTATTGAGGAGAGAGGGAGATGGTTACCAATTACAATAAATTCCGCGAAAAAATAAACGATAAATAATGATTTTATATTTTTTGAAGGAAAGAATAATACGTAGTAATACTTAACTAAATTTAAAATTTAAAATCTATTCTTCGCGTTTTTCTACAAAATTCTTCTAGTACCTCCTATATTACAAAACTATTTATTTACTTCAAAAACAACGAAATTTAAATAAAATAAATGGAAAAAAATAGGTTTAACAAATGCAAAACTGCATTTAACAACGAGTATATATTTTCTTATTATCAGATTGATTCCAAGGGGGTTCAGAACTCCAAAACCACCCCCTGGCTACGCCACTGGTACAAGCTAACTAATGTCAACATAAATAGTGATAATAAAAATTTCGCACCGGTTTTTTCAATTTCACATCTGTTATCATCAAAATTCTTCCCCTACTGTTGACCGTCCGGTTTCAGTGTATGTTATTAATTATTTGCAGGTCTTTATCGTCTACGTTACGTTTTTAAAGTATATTTATCGATCCCGTATATTTTACTCTGTCAACAACTTTCTTTTTGCTCGTCTTAATCTACGAATTACTTCCAAGTTTGTGTTGCTGGCTGCACTATACTTTTCGAAAGACCTATTGCGTGTCTAGAGCTTTTCCCTTTTACAATGAACCCATATTACGTTTGACCTAGTCGAGCGTCCCTTCCATTCGGGTATTTATATGATCGAGAGCAGTATTTTGATTAGCCTAATGTTTTTTATGTATCTTCTTCAGTAATTAGAACAAGATTTACGATCAGAAATTTTTCGGGAAATTTTCTCCCGTCATGTAGATTTCGTAACACCCGTAAGTTTTATTTACATCTTGACACGATGTTCTTCAAACCTGGCCTGTAATTTTATTATTTCTCGCGTTTGATCGCATTGTCGGATCCAAAAACATATTTATTTTATACTTCCGAGTTTTAAAACTCTTGCTTTATTTTTCTTCAACTTGCTTCATTACACTTTGCATCTTGTATATTTCCTCTATCCCCTTGCTTTTATGCCACTCAGTTTTTCCGTACTAGTTAGTTTCTTATATTCAGTTTCAAACCCATTTTTCGCTTGTGTTCTTTCATTTATCACATTAATTATTTCCCGTCTAACCGATGTTTTGTTTTTCCTGTTATTCGCAGTTTTCTTTTTTTATATTTATTATCGTTTTCTTCCATTTCATCCGCTGCTATATTTGCTGATTCTTTATTTCTGGATTTATTAATTTTGTATTCAGCGCTACTCATTTCTTTTTTTACTTCTGTCCTCGAGTTTAATTATTTTTTTTTAACCTTTGAAAATTCCTCGTTTTCTATGTTTTTCCTTTTGACAATTTCTCTAAAGTGATATCCCATATTAACTTCTAGCAATATAATAAATGGTCTGAATTACTGTCGGTTCCTGGGTATGCCTAACAGTTTTTACAGTATTTTTCTATCTTGCTTCGACGAATATAAATTTTATTTGATTTTGCATCGATCTTCAGGGCTAATTCGTGTGTATAGTATTCTGTTGTGCCGTTTAAACAAGTGTAATCTATTTTTAGATCACGTTTATTTTCTTCTCTTAGACAGTATGTCCCTCCTCCTTCATTCTTTGTGACTACTGTCAATTTAAGCGTCCAAATCGTCTCTGATAAGTGTCTACATTCTTTGCACATTTTAGTGTACTTTCCATCTCTTCGAACAATTTTTCTGATTCTTTATGGTCGCTGTCCGCCGCAGTTAGTGCAAATATTTGTATTACTGCAACGGGCTTCGGTTTTATATTAAAACTCGAGCAATATCACTCTTTCGGAGGTTGCCGTTTCCGTCACAAATATCCGGGTTTCCTATTCGTCGTTATTTTTTCAACCATAAATAAATTCGCAATCATCATCAGCATGTTTATTTAATGTGGCTTATTCATAAAATGTCCGGATTTAAGCGTATACCTTAGACGCTTATATTTGCGAATTTAACCATCTGATTTAGCATCCGTATACTTCATATGAGTACGTTTAGACATTTATCCTTTGTACACGTTACATTCTTATTTATATAATCTGTCTGAAATATTCCGTCAGCAGATGCTCTTAATTCACAACTACCTATTTTTGTAGCTAAAACACATATCTGTAGGTCATTCTATTATCAGTTGCCCTATGGAGACGTGCAGCTCCAGTTGAATTCCGACACGAAAGTAATACAGATCACCCTTGGAAAGGATGTATATTTATATATATATCCCCCTGGGGATACTTTGTACTTTCAGGAGACCGGAGCTCTAACCGGTACGGGGCGCGTCCACAGGTGGCGGATAGTGGAGTGGCCTACAGATATGTAGGTTAGCTGCGAATAAGGCGTTAGCCAAATAAGCAGTCGTGGACCAAGAGCGGCTACTGGTGGAAAGCCTCAGGCAGGCGATTCCAGTAGTGACAGGGTAGGAGACACGAGGATGCAGATGGCCAGCTTGAGGAACTGGCTATTAAAAATCTGCATAAATCCTATGACTGTCTCTCCCTCGGCGAGTTTAGGTCGCCGTAAAAGCCTAATACTGTTATCTCCTCAGTAACAAACCGCTGCCTTGCGGATTAGGGTTTTTACCCAAAGGCTAAGGGAGTAAACTCTAACAGAAAATCCGGTGAAAGGCAACGGGAAACCACCACCATACATCTTCCAAGAAAATTAACATGAAGTCCGCGAATATTGATTGTAATTTGCCATGTGATCCGACTAGCAATCGGAGTTCTGACAACCGGGATCGGAATGTGAAATGGACAACCGGCCGTGCTGATAGAGACCCCAGCTATCGTATGGAAAATAAGCGACTGGGAAGATTTACTAATTTTAATAAGATTCTTGGTACATGGAATCTTAGAGGATTACTGGAAGTAGGGAAACTCAAAATTGTAGAAATGGAATTAAAACGGTACGGCATAATGATATGTGGTATTTGTGAAACCCACTATAGACAATCGGGCCACTTTGCAACTAGCGACAATGTGATATATTGTTCCAGCAATGAAAATGTTAGTGTAAATGGTGTTGCAATAATTGTTGATAAAAGCTTAAATCACTTGGTACCGGACGTGAACCAAGGAATGACAGAATAATTAAAATTAGAATAGTACTCGAGCCGGTATCTATAAACTTCATTCAAATTTATGCACCGACTAGTGCAGCTCCAGATGAAGAAATAGAACAGTTTTATAATGATCTGCAGGAAGAAATAAATGAAATTCCTAGTCAAGAAATGTTCATTGTAATGGGAGATATGAACGCAAAGATCGGAAAAGCTAATGACTATCATCATGTAAAAGACGTGGTCGGAAAATATGGTCTTGGTGCACGTAATGAAAGAGGAAAAAGAATGTTGCACTTTGCCATTGAGAATCGATTAATGATAACAGATACTATGTTTCAACACCACGCGAGAAGGCGTAGCACATGGAGATCTCCTGGTGATCTATATAGGAATCAAATAGATTATTTCTTTGTTCAAAATCGTTGGAGATCTTCGTGCAAAAATGTAGTTGTACGTCCAGGAGCAGAATGCGGATCCGACCACAACCTTCTGGTAATGGACATGAAAACGAGATTAAAAGTACCCATAAAAGCTCAGTTAAATCATAGAATGGAAATTGGAAATCGCAACATATTTCAAAAAATAATGAGCGATTCAAAAAAATATTACAAAACAACCACGGCTGATGAACAATGGAATCAGCTGAAACAGGATATTGTAGCGGCAGTGAATAAATCAACAAAGAAAAGAAAAAGTGAAAAAAGTAAGCCGTGGTTCTCGAATGAAACAATGAATTTAATCGATAAGAGACGAACGATGAAACACGGAGCATCATTTAATGAAATGCAGTGGAAACAAATGAATAAAGAAATAAAAAAATCTGTAGAAAAGATAAGAATGATTATATGAGAGAAATTTGTGAAGAGATACAGAGACATGCGAACAACAACGAATCGCATGATGTATACAAGAAAGTAAAATTACTATCCAGAGACTTTAAGATGAAGAACTGGACAGCAGAAGATAGAAACGGCAATATAAGAATGGAATTAAAAGAAGTCGCAGAAATTTGGAGAAAATACTGTCAAATTTTATACAATGACGCTCAGTCCAATGATATTGATGGCAGGATACAACATGAAATGGCAACAGGCCTTGAAGAACCTGAACCGGAAATCCTGACGAGTGAGGTAGAAGAGGCTATTGGGTATCTGAAAAATAATAAAGCCGTAGGAACGGATGAGATACCTGCAGAGGGATATAAGCAAATTGGAAAAGAAGGGATCGCCAGAATTCATTCGATATGCAACACTATATGGATAACGGGAAACTGGCCAACAGATTACATACCTTTATATAAAAAAAGGAAATAGATCAAGATGTAAGAATTATCGAACGATATCTCTTTTATCACACGCGAGCAAGATATTTCTACGAATACTGAACAATAGGATATACGCGTGTATGGCTAAGGAAATATCCGCAGAACAGTCAGGCTTTATGAAAGGACGGGGCACACGGGAGCAGATTCTCAACATAAGATTACTAATAGAAAAAGCATGTGAATATAATGTACCCGTAGTATTGTGCTTTATTGACTATCAAAACGCCTTTGATAATGTCCAATGGAATAAACTTTGGACAGTATTAATTGAAATGGGTGCACCAAAGCACATTGTACATCTTATAAAGAAACTCTACGAAAATAATAACAACATTGTGCGTATTGGAGTTGAAAAATCTGATGTCTTTAATGTTCAGAAAGGAGTTAGACAAGGCTGTGTTTTGTCACCTATGATCTTTAATCTATACGCTGAACATATAATGCGATTAGTCCTAGAAGCATGGAATGGTGGAATATTGGTAGGAGGACGAAGAATAACAAACCTTAGATTTGCAGACGATACAACATTAGTAGCTGCGAATATGGATGAAATGGAAAAACTTTTAAATAAACTGAAAGATATTAGCGCAGAATACGGATTAAGTATAAATAAAAATAAAACAAAAATAATGATAATTGATCGAGCAAACGTAATAACATACGATAAAGGAACACTAACCGACTATGAAATTGTTGGAAGCTTTGTGTATCTGGGATCACTTATACAGAATAAAGGTGGCTCTCAAGCCGAAATAAAACGGAGGATCGAAATTTCCAAAAGTGCCATGACGAAATTGAATAACATCTGGAAAAATTTACGAAAAGTGTGAAAATACGGCTTGTCCAAACGATTATATTTTCTATCATGTTATATGCGGCGGAAACGTGGGTAATAAAAAAAACGGACAGAAGAAGAATTGACAGCTTCATGGTGCTGGCGAAGACTCCTTCGAATTCCTTGGACGGCAAGGCGTACAAACGAATCAGGGTTCAAAGAAATTGACGTAATAGAGTGCTGAAATTCTTCGGTCATTTAATACGTAACCAAAAAGGTATGGAAAGCACCATGATTATGGGAAAAGTTAAGGGAAAGCGAACACCCGGACGTACACCTATGAGATGGACGGATATTATACTGAAAACGACAGGCCTGTCTTTCGTCGAATGCGTACACTAAGCAGTAGATAGTGATGAGTGGCGGAAAATTACACAAAAACGGACCGTTTGTTAATCACGATACTCTATTTAGGGTGACGACTATACATGATATATATATAATTAATTTTGAATCGCGTCAATCGAAAAATTAACAAAGGTCACACGTGTAATTTTTACATCCTGATTGTTATTAGGACAAAACTTCACCTTCTGCCTGTTTTGTTCTCATTAACAATCAGGGTGCAAATCATTTTTATATATATATATATATATATATATATATATATATATATATATATATATATATATATTTATTTATTTATTTATTTATTTATTTATATTTATATATTTATATTTATATATCGGGTGACCCCCCAAGAAGACGAACGGTTTTGTTACGGACGATTTTTTTAAGGAATGTTTTGTTGTTTTTTTGAATAACTCAAAAACTACTCCATCGAATTATTTACATTTTATTTAAAAATAGGAAAACAAGTGATTAGCTGACAATCATTTGTAGAACACAATATGGTTCGTATGTCCGTCACTTAGAACAATACGTTCATTCAGTCGTTACAAAATGTTCAAACACTTTTTCGAGCATAAGTCAGTGAATTTTTGAAATTTCTTTTAGGTTTTCCAGATCTCGTGAGTTTCGCAAACACGGCTCTTGAGGTATATATTAAATATAAATAATTCTCACATTTATACATATATGGCGTCTAAATTATAGTATATATATTGTATATGCATATGATATATGTGTGTGTGCAGATATATACATGTGTCATCTATGCATCTTCTTCTTCTCCTCGTTTAGTTACCCGATCTGGATGTCGTGACCTTATTTGATGCAAGTTACGAGACGTCACCATTTATATTGATTCTGCGCTAGATTCATGATTTGCTGTGTGTCTACTTTACATAATCTTGTGATTTGATCAGTGTAACGGCTCATACCTTGACTCCTTTTTCCATTAACCTTTCCTCGCAGAATTGTTTTCTCCAGCCCATTTGCTCGTATTACATGACCAAAGAAGCCTAGCATGCGTCTTTCAATGGATGGTATGTTCGGTGGGTTCGATTTTCAGTTCTTTTAAAACAGAATCATTTTTTCTGTGGGCTGTCCGTGGGATCCTCAAGATTTTTCGGTAACCCTTCATTTCGAAAGCTTCAAGCTTCTTCCTCATCGATTTATTAATCGTCCAGGTTTCTGAGCCGTGTGTCGCTATGAAAAAATCAACGTTTTAAGGAGTAACAGTTTTGTTGTTTTAGAGGTCTTATGGTATTTCCATATACAGTTTAGTTTCCCGATATTTGCAAGAGTTAACCGTCTCCTTATTTCTTCTTCGGATCCACCATTTTTTGATATGCACGCACCCAAATAAATTAATTTATCCTTAATTTCAATATCTCGTAGCAAAGTCAGTGGTTGTTGGATTCTCTTTTTTTTATCGATGATAAGCATTGAACATTTATGTTTATTCAGTATTAAGCCAGCCTCTTTGCCGACCACATCTATTCTTGATAGTAATTCAAACACTCTTTGTTCTCTGCTGGCCAGTAGTACAGTGTCGTCTGAAAATCTTATATTTGTAATTTTTTCCCTCCGATAGATATTCCTCCTTGCCATCTTTTCATTGTTTTTCTTACAATCCATGTGAAATACAGCAACCTTGGCGTAGTCTTGCTGAAAATTCTTTCGATTTTTCGTTCTCTAGTTTAATGAAACCTTTATTATTAAAGTACAATTTTTGTATCAAATAAAGTATACCTAAATTATAGTATGAATATTACTCCGTATGAGGCTTGCAAGTGCATATATTTGTCAGTGCATGTAAGTACATATTTGATGGCTAGGAGTGAATGTGGCAGCGCAAAGGCCTCGAAAGTGTGAGTGCGCACTTGGTTGTTATAATTTATAAAGTACTGTAAAGCGGAGTGATAAAATACGCCTAAACTGTCGGCGCCGAATATTTTTCTCCTTTAAATTAAATGAACTGTTAAAACATTAACTTTATTAATCAAGTATTAATAAAAAATATATACACCCCTAAGGACATCGTCACTGAACCTCTATCTCTCTGATTCAGCCATTAGCTATACGATAGATAAAATTCAAACGCTATCAGTAATAGGGGATATTTTATCTATGTCGAGTGTTTCGATATTATTGAAAAATCATCCGAAGTCATCTAGAAAAAATAATAATAATATTGTACGCAGCAAAGTATTAATAAACCCCTTTTACCGGTTTCATTTAATGTTGTTCCAGGAAAAAGGACTCCCGTTAACGTATAATACGGGTTAATGACGCGGAGTCTTTACGCGTCGCGACTTTCTCGGTAGCAGTTTCAGAGACGTATTAATTTTTTTTTGTAAATCGTTTCATTTATGAAATTAAAATATACATAGAAAATTTGGTCTTCAACTTTTTAGTCACGGGTTATCAATTTTTTACCTACACAAAATGATACAATTCGGAATAGTATAAAATAATTTCATAACATCAATTTTTGACCAATAGATAAATTTTAACGCGCTCGTAATAATAAACATGTCTCGAATTGAAACTTTTAGTATCAATCAAACGTTCCTTACTACGACATAATCTATACTAAAAGTTTATATACCTAACGTTGTGGACTGAAACGTTTAAAAACGAAAGTTAAAAATTGAAAATTCCGACGATACGCAATAGAACACCGTTTAGTACGGACCTAATTATGATTATCGTTGAATTTTCATTTAATCGTTCCGGATAATAATAACGGACAAAAGAAAAATGCCGCTTATTAATGAAGCGTAAATAATAAATTATTATTATTTTCATGATTATTATGAATTATTTTTATTAATTATGATCACTATTGCTTTCGTTAATATTATTTCTAATAAATTATTTACATGATTATGATTATAATTGTTATCGTTATTTACGTTTGTATTATTTGTATTATTATTATTATTAATTATTTTTATTATTACTATTATGTTTATTTTCATTATTAGCATTATTATTATTATCCTTAAGGGTAAAACAGCAATTCTATGAACTGATATGATTATCATCCGTCCTACTGCTAGTATTTCCGATATAACGGACGTCATTGTGAAATTAATTTATTCCGGAGGGTCAGTAAGAATCGTTTATTAATTTCAATCCCGTTCGGTGCTCACGTGACCGTAATCAAGGCTGTTAATTGTTTTCTATTCATCGACGCGAATGATTTCCATCAATCGTAAATTATCGCGATTCCTAAACATCGAATGATTTTATTAACAATTTGTTCAGACGTCATTCGATTTCACGCTTTAATGAAAATTTTCAATTAACCCTTTCAGTTATAAATTAACAATTTCTTATTCGCAAAATTATATACGTTGTAATAATTTTAGAAAAATGACTACGGGAAATAAAAATATATTTCGTCGTGTATAATATAGATTTTTTCCTAGAAGATTAGATATAATTTTTAGCGGGTTTTATATAAATATTTCTAGAATTAGAACTTGTAATATCGATCAAATGTCGTGTATATATATATATATTTTAATGCATGCAATATGTATTTAACAATAAGCAGTAGTGAAGACATGATTTATTGAAACTCGTAAGGAGGATATCCTTCAAATGGATGCTAATACTATTTATCGATGATTACATTACGTTAAATTAATCTACAATTGTATGATTTGTGTGTAATTAGGATCGATTTGGAAACTGGAGAGGATTCAATCTGTGTATCCGATTGAATTTTACACAGTCTGTAATCAGCAGGTTTTTTTTTGCTAATATACTTAGTTGAGTCTTTGCTTATTGTACTTGAGCTGCGGATATCTTCTTTAACAGAACTTATCTTCAAGTCTTTTGAGATGTCGTTATTTCGTATAAACCAGGGTGCATTAACTATCCTGCGTAAAATTTTTGTTTGTGTCATTTTCATAAGAGCTATGTTGGAGTTGGATGCAGCACCTCGTAGCTCAACGTCATTATTATTGATTTATAAAGCGGAAGTTTATTTTCTAGTGAAAGAACTGACCAACCATTCAGTCTATATTTCCCAGTTTCAATCTGATCTATGTGCGTCTGGAGGTTATCTGTTTATTGCAAGTCAATCTTTTATTTCGCACTACTCGCTGTTGGAATAGGCTTTTTGTTGACGTATATCGTACTGGCCGTTCCGGGTTTAAATGTAAATAATACATTGAGGCACTTATTTTCGTTAACTTTTATTCTCCACTATTTGAACTAATTTTCAAGATGGTTTAAGTGTTCTTGAACGTAACTGGCTGCGCTATCAACGTCATTGTGTATTGTAAAAATTGCAGTATCATCGGCGATTGAAGTATTATCGTTTACCGCGAAGTCACTGGTGTAAATTTGATATAATGTAGAAGCTAGGACACTGTCTTACGAGACTCCTGTGTTGATGAGAAATATGGAGGACGGTGAACCGTTAAAATTTACTTGAAAATATCTCTCTGTGAGGTAAGATCTTATTATTAGGTAGTGCTGGTAAGGCGGCTTAAGTTTTAATTTCTATAGGATACCTTTGTGCCAAACTGTATCAAAAGCCTTCTCGATGTCGGAAAACGCAACAGAACAATATTTTTTTTTTTTGCTCAAAACATATAACATCGACTACTCTATGAATCTGCTCTATGGTATCACGGTTATTTCGGAATCCGAACCGGAAATTTAGAAGTATTGAATTTTCGACGAGCAAAGGCTTTAATCTTTTCAATAGCAATGTTTCAAAGAGTTTAACTAGTACCGTGAGTAAGCTAATGGGTCTATAAGATGACATTTTCTTAGTTGGTTTCCCAGTTTTATGGATCACTTTTACTACTGCAAATTTCCATTGCACCGGGAAGTACGATGTCCAAAGGATTGCACCGTACATATATGTAAATTGTACTATAGCTTTCCGGGGAAGTTTCATGCCTCCCGTTTCCAAATGTTCCAGTACCTTGATCGGACTTCGCTACATCAATCAAGTCCTTGCTAAATAAGAAATGGTCTAGGATCTAGCGTTAAGTTTCTGCTTTAATAAACTTCGTTCAATCCGTTCAAATACTGGTGTTTGGAATACTTCATCAAGATCCAGCCGTAAAGAAGAAGTTATATTATGTCGTCTACGCATTGGCCGCACAAAAATCTTTCATTCCTTTTTACTTAATAAATCAGATTTTCCTACTTGTGACGTATATCCTGTTCCTTTCTCCATTAACCATCTTCTGCTAGCTTGTCCGAAATTTAATTTATTCCGTACACCCAGTTCGTAAACAACGAACTGAAAGTTCAGCTGCTCTTCAAATTCTTCATATTCTCTAATATCCTAATTGATATCTAAACTCCATTCATCCGTACCTCTGGTCAATGTTGCAGTACACGGCACGTTAACAGATACAAGAAACAAGGTTAACACCAAAAATTATCCGCGCAATCCGATCCGGAAGTCTTGGCTTTTCAATCGTAAATGGTTTTCGTTTGTTTAAAAAATAATAATAATAGTAAATAATATTGGATGAACGGACCACTTATTCGCACATGATTTGGTTCTGTAGACAACGCTGAACAGACTTGTTTTAACTTGACTATGAAATTTTGATTTCAATTTTCTGTGACTGAATTAAAAGCGATCCAGTTGTTTAGGTGTTAAAATTATCATTAACAATCAACCTATCCTAAATTTTGATGCGGTGAAATATCTTGGGCTAAGCTCAGTATTAAGGAAAACACGAGTTAAAAAGTTACCTAAAAGAATAGTTTTTGCAGCTACTTAAATCTGACCGGTAATTTGCAAATACTAATGTCACAGATACCAGATGGCTTATAATGATATATAGCGCTATCTTTCGTTCAAAAATTGAGTACGGTACTGCAGCATATTCATACGCTAAAAAGAGTATATCGTAATCCTCAGAAGCAATAAACAATAGTCTTAAGAATTTGCTCTAGAACTTTCAAAACAACTACTACTGAGATGAAATGACTTTTAAATTTCGACAAGTGAAAATTGTGGCGAAATTTTATTTACATATCGTTGATCTTCTTCTAAACTGAAGTAAGAACAGAAATTTCTTAAAGATTAACACGAATAGTAAAATCTCAAATTTTGATTAGTATGGCACAGAATATATATCATATATATGTATCAGAACTACACATTGGATCTACCTTTGTGGGCGTCGATCTGCTTGGAGGATAACTATTTTGCATCGGGTTCTGATAATCGTAAGGATGTACCGAGTATACTTGAACAGTTTGATGGACGTACGACGCTCTCAACAGATGGCCCTAAAAGAATAGGATTAGCGATTGCCTGTGGATACATTCGGTATTCACTACCGCTGCACTTTTTGACGTCCTATCGGCGAATTATATGCAAATAGATCAGTAGTTCTCTACATACGTGTGGAAACAAATAGTATCTTAATGCAATTAGTCATCCTTTAAGATTTGTATTCAAAGATACGGTGCATAAGCGGTAGTACGTGGATCAAGCAGCATGTTATTATCGAAGTGATGGTGGTAATGCTCTCAAAACTAAACTGCAACCATGAGCCGACATTTACATGGTTTCCAATTCATTTTAGGATAAAATGTGATGAAACAAACTTCTATAATATGTCCAATACTGCAACTACAAGTAAATGTTTGAATCATGTTTATCTAAATGGAAATTGCAATGGCGACAGATGCAATTTTTTTTTTTGAATACAGCTCCTGAAAGTATAACTGCTTTAGAATAAAATGTAGATTTGACAGGAAGCAAACTTTATAATTTGTCCAATGTCGCAACTACAAGTAAAGATTTTGGTAAACACATTGAATCATGTTTGTCTAAATGGAAATTGTAATGGCGGCAGATGCATTTTTGAAGTTGGCCAAATATAAGTTTTTCGTAATGTATTCGTAAATATATATAGCTATTCGGTTGGTTGTAGAATAATTGGGTTCGAAACTGAACTTTTCATTGGGTATTATCTGTCAAATATTTTGTCGTGCCAATAGTGCTTTATCAGCTTATTTACATAAATTGCTTAATAAACGAATTGGTATATGTCGAAGATGTTCTTATCTCATATCGAAAATGGAATAATATTACCAACGTTCTCTACAAAACAGTGTTTCAAATTACGTTTCGAATGAACTTATATCACTCATCATCAGCGAGTATGAAAAATTATTACGAAATTAAAATATTCACATATAACTTTCCACTTCTACAGGTCGTAGTTGGTTTTCGTGACAATGATTATATATACATAAGTAATTTTTAATGGTATAATTTTTTGAGATCGGAGCCGGCATCTATTCTAGTGAATTGTTTTAAAATCAGTGTTCGGATAAAATTCCACGCATTTTTATTGAGATAAAATAATTGTAGGATTTGGTACAGGATTTTCGCAATTTAAATTTTATAATTTTTATACCTCGAGGTTAGTAGCATGTTGCGAGAATGTACATTGGAGTAGTAATAAGCCAGGTGTTCTGTCTTGTCTTTGTTAGTGTAAAGATAACGGTTGAGAAAAGAATTATACAGAAATTTTCCGTGTGAATCGTACTGAGTACATAGATTACCAACCAAGCAAGTTATCATTTTTACTTCTTAGCTAAGAGAAGTGTCGGAGTAGTGTTACATAGTTAAAAAGTGTTATGTGAGATAACGTTGCGCGTTGTGTATAGATAGTTTTTAGAAGATGTATGCAGTGGGATAGTAGAAACCAAATTGTTTCTAGATTTAGGTAAGGTAGCTTCAATAGCTGCCGTAAGAATATTGGTTAGTCCGGTAAGACGAGAATAGTATTTTTACAAGAGTCAGATTTTTATTCAAGTCGATGTCTGCGCGTAATAAATTATTTGAAATTTATACCAATCCGTTTAGGAGTAATTATTATTATTGCACTATCGACGATTACTTCTATGAACAGGCGATAATGATCGGTTATCGATTTTTTTTCAACCATAATACCGAATATTTTCGATTTATTTCGATTTCAAGCAATTTAGCGGGCTGTAAATCTACAATTCTGAGTGGTGATTATCTTCTTATCATTCTTTCCGTCGCTCGTGTAACTGGTTTAGTCTCGCATTCTTTCAGAAATAATAAAAATGTGACGTATTGTGATGGGGTAGTAAAAACCATATAAGAAAAAAAAAACTACGAGGAATCGAACTATGCATACTGTAGACGTGCAAGTTTAGCGAGTAAAAACAAATTTGATTCTATAATAAAAAACATGCACTGCGTGTCAGCCGTCGTGCCACAGGGACTTTTTTTCCATCAGCCATCGACAGGAAAATAATTATAAAAACGTTCACTGCACGTCAGCCGTCGTGAAAATGAGTTTCATTTTCAGGAGTGCCGTCTTCAAAGTGATAATTCTAGAATTCCATTTTATTTGTTGTTTATTGTCCACCTAACACAGCTTTCCCGGCAGATGTTTAATATTAAACTTATATCTTACTTCGTTGGAAAAATATAAGCCCAGAAATAAAATTCTCAATGTTTCAAATGGCAATCATATGGACACATCGCTATTATTGTTTTAAAGATTTGTTTTGTTCAAAGTGTGCAGGAAAGCATTACTACCTGTACTAATCCCAACTATGCTTGTGTTCACTGCAAAGCTACCCACCCTTCCAATGGCCACGATTACCCCATTTAAAAGAAAATCTCAAATATTGTTACCTCCCGAAGAAATCGTACTACTGATAACGCCAATGCCAATTATGTACTATCCATACGCAGCAATTTTACGCTAACAGCGCGAACTTTTACCAATATTAGTAATAATGGTAATAATATAAATAATTATAAAGAAAACCTACGCTAGTGTGTTCAGGAATAATGTAGCCGACACCGCAAATGCTTTTATTAACCTATCGCATACAAGAATCGCAGATATATTTAAGTTATTTAAAAACGTCGATATCGACAAAATTTCACATTTCATTAAAAATAGCTCTAAATAGAATTAAAAATGCCGATGATATATTTGATAAAATTGCTATTATAGCTGAATTAGTATTACAATACTTCGCTTCAGAGTAACTATTATTGTTAATTTTTAGGGTGGAATGCTAATTCCATTAAAGACAAATTTTTAGAATTTGATCAATTATTATACGATGATAATATTCATATTGCTTGTGTTAGTGAAACTAAGCTTGACTCTACTAATAAACTGAGATGACCCGGTTTCGAAGTGTATTGAGCCGACCGGAACTCAAGGTATGGTGGTGTATTCGTTAAAGATCCACATCATTTATTCTCCAGTACCCATTCCTTCCTCGAGCAGAATTGAAGCTATTGGTTTTTATCTTAAAATGTCTAATGGAAATACCATTCCTAAAATTAATTCATGATCTTTCCGTTGCCAAATCCCATCTTATCTTCTTACATCAATAAAACTAAAAAATTACACGATACAACGGTATAAAAAAACACGAAATCTTTACACAAAGAAATTACTTCAATATTAAATTAGCCGACTAATAGACATTTCTTATTAACAATGTAAACTCAAGAAGAAAAAGAACAAAAATTGTTCTGGCTGGTGTGCCGCGGGGAAGTATTCTCGGGCCTTATTTATAAATGACATCCCAAAAAGTAAGAACTTTGAAATTGCTTTTTATGCAAATGACACTGCCATTTATTTTATATCCTGCAGAATAAATACTATCCAAAGTAGATTAACTGATAGTTTTCAAAAATTAAACTCATTTTAACAAATGGAAAATCAAAATAAACATAAGCAAACGCGGACTATCTTATTTACTAAAAGAAGACCTTCCGCACTAGAACCTGTAATAATGAATAACATACCAATTGACAATGGAAAACCAACATTAAATATCTAGCGATGTAATTTTGGATAAAAGGCTCGTGTTTTCTAAGCGTATTGATTAATCGACCAAATGGGTCCCTTTGTAGTACTATTGTTAGATCGGATTCGGTATTTAGGCGGTGTTTTTCTCACAACAAACTTAACATCGCTAAACATATTAACTATATTAATACGAAGAGCACCATTAGTTCCATACATCCCATGTTTAATATCATTCCTTAATACAGGCGATAAACTTTAAACGCTATAATACGTCCGATATTAATTTAATCCCCAGTTTAAAGTTCGATATCGAACGCTCGTTATAGTAAATTACAACTCATTCAGAACAGGTGCATTAGGTGCATACTGTAAATTATATCCTGTTATACTAGAATGTACCTTCCGGGGTCCGGAGCTGTAACTGGAACGGGGCGCGTCTACAGGTGGCGGATAGTGGAATGGCCTACAGATATGTAGGTTAGCTGTGAATAAGACGTTAGTCGAATAAACAGTCGCGGACCAACAGCGGCTACTGGTGGAAAGTCTCTAGCAGACGATTCCAGTAGTGACAGGGTAGGAGACATGAGGATGCAGATGGACAGCTTGAGGACCTGTCCATTAAAAGTCTGCAAAAATCGTATGACTCTCCCTCGGTGGGTCTAAGGTCGCCGTACAAGCCTTACAACGCTACTTTCTCAGTAGCAACCCGCTGCCTTGCGGTTCAGGATCTTTATCCAAAGGCTAGGGTGTCACCCCGAAATAGTGGCAACTAACCGATAGTGTCTGTACTCCAGAGGAGCGGCTATGAAAGGTGTCTGCTCCCTATGTTAAGGGCGGTCTATTATTATGCGCAGAAGGAAGCGAAGGCCCATTGCGCTACTAAATGCTTCATGAACGTCTTATGAACAACGAACTGTAAAGATAATGCGCTACCTGGGTTCAAATAATGAGGAAGATACCAACATGGGAATTGACTTTGGTTCTTGGCGACTTTAATGCCAAAATTGGTAACACTACGCAGGATCACGATCTACGCAGGATTGTCGCGAAACTTGGCCTTGGTGACAGGTGAACAACTGATACAGTTTTGCATAAGCAATAACTTATTCATAACCAATTCTGGATATTGTCATCATCCTAGACGGTTGTACACATGGTGTTCGCCGGATAATAAATACCGAAAAACCAGATTGACTATGTTATAATTAAGGCACCGTGGAAAACATCAGTCAAGATGTTAAAACATATCCAGGAATAGATTGCGGCAGTGACCATCAGTTTTTATTAGCAGAGCTAAAGCTGAAATTGAAAAATATACAACGACCCAGGAACAATATGAATAAATGGTACCTAAAAACAGGATGAATTATACGGGGATAGATCAATAAAAAACCTGAAGACAATACGCACATGTATACAGAATAATGAGTGCGCGGACACAACATGAAACCGTATAAAATTGGTCCTTGAAAAAGCCAGTGGTGGAATAAAGAAACCAGCATGTAAAACAATGACATGGATATCAAACATGGAAGACAATAAGTACGCGTAAGAAAATAAAAGGCAGTGGTATGAAAAATGAAGAAGCTATTAATAGATACAGATAAATAAATAAAATAGTCAGACAGCAGTGTAGAACTGATAAAAATAAGTTTATAAACGACGTATGCAAAGATATAGAACTAAACAAAAACAAAAATGAAACGCGTGACATGCTCAAAAAAATAAAACAGATAACAAGAGATTTTCAACCACAATCCCGAATAATAAGAAATGAAGATGGTAGAATTGTACTCACAGGTGAAGTAGAAATCAGATCCAGATGGAGGGAGTACTGCAGCAAACTTATGGAGGGTAAAGAAGATAGACCGATAATTGAAGAAGCAGCGCTAATAAGTAAAGAACCAAGCATACTAAAACATGAGGTTCATGCGGCTATAAAAAAATTAAAATGCTTCAAATCATCGGGAGGAGACAATATTGTTGCAGAAATGTTTACTGAACTTGGAGATATAGTCGTCGATATTTTACACGTAACATGCCAAAAGGTATGGGATACATGCGTATGGCCAAAAGACTGGACTAAATCTATCTACATAAGTTCCACAAGAAAGGACCCCGAGACATTTGTAGTAATTACAGAACAATAGTGTTGATATCTTACACAAGCAAAATAATGTTGTATATTGTACTGCAAAGAATTAGAACATACTTAATACCTCAGATCTCACTTGAACAGGAGGACTTAATTCCATGAAGAGGAATTCGGGAGCAGATTTTAAATATTAGGCAGATAATAGAAAAAGTGTAGATAGTTTAACGTTAAGATCGTGCTGTGTTTTGTTGACCATAAAAAGGCGTTCGACTGTGTAAAATAGCAAAAAATGTGGAAAATACTTGTAGAAATGGGAACGCCGCTACATTTAGTACGACTAATTAAATCATTATACGACTGCGGTACCGTTAAAGTCAGAATAGCTAATAGTTTAATAGAAAGTTTCACAGTAGGAAAGGGTGTCCGTCAAGGCTGCACATTAAGTCCAATCCTCTTTAACATATGTAGCGAATGGATAATTAGAAAAGCCTATGAAGACTGGAACGGTGGTGTAAAGGTTGGAGGAAAACGAATAAATAATCTAAGATACGCAGATGATACCACCTTAATTGCCGCATCAGAAGATGAAATGTTAAAATTTCTAGATAAAATAAAAGTCATAAGTCATGAAATCGGACTTGAAATAAATAAAACTAAAAGTAAAATTACGATTATCGATAAACAAAATAAAAACAATCATATACAACATATGGGCGATTTACAAGTTGTAGACGAATATATATATATATCTCGGGATGATTATCACCAGCAGAGGAGGATGCACTGAAGATATTAAAAGGCTGATTGCAATTGCAAAGACAGCAATGTCTAGATTACTTAATATTTGGAAGAGTCACGACGTAACTGTGCCGACGAAAATACGTATAGTGAATACATTAGTGATGTCAATCTTCCTTTATGCGTCGGAATGTTGGAATCTCAAGAAAAAAAGACGTTCGCACCATAGACGCGTTTGAAGTGTATTGTTGGAGGCGGATGATGAGAATACCGTGGACGGCAAAGCGATCTAACATCTCGATATTGCAGGAGCTAATATACGGTTGGAAGACATGGTACAGCAAAGGATTGTTAGTTATGTAGGACATATTT
Organism: Coronaproctus castanopsis; assembly: GCA_032883995.1. NCBI lineage: Eukaryota > Metazoa > Arthropoda > Insecta > Hemiptera > Monophlebidae > Coronaproctus > Coronaproctus castanopsis. The sequence continues at coordinate 49,030,462 of CM065052.1, forward strand.
TCAGGAATAATGGTCTTGAAAAGCGGATTATACAAGGCAAGATGGAAGATACCAGGAAACGTGGGAGAACACCGTTAAGATACATTGATCAAATAAAGCAACTGGTCGGAATACCACTATGTCAGTGGATAAGATTGGTCGAAGACAGAGCAAAATGGCGCAGAATTGTTCCTCACGATGCTCGGATCGAGTGATCGACGAAGAAGAAGAAGATACTAGAATGGATTATATACGTTCTTAACATAACGCGTATATTTTTCAGCCCTATAAGTGAAAATGAGTTTATCTGGTTAATAGGTGTAATTACGATTCCATGTTTAATACAAACTATAAGCATAGATGTGTTTAAACACAAATTATTGTAACCTGCTATTCGTTTATTAATATTCTTCCAATTAATTATTACCGCGGTGTTATTTAATCGTTAGTTTCGACGTTATATCTAACATTACGCTCGCTCGGTTTGTTGATTTTTTTCCTTTTTTTCTGCCGCGTTGCGATAATTCGATATAACTATAAATTATGTTTATTACGACTGACTGTATTTTAATTATTTTATAAAAGATTTATTAATTTATTCATTTCGGTATTACCTATAGTTACAAGTTTTTTTTTTTTTTTTTAAGCACATTTATCGACGATTGAAATTTATACAAAATATTTCAATTTATCTTTCTCGTATAATTCACGCGGAAACGTTTTCGTAATTCGGTTATTTACAATCGGTCAGAACGTAACTAACATGGTGGGTGGGGTGGGGTTTAGAAAAACGCCCAATTAATTAAGGCGACAGCGCGGTCGTTCAATTAACGAGGTTAACATATTCGAACGGTGTCAATAAACACTGTGCGTTCTATGAAACGAAAATTCGTTTAAAAACGCAATTTACAAACTTACACGCGCATAATTGTTATTATATAAAATTGTATCCATTAACGAGCAGCGTATCGCAACATTGGGTAGAGGCGCGAGTAAATAGAATTTAGATATCATGCAGAGGATGTTGGATAGTTTTAGGAATCGAAATAGGATCTTTTGTTCGATATCCACGAGGATTTCGAAAAGAGAGCTGGGAAGGTGTTTTTTGGGATAGGTTAAATTTCTTGCATTCTACCGGAAGATGGTGTTAACGTATAAGAGAACAGACTATAACAGATAGCGGAAGATACGAATTATTTAGTAAATAAGCAGTTCGCAATCAAATAAGCACTACATGACCGAAATGGAAATCTGTGACCGGTGTATTATGCGATAAACGCATGTCCGTTCGGCTAAAATCAAAAATTTGCAGAGAACAATTATTAGACCAGTTGCATTGTATGACGATGAGTGCTGGCCGGTAACAAAGCGCGAAGAAAAATCGCTACACGCTATGGAAATGCGCGTGTTAAGATCGTCAATGGATATCCGTTTATCAGATCGAATGACAAATGAACGAATCCGCGCAGCAATGGGAGTCATGCCTATCGTAAGTAAACTGCGTGAAAGCCGGTTAAGGTGGTACGGTCACATACTACGAGCTCAGGATGCTGGAAGTGGCTCACTGATATCGACAGCGTATATGTTTCAAGTTTCTGGTAAAAGGCTAGTAGGAAGACCAAAGCAAAGATGGCACGATGTTATAACGAAAGATCTCAGAGATGCCGATATATCCGCAGAACTAGCAAACAACCGAATTGGATGGAAACGATCAGTTTGTATGACAGACCCCCCCGCACCAACGGGAAATTGCCGTTGAAGAAGAAGAAGATTAAGAAGTGAGAAATGCTGAACATTACAGAAGGCACAAAGCGAAAACTGGATGCTTTCGAGATTATACCGTGCGTAATGCTTAAAATAAAGTAAACACTAAAACCCGAAGTGTTAAACCAATTATTAAACAATTGTTAAGAAATAATTAAAGAAATCGAACGCAGAAATTAAATTTAACATAATGGCGCGATGTGTTCCATCATCGAACTGTTTCGAATACAAAGTAGTCGAAATGTTTCTCAAATATTAACTGTACATATATATATATATATATATATATATGTGTGTGTGTGTGTGTGCGTTGGCAGGGGCGTATTACCCCCAATGCCAAGAATGCCATGGCATAGGGCGGCAAATTTTGGGAGGGCGGCATGTAGGACCAAAAATAAATTTTGTTAACAAAAAAAATTAATTTTTTTAGTTTTAAATCAGATATATTTATCACAAAAAATACAAGTAATTATTTTAGAGTACAATTTTTCTTGACTTTCTTAAGGCGAATTCTTCGATCAAATTTTTAAAATTTATTCGTCGATTCAAATCATTTTCGATGCATAACAACCAACATATTTGAGTAACAAAATTTTGGAAAATCGATGGCCTTACATGGGGCGGCACCACTTGTGTGGCGTAGGGGCGACAAAAGTTGAAATACGCCCCTGTGCGTTGGTGTTTATATTTTCGGATGTGTACATTTGTAAAAAATATATAATAAATATTTATTATTAACGTTATTATTATTGTTATTGCGATATTATCATTATTATTATTATCATTATTGCGATTATTTAAATTTGATTTGTATATAATTAAATAATTTATTAAGGAACGTTTTATAACTTGTTTACAATTTTTGTTTGTAAAATGCTACAATTTTTATGCGTATAGTCGGTCTATGTTTTATTTCATTTCATGTATGTAAACTTTTTAATGAAATTTCATCATAATAAATTGAATTGAATTTGATTTGAAATAATTTAAGTTGAAATTATTAGAATTAATTACTATCGGACGATTAATCATTCGCTGCAGTCGTGTTTAGCGTCTTCTTAATGAGAAACTTGCGCCGTGCACGTGACCGAATTGAAGAGCGAACAAATCAATTTCGAAATTTAATATTCGCCTTTCCTTTCGGCATGTTAATTCTTTTTGCTTTAAACGACCGATAATCTCCTCGATTTTTTTCGCCCTATTATCGTGATAATTTTATTTTTAATTTTTTTTTTTGTATCAGCGTTTTTTCGACCGGAATTGGCCAATATCGTAAAATGTATTGTTTACGGAATATGAAGTAAATACAAGTAACAGATAGAATGTTTTGCAACTTAATGAAAAAAAAAAAAATGTTTTGAGCAGTTATAAGGTTGGCGTCACATCGTTCAACATATAGACCGATGATTAACCAACTTGGAGAACTAGGAAAAATTTCGTGTTTGCGGCTAATTTTGTCATAGCGCAAAACAACACATTCGAAATTCTAGGAAAAACCTTCGATGAAACTATCAAGTTAAGAAATATTACCTTGCTAACCGATTAAAACCGAATTTTGCTAACGGTCAACTGTAAATCAGATGAAACGATACGAAGCTCAGCCACACCGACAACTCTAGGTATTTAGCGTTTAAAAGACATTGTCAAGCAACAAAATTGATGATAAGAAATAATATCACTAGTAAATTAATAAACACTAAATAGGGAACAAAACCATAGTACTTTGCTACTCAGTACGAAATTATGCGTGTCCAGTTTGGAGCCGTTTGGGACATGCAAAATAAGTAAATCTGAACGCTACGTGTAGAAAAATTATATAGGCAACTTTGTGATATTAGACGTAATGTAGCGTCGAAAAAAAGAACGATATAAAATAAAAAATAACGAACGTCGCCCACTGCATAACTAATGGAAGATTAAAGTAGAACCGTAGTCTATTAGGAACAGTCGAAGAGCTTGAAAACTCTGCAAAGTCTGAAGGAATTGGATAACTCAAAGCGCTGTGATATAACGGAAACGCTTCCGACAGGAAACGATTTAAATTTTACTTTATGACTCACCTTAAACAAAATAAGAAGTGGAGTGTCACAAACAAGACAAAATTTAATGCTCAGTAGAATCTTCCTCCATTATAAACGTCGCATGTGAATTTCCATATATTATCCAACTTTGAGAGATAAGAGGGAGGGCAATTATGTCCATTTCGTAGCCGAGATAACGTCACCGTATAATCGTTAGAGATTTATTCTCTTACAAGAAACCACGGATCGCTAGCTGCTAAACGGTAAATTATTCTATCCCTTTAAATGTGTTTTCAGTTAAATGATACTGATGAAAATCTTCTTTCAACATGAACTGTTTAAGTGAAGTGAAAGCTGCGTATATTTCAAAGTTAATAATCGAAATTCTAATTTTTCCACTGGCTATCGAGTGAACAAAATTCACTTAGCGGAGTGAATTTTGTTCACTCGATATCCAGTGGAAAAATTAGAATTTCGATTATTAACTTTGAAATATACGCAGCTTTCACTTCACTTTTGTTAACATAGTTGTTAAAAAGTACCTGAATGATAGTCAACTAATCATTTTTTTTCCTACTTCTGCCAATTCATTCCTAGCCATGTTGACTATCTATGAAGGGTATCATCGCCTTCTCTTGTATGGGGAATACATCCATTGATGTATTCAGCCCTTCTCTTAAACTAGGTCGCGAATTCTAGTTCTTTTCAATCATCGGGTTCTCGTGACGTCTGGAAGCGCAACGACTAGCTCATTACAGTGTCCGCGTATGCGTATTGCATGTCTTCGAGCCCGCTGCTTTATTGCTTCGTCGACCATACAGACCCGAGTTCACGATGAATAGCTTCATTGGTAACGTACCACGGCATTCTGTATAGCAGCCTTAAATTTTTTATTTTGAAAACGCTGTATTATATTTCTGCTAGTATTTTTCGCACACTCCTAGTAATATAAGTCCATATAGGCTTTATTATTGCATTGTATATTAATACTCTATTAAGGAAAAGTTCGAAGGATACCCTATTATGCAGTAGAGAGATCTTAATTTAATATCTAGTCGTTTTCTCATTTTTTGTATGTGCATCTTCCAGCTTAGTGTGCGATCTAAGTGTATATCTGATGCTGTTGCTTCTTGGTACAATATGTTTACCTAGTGACAGATAACTATGATGATCTGTTCTGTTGGTGAATGAGATATGGGTGCATTTATCAGGATTCACTTCTAGTTTCCAGGATTGAGCCCACTGTAGAACAGCGTCCGAGCATTTCTGTAGCGTTGAAACTGCCACTTCAGGCTTCTTGTCTTGAGCAATGAGCAATGTGTCATCGGCAAAAGTAGTCACTTTGACATTACCCACGGTTGGAAGATCCGCTGTATATAGGTTGTACAGTGTGGCCCCAAGTACACTTCCCTGAGGAACACCGGCTTTAATTGGATGCGGTTCAGTGTAGTCATCACAGCATTTGACACGAAATTGTCTGTTCGCTAGATACGATTTCATAAGTTGATAGTACTGCTCAGGAAATACTGTTTTGATTTTGTATAACAAACCTTTATGCCATATTCTGTCAAATGCTTTTGTAATATCTATAGGCAATGCTTCATTATATAGTTTTTTTTTTGAATACCTTCTTCATTTATTTCCACAATTATATGAATCTGCTGTTCTGTAGAGTGAGTATTCCTGAACCCAGATGGGTGTTTTGGAATAACTTTGTTTTCTTCCATTATATTAGTTAGTCAGACTGATATTAACTTTTCGAGTAGTTTTGCAAAAATAGGTAGCAGAAAAATTGGACGGTATGATGAACGTACTGATCATAGTAATTTGTGAGGACTTCCATTGAGACGGAAAATATGTTGTTCTCATAGTAGCGTTAAATATGTATGTCAACAAGATTATTGATTTTTTTTTTGGTAATTCTTTTAGCATCCTAGCAGTTATCAAATCTAGGAGATTTCTATTATTTAAGAGTTTAATGTTTTTTTTTACCTCTGCAGGAGAGATCATTTTTATTTTTGTATTATTTGGTTGTATATCGGGAAGTGGTGAACTGGTGGTTATATTATTTATTTTGAAGATGCTAGACAGATATTTAGCAAACGCGTCAGCCTTCTGCTTTTCACTTCTAGCCCACTGTCCATCATTCTGTTTCAAGGGTAAGATTTGTTTCACTGGTCTGTTCATGTTTTTTGCCGCTTTCCAAAGGTTGTGATCAGACTTTTCGGTTGATGTTAGAGTAGATACATATTTGGGAAATTATTAATTTTATATTTCTTGTAATGCGCGTTTAACTCGTCTGGTTAGTTTAATTTGTGTTCATTTTCTGGTATTCTGCTCCTTTGCCATAGAGCACGCGCTCTTTTTTTCTGGTTTATGAGGTCTCTTATATATTTAGGATAACTGTTAATAATCTGCTTCATCCGGAGTAGAATTGGTGATTGCATTCTGCAATTATTCAGTAAATTGTTTCACTGCCGGCTCCATTTGTACCGATGTTTTTAATTTAATTGATAAATCTGTTTCCTGCTGTAAAAGATGTTTATACCATTCCCAGTCAGTTTTCCTGTTATGAAGCATTTTTGTTTTTACTTTGTATGTTACTTCAGTACTTACAATAGCTATTATTGGTGAATGATCAGAAAAAACCATATCATAGCTTGATTGTACTGTTGTGCATTTCAAATGTATGCCTTTGATCAAAAACAGGTCTAATAGATCATGAATTCGATTGATATCAGACGGCCAGTATGTCGGTTCACCGGTTGAGAGAAATCTACATTTTTGCTTATTGGCTGCTTTATAGAGATTCGTGCCTTTTGTATTAGTTAGCCGTGATCCATAATGGACATGCTTTGCATTAAAGTCTCCACCAACTAGACACTTAGGTCCAAGTTTTAATAGAAGATTGTTGAATTTTGTAACATCTATTGTGTGTCTTGGAGGACAATATATTGCAGCTATACAGATAACTTGTTTCTTGGTTGTTCAACTATAATAATTGTGGCCTGTATTTCAGCAGTTTGGTACTTGTCGCTTTCATAATGCTTTATATTTTCTCTTACAATTATCGCAGTTCCTCCATGCGTATTGCCAGTAGGGTGTACGGTATAATAGCATAAATAATTTGGAATATGTAAATAACTTTTATTAGTAAGTCATGCCTCAGATATTAGTAGTATATCAATTTTCTCTTCTTTTAAGTAATATATTATTTCTTGAATATGGTTTAATAAACCGTTTGTATTCCAGTGTGAAATTCTTAGAAATTGTGAAGTCATTTTACTAGTTTTGTTATTAGTTGGGTTAGCATATTCACTATTGCGTTATTTTGATTTATCAGTTGAGTAAATAAGTTTTCTATGCGAGTTAAGAATGTGTTTAATACAGTTGCGATATTTACAGTATCATCTGTTCTCGTATTCTCTGATGTAACTTGCGCATATGATCTTCTGTTTGGATATGTAAATTGGATTGGGTTGGATTCACTACAATGAGGAGCCGGTAAAATTTGCTCTCTAGATGTATATTGTTCAATACGCTTTTTTGTTATTGTTTTGTCTCTAAAGTTAGGATTTTTGTTAAGTAACGTTTTATATACTTCGCATCCTTTGTAGTTGACGTTTTCCTTCACAACAAATAATTTCTCACTTGTTACCCCTAATGAAGTTTTTAACAACATCAAACCTATTGTAGTAAAAGATTCTTTAGCCTCTGATAATATTTCTACTACTATTATTAAGAATTTGTCACTGAAAGTTGTAATTAAATTTACAAATATAATAATTGCCATTTTTAGATTCGGGCATTATGCAAACAGTTGGAAAATTGCCGAAATTATTGCTATTCCCAAAACTGAGAAAGAATGCGTCGCACGCAACTAACATACGCCCTATTAGTTTATTGAGCAATCTCGTTAAAATAGCGGAAAAAATTATATCATCCCGTCGAAGACTTCATGCGGATAACTGAAAATCATACCTAACACGCAGTTTGGTTTTCGTACAGGATATTACACAACCCAACAAGTAGTACGAATTGCCGAGTTTACTACGCATGACTTTCATCTCAATAAACATATTCAGTTCTGCCGAATGTAACGAAAGCTTTCCATATAACTCGGCGTAAAGGTATTATTTACAAAATGGTAAAATGTCAATTTACTTGTTACGAAATTAATGTTATTTGAACTATTCAGTGCGCAGATTATTTTACGCTTCCATCAATGATTTCAAATCTACTATGAAAACGTACCCACCGCGGGTTCCTCAAGGTAGTATTTTGGCTAACTTTCTGTTTACTTTGTTTTTATCTGATTTTCCAAATTTACGTGTTCAGATTGTTCTTTTCGCTGACGATACAGTTCTTCTCTGTAGTTTTTACATACCTGAAGAAGTTATTAAGTTACAGAATATGGAAAATTGATTTAAACTAAAAATTGAGGCCATATTTTTCACCCGTAGTCGTCCCACATTACCCGCTTAATTCCAACGTAGTTATGTGGTCAAAACATGTTTGTTATCGCGGCGTAATTTGGATATTCTAAACATGTTAATCGTGTTACCGTGAAAGCTAACAAAAGCATATCTGCCATCTATCAAACGGAAAATCAGTTCTTAATGTTAATAATGCATTAATTCTGTATAATACACTGATTCATCCCACAGATCAGAAATCAAACGGATAATTAGTCTATTGAAGATACGGTACAACAAGAAGAAGAATATGTTCATTATATTGAGTTTTGAATTCCCTTACATCGTCTTATTTGTTGCAATCCGCAAAATTAATTATAACCTATATTCTCAGATCGACGAGTTAATTTAAATTCTTATAAAGTGAATAAATAATTTTTCAATGTTTGCCGGAATTATATTGAAAAGTACATCTTTTCTCCAATTTGCCGGAACATTTACGAATTTCAAGATAAAATTGGAGAAAGAAATCATTTAGAACAGACCATAACGCGTAATACGGATTGTACTCAAGATATTAACAATCGTATATCAACGTGAAAAAACGCTTTCAACGATAAATACACAGAAAACAGTGTCCATTAACATACGCAAAAACTTAGTTAAAATTTTGGTATGGTCAGCGGCACTATGTGGTGCGGAAACATAGACAATGAAACAATGAGATCGAGACAAATTAGAAGCTTTCGAAATGTGGTGTTGGCGGCGTCTACAGAAAATTAGTCGTGTAGAGAAAATTAACAACAAACTAGTACTAGAAAGGATTAAATGAAAAAGGAATTATATTACGAAATATTCGCAAGAGGCGACTTCTAGGTCATGCATTACGCCAGAATTAAAATATTCTGAAAGATGTTCTTGAAGGCCAGATAATGGGGAACAACCGTGTGGAAGACCAGAAACAACGTTCATCGGTATAGCGCTAAAAGAAAGCGGAATAACAATTTGTCCAAAATTAAAGAAAGAAACTTGCGGTAGGCTTGGATGGAAGCGATTGATATACGGATGATGATGGTGACTGATATTTATGCGAATAATAAATTCATACTCTTAAAATTTCGAATTAAACAAAACATTTAAAATGTTTGTAAAAAGTAAATAGAATTAAAAATGCATACACGAACAAAAACGGCTTAATCAACTTTGCGGACAAACTAACCCTAGCGTATGTATCAGACTGAGATACTTCTCCCCATTAAATGACTTTTTATAGAGACGATGTTGAATAACGTGATCTGCAAATCATTCTAGCAAATAGAATCGTTCGCAATATTTTCATTCTAATACTAAAAAGAGAATATTTATTATAATGTTGATTTTTAGGATTAATTACTTTTCGAATGTTACAAATGTTAATTAATTAAAATAATAGCGTTCTTTTATTTAACGTTTTTATATATATAAAAATTATTACGATCCGCATTATTAAATTTACGCTTTCATTCTTTATAATGTTTACAAAGCGAGCGTGATATTACGACGATAAAAACAAAGAAGTCGAAACAGATATAGGCTGACCCGGAGAAGACAGACGGTTTTGTAGTTTTCTGGATAACTGTATATCAACATTTTTGAATGAAATTTTACAATCATTTGTGGAACGCAATATCGTTCAGAAGACCGCCATTTGCAACAAAACATTTACATTCATTCGGTTACAACATTTTCGATGACTTTTTCCAGCGTAGGTCGCTGAATTTTCTTCAGAAATGGAACTTTGAACTCTTTTCGAAACCATCTTTGCATTTTCATGATTAACGTTCCACATTGCGCGCTCACAAAAACGAATCTCTCGTGTATACACTCAGTGTGGATATGAGTGCGCTATTCGAAGAACACAATCTTCATATCTGGGTCGGTCTAAATATTCCGAAGGTAACGTGTACAGATACAACGCGTATCGAGAATATGTGTCTATATTTACGCGGAATTACAAAATAGACGTAAATAGGAAATACCGTTTCTTTTGTTTTTTTATAAAGCTAAAATCGAAATAAGTAAAATACATTTTAATTTGACCTTCCGAATTCGTCGTTTATGTTCGAAACGATTCTTTTTCCAAACTGGTACACACACACACACGCAGAGTTGTTTAGGATAATTCGATTAAATAAATATTTTCTAGAATTTAATATTTCTAGAGACGTATCTATTATATGTGTTGACGGGAAAAAATAAATTCGGACTACACCCGGCGAAGTTCGTTTAATTTTCTAAGAAACGCTCTCGTAAAATCTTTTTCGGCAGAACGGATCAACGGGACACATTAACGAACTTCTAAAATTCCAAGTATCGAACGTCGCGTGTTATATTGATTATCATTATCATTATCATTATCGTGACTCCAATCGGATTTATCAATTTCGCATTAAGATGTTTAGTATTTTTCATTGATATTATTATTATTATTATTATTATTGCTACTACTAGTCGTGACGGGATTGCCGTGATTGCCTAGAACAGTTTTAGTCGATACCTCGGCCGTCTGTCTCGATAATTTGATCGGAGTGGTCGCGGTCAAGATAGTACCGAATAAAAGAATACCGGTCAAGGTTAAATTGCCTTCTAGATCGCCGATTTTAAAGCAGATAGTTCGATAAAGGTAGGAAAATATTATTCCGAACACGTGTACCCAGAATAATAAAACGCTACTAGAAATACATTCCGAAATCGGATAAGTAGCTTCGATGCACATTTGTACTCCGACCGAATAGTAACCCATGATGAAGAATCTGTAAACAGAGACGAGAAAATAAAATTAATAATTAAAAAACAATAATTAAAACGATATTTAAAAAATAAATTTTTCAAATTTCGCACAACTTTAAAGTTACATTAACGTCTCCTGTAAACATTATAAAAGGTTTTGCCTCATCACTCGAGTGCAGATTGGAGAACCATTTTTAAGAAAACAAAACGATTATAGTTCACTACGTTCCGATGATAAACTACAACATATTTTAGCAAACGCTACGAAGTAGCATCGTTGAATTTTATCTACAAATCGAAATCGGGGAATGTACACGTCGCTCTATTTCTTAATTGAATTAACGCGTTGGTATTTTTTAAAAATAAATAGTCATTAATAAGTTATTGCAGGAAGTTAATTTTGAAAATATTTCTCATAATACCGATATATACATTCGTATCATCGATGGAAGAAATCAACTAACAGGCAGCATTATGCAGTGGTAACGGCGCTTCTGATAGTTCAACATGAACGTATGCTATTTATGTTCACGGGATTATGTTATTCTAACGAATGTTACTATTATCATCTTTATCATAGTCGTGAGCTCGTTTCAAGCGTCGCAAAATTTTTAGTCATTTTAATTGCTCCGTGAAACTGACCGCCCCACTTAACAGTATCATCGGCACATTTTATCGTTTGTTGCATCACGTTAACGCTATACCGCATCAATTGTTGCAAGACATTCTGACGCGTAAAGACATTCTGGCTTATTCACTGTATTATAATGTCTTATTTTTGCGTACCGATTTCTTGTTGTATACATTTTTCGTTAACTGAAATGCTGTTTCCATTTTTCTCGCCGCTCCTATAATGGTTTCCTTGTCCAACATATTTGGTTGTATCATTTCTCCCAGATACTTAAATTTTATGACTCTAAATTTTCTCGGATTTCGTTTTTTACTCCTAATATATATATTTCTTTTTTTCTAAATAAATTTTCCCGGGAAGTAAGTTCTGAATCATTTAAAAAAAAAAAAAAAAAAAAGTTATTCCGTCGTATGATATAGCCAAAGAAAATGGAAATACGTTTTTCGGCTATGCATCGTAATCGAACATCCGAATTTACTTATTTAATATTGACAAAAAAAAAAAAGAGCTCTGTGCATCTCGGGGCTCATGGAAGAATACAAAAAGAAATTTATTTAATTAATAAACTTACGATTTCATACAAATTTTACTAAGAAAAGGAAAGCACCGTTCTCTATGATTAACTCGACGTGGGGATAACTCAAATGTTTCCGTTCTCAAATCTACGTCGCACACACATCCTTTGCCCGGCGAAGATTTGAACGAAATTGCCGATATCCGTGCGCGCATGAGCAAGAGAACGTAAAAATATTGTTTCATAATTTCTGTACGTGTTTGTACGTGTGTATGAAAGCCGAATATACACGTATCGCGGGAAAGGTGAGAATAGGCCTGTCTATGTGTATAAGCCCTCGGCTCGCTTGTTCGTTTTACCGGTTAATTTCCCGTTTACAACGTGCCAATAGAAGTTTCACTTTAAAAATGTTGCCCTTTTCGCAGTCCACGACGCTTTTAAAAATTCATCGCCAACAATACATTTCGTAACCATCGATCCTTCGGACGTCTGTTTTCTTCAATGTCCAACACATAGATGCGTATAAGAATACGGAGAACATTAGCATATATACACAAGGCGCACTTTTGTGTGTCCATGGCACGGATTTTCTAGATCCTTCTTAATTTAGTTAATGGGCTATTTTATTTTATTTTATTCAATTGTTTTTTTTATTTTTTTTTGTGATAAGTGACCCCGAGTATATTCCAAGAAAAATTTAATGAGAAGAATAAATGCATAGTTAAATGTTTTTCAGACTACTATTTTCAAGTTCGATTCGTCAAATAATGGTCACACGTGGAATATCACAAGGATCTGTGTTAGGACCTACACTGTGGAATTTGTTTTATTATATTGTTTATCATAGGATCGTGATATGGATGATACATTACATCATATTTCATACGAGGTTGATTACTACCCGTTGTTTCAAGTTGATAGTCGTCGTATATAACCGGGAATTTTCCATATTTAAGAACGTGTCGTTGCGTTTTCTATCGCCAAATGTGGATTTTTTGTTTTTAGTATTGGTAACTCAGCCAATAAGGTAAAAATTAGGTTGTTTATTCTATGCGTAATACTTCATTAAAATCTGGGTTGAAATAACGTGTTCGTTTATTAAACTTTTTCATTTTCGTAATATACGATTTAATAATTTCAAACAATTTTTAAAAACTACTAGCCCCGTCGTATAGTACAGATAGAATAAACTTACAGTTAGAGTATAGTCTTATAGATAGCGCTGTCAAAAACTATATACATTTTGAAACAAAACACTTATTTTAGCCATAAATGTATATTTTTATACGATTGATTAATTTTAATACAGAAAATTTACATTATGTGCGTGTCTAAATTTATAAAAATATGACTCGTGTATACTCGAATTAATCGGAGGCTATTTTTAAATCTGGGCTCAAATTAATATTAACAAATATATATATATTTTTTCAACCTACATTTTATATATATATATATATATATATATATATATATATATATATATATATATATATATATATATATATATATATATATATATATATATATATATATATATATATATATATATATATGGTCCACATAACAGTTAATTCCAATTCAAATCCGAACACTGACAAGCAAGTAATAAAGTTTGAAAAAAAAAATTATATTAAATTATTAAAGTAATACAATAAAACACTTATACAACATATGCATGTATACATAAACAGAGTTACTCACACTACACATGAGAATGTACACAAATAAGCAAAAAAAAGTATAACTGTCAATGCATACACATAGTCACTACAATGGAGAGTATTTACATAATCCTACATATAAACAGAAATATATTTAACCGATTAACACAAACCTTCTGGAATGTAACAATTTTAATAAAGGAGTAAAGACTTTTTGTGTACATATATATATATATATATATATATATATATATATATATAATATATATATATATATATAGTTATGTACGACCTTGATACTATACTATTAAATAAGTACGTATATTAATAATAGTATGCTCCAAGCAGTAGAACTCCTTAAATTACTAAGTTAGTAATGCTCTTCATAGACAAGATCAGTAGGATGGCAACGTTTAAGTCGTGTGACATCGGTTTTGGTATCTAAAACTTGACGAGCTTCTGTATTTACATGCTTAATACTCTTATATAACATCATCGACAAACTTCAAATGTAAATCCTTATGAATGTCATCATTTCACGAGTACCGTTCACAATTGCTCATAAAATGATGTTCTGCCGTTTCTGCACAAGATTCCTGTTAGACTTGGTAGCGCTTCCCCACAATCAGTACGTTCGTATAGGCGCTTTATAACTTGATCATACAGTAATAGTTTGCATTGTACATCCAATACAGAACGTCTACCGTATGAGCCAGTACAAATTTTGTACTCTGCGCATAATTTGAAACGCTTTCATCTTTACGTGGACTTTCCATGACATTTTAAGTGCATTCCGAGATATTTAGCAGAATCAGCTTTTAGGAATAGCCTGTTTGCCAAGATGATACCTGCTGTCTGCATGCCTTAACGTATAAAGAACGTGGACTGATTTTGCTTTATTTAGTTTAATAATGATTTAAAATTATAAAATCTATACAAGCTACCAAAGAGCCAATGCCAACACATTTCTCGCAGTAATAACGAGTACGCAAAGCTGAAAATTCGCTAAAGATTCATCATCGAAAAACATGAACGAGTTTTAAGTAATACAGACGGAATGCGAAGTAACATATATTCGTCATTAACGCGACCATTAAGAACTTTTACTTGGAAATTTTCCATCTTTTATATATACAACGGTACGTAAAGCATAAGTTCGCATAAGAGATGGTAATCTATGTAGTCGACAATTCATTGTATAAAAGAATAAATCTTCCAAATCTGTAGTATACTTAGAATTATCGAACAATACTCTAACAGGGAATGAACTTTATACATAGAGTATTTAACGATCTCGGATCATTGAAATTTTTTTTTTTTTCAGTTTCTTATTGACGAACCCAAAAACTGGCAAGCATATCTCTTTTAATAATTCGTCACAGTTCGTTACCGGACAAGCGGGTAACTTTTTTAATTTTTTGTTTCCTATACATTACCGATTGTTTATTAAACGTATATTATAATAAGTAATATTAATTAATAACGATAAAATAGTACATAAGTCGAATTATTAAAAATGGTTTAAAATTCTACTCACCCGAATAAGCCGGTCGATAAATAGACTAGTAATAGATGATCCGATCGCAGAGCGAAACTGTACACGGCCATAGCGACGCAAGATAAACCGTAATAGAAAACAGCCGTTGCCCTGCCGATACGAACATTAGTCGTCGTATTAAAACGTAATTTCAAAAATGCGAGTAAAATTAAGAAAAACAGAAAAAAAATCCTAAAATCCTGAAAATGTCATGGACGAGTTATGACGGATACGAAAATTCAGCGCAGTTCGAATGAATTCTACGATTAACAGTTTCAGCTGAATTTAGGTGAAATTCTCACATTTTAGCGCGGTTTTGTACGAGGAATTTGCCGGCTCCCATTTGTATACACAGTAAACTCTCGATTATCCGTGTGCGAATTATCCGGTCTGCGGATTATTCGCAAATTTACTAAATGAGAAAAATTAAATTTCTCATTTTGCTGTTGTTAGATTATTTGGGACAAAGAGGATTTAATTACGGCGACATCATCGCGGTTCGTAAAATATGTGTCGAAATACGACAAAAAATGTACAACCAGAAGCAAAGATGCGTTACGGAATATTTTAAGCGGTAGATGTTAAAATGGTAATTCCTAGTTCGATGTTGTATACAGAAGCAAAAGGGATTTTTAAATTTTTGTACTGATGTTAATTTTTTCTATTTAATAAAAAGCAATTTTTGGGTTATCCGTGTTTTTCAATTATTTATATGTATACTTCTTCTATGTCGGTAATCTGTGCGGGTATCGCAGTCGTGTAGGAAATCGATCAATACACGCCATGCCTTGCGATCATTCGTAAAATATGTGTCGAAATACGACAAAAAATGTACAACCAGAAGCAAAGACGCGTTACGGAATATTTTAAGCGGTAGATGTTAAAATGGTAATTCCTAGTTCGATGTTGTATACAGAAGCAAAAGGGATTTTTAAATTTTTGTACTGATGTTAATTTTTTCTATTTAATAAAAAGCAATTTTTGGGTTATCCGTGTTTTTCAATTATTTATATGTATACTTCTTCTATGTCGGTAATCTGTGCGGGTATCGCAGTCGTGTAGGAAATCGATCAATACACGCCATGCCTTGCGATCATTCGTAAAATATGTGTCGAAATACGACAAAAAATGTACAACCAGAAGCAAAGACGCGTTACGGAATATTTTAAGCGGTAGATGTTAAAATGGTAATTCCTAGTTCGATGTTGTATACAGAAGCAAAAGGGATTTTTAAATTTTTGTACTGATGTTAATTTTTTCTATTTAATAAAAAGCAATTTTTGGGTTATCCGTGTTTTTCAATTATTTATATGTATACTTCTTCTATGTCGGTAATCTGTGCGGGTATCGCAGTCGTGTAGGAAATCGATCAATACACGCCATGCCTTGCGATCATTCGTAAAATATGTGTCGAAATACGACAAAAAATGTACAACCAGAAGCAAAGACGCGTTACGGAATATTTTAAGCGGTAGATGTTAAAATGGTAATTCCTAGTTCGATGTTGTATACAGAAGCAAAAGGGATTTTCAAATTTTTGTACTGATGTTAATTTTTTCTATTTAATAAAAAGCAATTTTTGGGTTATCCGTGTTTTTCAATTATTTATACGTATACTTCTTCTATGTCGGTAATCTGTGCGGGTATCGCAGTCGTGTAGGAAATCGATCAATACACGCCATGCCTTGCGATCATTCGTTCATTGTAAACATCTCGGGTATATAATTCAGTTTAAGTTGTTATCGTATCCATCTAATAACGTGAAGAAAGTTCTATAGGGTCTGCCGTCCGAGAATTTAGTTTGTATTACATGCGTTTCTAGTTCTCGTTTGGAATTACAGGACCCCGAAATATTTCATTACCGCCAAGTATAGCTTATATAAATACATTTATAAATACATATATATATACACGTAAGCAAGTATATATGTATATATATATGAGTATGTGTGTGTATGTGTGTATATGTGTGTTTGCGTATGCGGATATATTTAGTAGTTGCGTTCAATGTATTCAGTAAGAAATCCGTATAACGGGAGGAATGCATTGAACGACGAAGAAATCATATTACGGTTACTAGATGCATCCTTTAGAAAATAATGAGCGAAGGAAGCGAATAGAGATGTAAGATTTTCTTCATAAAGATACGTTGAAAGGAAAAAACGAGAAAATCTGTATATTATGTAAGAAGATATGTTGCCTAATCGAAGAACACCTGCATTATTATACGTACGACACAAATTAGAATATACTAGTTACCGATCTTACTTTTCTGACAGCTTTTGAATTCCTCGAATAATATTTAAACTACAAATACCGAAAAATCCGCAACATTTCATTTCGATTTTTACAAAAATAAATATTTTCTTTTACTTAAAAAATTGACGATGAGGGAATTTAACATCGGGGAAAAGCTCTCCGTACGACACAAAACGGTTTGAAACAGTGTGTCAGCTAATAAAAGAAACAAGCATTGTTTCATAATGAGACGTTTGGTTTTTATTTTTTCCGGGTGTTTTTTTCTAATTTAACCTAGGATAGGATTCCAAATATCGCCCGAACGAATTCTCTCCATTGAAATTATCTTGATATTCACTAATTTCGAAAGTTCCTCTCGATATCATTTTGTGATATTTATCCAAGCCAAAATAGATACATCGTTGAAATTGATGACTTGTCCTGAATTACACAAACGATTGGTCATAGCATATTTTTTAGTTCTAAGATATTTTACATCTGCTACATGATCCTTAATGTGTACAATATTTTTTAGTTCTAAGATATTTTACATCTGCTACATGGTCCTTAATAAGTGCATCCACAAGGCATTTCTTAACACTTCCTACATAAACACGGAATATGATACACACCTGTAACTATAGTAAGGTCAGCTAAGTACCTTGTACTTTGATAGTTAACTTAAATAGTGCTAAATTTGGAAAATTAATAAAACAAGCGTTAAGCTGTATGACAAAAAAAAAAAATATCTACAAGAAAATAAAATGGTAAAAATAAAAACAAAAATAAATGATGCCTGTATGTGCACATGTGCATATGAAAACACACATGCACACGTTCCGTGTAAACTACGCGAAATAAGTGAACTTACTTGAATAAATGCGTCTTGTCTAAAAAGTATCCACCGAATAAGGAACCGGTAATTCCGAGTATCATATTGATCGTCGCGATGATACCTACGTGTTCTTCTTTACTCTGAGAGAAAATCATATACGAGGTTAACGATAATATTTTCAAAATAAACTGGAGTAAAATTGAATATACGCTTTTACACGTACAGATGTGTATACACACACACACACACACATATATATATATATATATATTAGTTATAGTTAGTCAAAGGATCCAAGAAGTTTAGGCGGCTTACAAGTAGTTGATAGAATTTAGGAACGCTGATTTCAGCTTAACGGAACAAATTAAACACAGAATAATGATAGCAAAGATGGCACAAAAACAAACGCATGGAAGAGCCGCGATATAACATTGAGCACAAAATTATATCTGATATATATATATATATATATATATATATATATATATATATATACACTAGTTTTCTCTGTTTTCCTAGCGGAATACTGGACTTCGAAGAAAACTGACAGCACAGTGCTATAAAAGAACCAACCTGTTGATACTGCAAGAGCTCAAGCTAGATCGCAGACTCCAAAATATTGTATACAAAGACGGATAGCAACTTTCGCTAGACGTATACGACAGGACGGATTAGAAAAAATGACTCTAACCCGAATGGTGAAAGATCACCGAAAAAGAGGAAGACCTTCAACAAGATATTTGGATTAAAAACAAACGTTGATGTCTCGTCACTATGTTAGCTGATAGATCTAGCAGCAGATAGAGTTACATGGCGAATAAGCAAGTTCGCTTGCGATAATGTCACGACGCTTGAAACGAGTTATCGATGATGATGATGATAATGATGGCATATATATCTTTGTGCGTGTGTACGCGCGCCGCCTAAAATTATTTATAACGCATTATTATCCGTAATACAATCATTATCATATAACACAAAAAACACTATTCATTCGTGTACATGAAACTCAAACTATGCACGAATCGAAGGAGTAAAAACAGTTTAAAAGGGGACGCAGTTTTTAACGACCTAAGAAGAACCATAAAATTGGAAAGAGATATTTTACTAATTATTATGGAATCGAAATAAGGAATTTTGAAAATTATCACTCGCGACAGATAAAGAAGTTTTTATAAGTTCTGTATGTCCTTTTGAAGATGAGAAAACAACGTGCACAGTACATTCAGTTTTCGAAATACCCATGGTTGGCCTGCTCCGAAATCGAGGATAGTTATTTCTGTTTAAATCGCGTACCATTCGTTCTATCAGTCGTTGTTCATGAAGGAGTAACTAATTTTTTTGGTAAAGATTCGTTTCAATAATTGCAAAAGAGCTCCGGAAAAATTTAATTCTCATAAAAATCTCGACTGTCATAAAACCGTTTGTTAACGCGTTAGTAATTTTAAATACGTCACGACCCCCGAAAAGTTAATGACAAACGAAAAGGCAGTTGATACAGCAAAAAATAATCCAGCTGCAGAAAATCAAAGTAGAATCGAACCTATTATCGATATGATCACATAGAGTGGCTACATGTTCGTCGAGAGTACGAGGAATTCAATTTAAAAAATTTACCTTAAAGAAAAACAACGAAGGTAATTTCACAGCGTCATTGTCGAGATTACGAATTCATCCTGACGATGTTTTATTCGAAGAAAATACTGAAAACATTACACAGTAAAAATGCGATTTGTATAAATTGGAATATTCGATATCAAATTATCGAGTCGTGAGATGAAATAATAATAAAACAAAATCGAGCATGAGAAATTTTTTGCCGTGTACTAGCCATCGAATCTCAAGATATTTCAACGACCGAACAATTTAAAAAAAATGTTGGATATATAAAGCTCACAGATAGTAAATACTCCATTTGCACTATTTACGTGTGAACACAGGTAGATATCGTAAGGTTGTTATTCCGCGTGTTCCTTTTTGTTCTATCGTAATGTCGCGGAACGGATTGTGGTTTATTTTATTCTTATTTTTATGGTTTATCGTTTTTTTTTATTATTTTATTTTATTTCATTATTAATTTAAACGTTTTTTTCTCTCGTAAACACCGCCGAATCGATCGACAGTACGTTTATTTAAATGGACGACGTTGGTGGAGGCGGTGTTGACCGACCCCCACGGTTTGTATAACGTTGAACCGGGTAACAATAAATGTACTAATGATAATTTTAATGCCGAACGAAAGTGAAGATAAGAACATTTTTGCCGATAACAATATTAATTGTAGTCGTGATGTTGATAGTAGTGGTAGTAGTAATATTTATAATCAATTTCCCGCGTTGTATTATGAGAGTTGCGACGATTTTACCGATTTCAAGGTAATTGTACGATAGATACCTTTAATTCGATCAGCTCATCACGCGTCGCAAAAGTATTTAAAAAAATAAATTTCAGCAATACAATTCGAGAAATAAGGCGCACTAGCCGAGTAAATGTCTTGATTATTCGCGAGGACAGATTAATTCCCTGGTTGATGATAGCCGTCTAAAAGAACAGTTTATTTATAAATCCTTTATACCTTTTTATTATCTCACTAGGTCAGCTGTAAGGTATTAATCTAGATTACTCCAACGAAGAAATATTAGAGGATATCGACTGCGGTCTCTTCCAGATTAAAAAAAATCAACGTCTAAATAAACGTATCTCTCTCGAGGGCCGGATAAAATATATTCCTCCTAAGACTTTACAATTATTCTTTTCTGGTCAAAGGTTTCTGAAATTTATCTATATTCATCGGGGCAGATTTGAGGGCGATACATTCGAAATGTCTGTGTTTTTCGTGCTTCCGTTTTTTTGCATGGGTCAATATCTTGCAAGGCTGCCAAAAAAACGCTGTACCCAATACTCCTCGGAGTCACATTTACGAGCTGATTTTGTCTCTGTGTTTGTTAGAGTAAGGAGTGGTCATAATAACTGTTTATCTTGCCAAATTGGGGATCATCAGAATTGGAGTTTGTGAGATATGTAATACTGAAGATGGCATCGAACATCAGATCTGGTCCTACCCAAAATACAAGAGTGGAGATAGCTTTATGTCTGAGCTTGTATCGACAAAGAATACGCTGCCAATGCAACTTTTACAGCTTATTGTGGATCCTGCCTGATTTTTTATTTATTTATTTATTTTATTTACAGACGCTCGATTACTAAGATCATTTGCGTCTAAGGGTAGGGTTATATGGTGTTAATTAATCCGGTGTCTGCAGAAATTTTTAATAATATATCTATTTTTTGAGGGTCATCCTGTAGTATTTCTCCTATTGAACTGGTTGATATGTTGTAAAGGTTTCGATGGTTTTGCATATTTTGCACATTCCAGTAGCATGTTGTTTATTGTTATTGGAGTTTTATATGTCGGGCATTTTGGAGCGGGTGTATTGTTCAATAGGTATTGTGATGTAAGTAGGGTGTAGCCTATTCGTAATCTAGTTATAGCTACTTCGTTGCGACTTTTATTTTGTTCTGTAGTTTTCAAGTTTCCTAAGATTGGTTTGATCTGAAAAACATGTGTGTGAGCGCACTGGGTCTCTCAGTATTGCTGATATAAAGCGTTGACCTTTTGTGTTATGATTGAGTAGAGATTATTTGTGAGTGCAGATCTTATCATTTTTATGTTTTTTGATTTTGTTCTGGTCGTTTTATCAACCATTTCATTTCCTGTGATTCCCGAGTCCGCTGGGGTCCAAAAGAACACTATTTCATTTTTTTTTCTGTGTGAGTTTATGGATGATGAATTTTATGTTTACAACATCTATGCTAATATTTTTAATTAGTGTCTGAATCTGTTGTAGAGCGGATATTGAGTCGGAGCATATTATAAAGTTATTTTCGTGTTTTTCTTTATCTATATTCTTTATCTATATTCTTTAGCGCTTTGTATAGCTATTAATTCACCTGTGTACACAGATGTCCCACTAGATAAGTGGTATGCTTGTAGGGCAATCAAGCTATTATATTTGAATAAAAAACATCTGTGCCTCGGAGCGCAGCGAAAAAGTGAAACTTAAAGACGTCTTAACTCAGAGGTTTTTTTATTTTTTTACGCTGGTGTATATATAAACACATACACACACACACACACACACACACACATATATATATATATATATATATATATAAGAATAAGCCTATGTATGTGTATAAGTGGACGCGCCTAACACTACACAACGTGATTTTACAGGCGGGTGTTGGTAGCGCGGTACATGCGAACAAATATATATATAATATCCGTCCGTTATTTCCTTGACACATAACAAAACGTGTTTATTTATATTTAATCGCGAATTGCATTCATGGTTGATGGGTGGGGTGGGTGTCCCCGTTGAGTAGGTGTTATGAAGTAAGTAACGTGTGACATTTGTGTAGCCTAGCTAACGTTTTTTCTGTTTTTCTTTGTTTCTGGTCTGCTGTTTTCTAGTTTCCTAATCCGGGCTTCATTTGACAAAAGTGTGTATATGTACACATTGTGTTTCCAAGAATTTTTGATATGACGTTTTAATTGTTTGTGAAAGATCTGTATGTAAATCGTTAATGTACGTTGATTTTATTGTTTTTATATTTGTAGGAGACATTTTAATTATTCTGCCAATGTTATCATTCCCGGCTATACCAGAAAGAGCTAGTGTTCATAGAAGAACAAGTTCTCTTGGAGGTAAAGTTGTGAATGATGTAATTTATCTGTATTTATATTTTGATGTGTTGTTGAATACGTTGAAGAGCGCCATTCAAATCTGTGCATATTGTATATTTATTTGGTTGCGATTGTTTAGATATGTATTTTAAAGCTTTATAGATTGCAAGAAGTTCTGCTGTAAAAACTGATACTGACTCGAGTAAATGATATACTTGGGATCGGTTGGGTGTAAGATAGGCCGATGAGGTTTGATTTATAGACTTAGACGCATCAGCATATATTTGTCTATTATCGCTGTACTTTTTTCCAGAATGTTGTAGAATTTTGATTTCAGAATATCTATAAGCGTTGAGTGTTACTTATATTTTTCCAGGTCTGTGTTTATTGTGATTAATTTATCCAAGGTGGTAGTTTTGGAGCGTGGTTTGTTTTGATTTCTGGCAATTGATATTGAAGTTTTGTTAATGTATTGTTAACGCGTTCTGATAGAAGTTTAGATGGGTTTGGTTTGTTTAAGAAAACGTGATGGAATTTATTCCTTAATAAGGACAGAGATATCGGATTGGATGGTGTACAAATTGATTGTGTGTATTAGCGCTAGTATTTGTCTTCTGTAGTATTGGAGTGGTAATATGTTTGCTTCCACTTGGTAGAGCTGTGTTTGAGGTAGTGTGAAAGGCTCTCGAGGTAATTCTAAGAGATAAATTTTGAACAGAGTTGAGCTTTTTTTAATGTAGAACAGGCTGCACTATGATATATTATACTGACGTAGTCTAGTTAACATATAGGATCCATATAACTGTATTCATGTTTGACGATAATGTTAGCTTAATATTTCGATTAACTTACCGGGTAATGTTTTAGGAATAATCCGTTTAGCAAAATAACGAAGACGTTGAAAACGGCGACGCTCATGCCGTAAGCCATCATCATTAAAATATTCTTCCAATTAAGCATCATCTTCTTCAGGTCCGATTTAACGGCCGAATTTGTCACTTGAACTTTCTGAAGCATTCGAGCGGAACTAGGCGGTAGCGGAGGAGCTTCTTCGAAAACTGTCGAAAAATATGAAGTACGTTTTTTTTATAAAAGACGCGACCGACGGTTCGAATTATCAACTATAATATAATTTTACAAACGTTTTAATACGGAAAATCGTTATATTTAGACGCACGTAAATTTTGCAATTTCTTGCATCGATTCGATTAAACTATTTTTTTATCATTCGAAGATTTTTCTATTATGGGTGTTGGCGAAATTATCAAATTTAACAACGGTCCGAGCTTCAGCCGCAATATTTCGAGCATGCAGCAGCCATCGTTGCCGGGTAATCCGATAGGAAGGATTAAATTTGGACTAGAGACTTTCTTCGGATTGGATAACCTTACGCTATAACTGCAGTCCCAGCGATTCGTAGAAGCTAATTATTTTATTAGTTCTCCGCTTATTTTTAATTGGATATATTTTCCTTTTCCTTTCTTTTCAGTCACCTTTCGATTTTTTCAAAATTTCGATTTTTTTGCAATAATTCGCGAACGATTCGAAATTTGAAAAAATTGTTTACACGAAATTTATTTGTCATTAAAATACGCGTCTAACGATGGTATTGCAGTATTTTTATATCGAATATTCGCCGAGAAAATTGGGCTTGAAGGGTTTTCGGGGTTTGGGCCCTTTTTGAGGCCCCTATGATAGGTCGGCTATTCGGGTTGGGCTTAAAAGAAAGTAGACGTCGAGATCTATAATTTATGTTATGAGGTAAATGTTTTAAAAATTAACCGGTAACGAGAAATCGCGAGTTGAATATTTAATTTTCGATTTTTAAAAATTCTGCCACCGATTTTTAGTCGGCCGATTCTACAATGTATTTAAGTTCAATAAATCTACAAAAATTAAAAATTATCGACATATCATTTAAATTTCGTTATAAATTTGTTTTTTAATTTTTTGTATAGTTTCTAATTCTCCATCGGTATTTGTGCTTTATTTAATTCAGCTAATAAATTTATGCATTTATTGATTGTGCGGCGATACGAAGTTCGCCGGGTCAGGCGATACGAAGTTCGCCGGGTCAGCTAGTTAATTATAAAATATCAAAATGAAATAAAAGACACTGATACAAGTGAAACAGGTACAGGAATCCCCCTAGGATCAACCCTTAGTCCATTACTATACGATTTATATAGAGGCGAACTAGATAACATACAGACCAAAACAGTTAAATGATGATATGATGATATACAGCTCAGCTCCAACTATTTCAACTGCTTTTCAACAACTACAACCAGCTATAACTAAGATGACAGAAATAATAAATAGACTGCAACTAAAAATAAACAATGATCAGACAAAGGAAATTTTGTTCCCCCGACACAGAATTAATAGTAAATAATGCCTCAATTCAATTTGCTAAAGAAATAAAATACTTTGGCATAATGTTAGATGAGAAATTAAATTGGAATGCTGAAACGCGAAAAAAGATATTAAGGAAATGCGGTAACGGTACCAATCTAATACGTGCAAAATCAGGAACACGGGGAAGTCACCCCAAAACAAACCCTATACTGTATAAAACACTAATACCATCTCATTTTAACTACTCATGCGTATTCCTAAATTTAAATTCCAGGAACACGAAACATTACGACTCTGCATAGGAACAACGAACTCGAGCCTAGTTAACAACATTAGAGCAGAATGTGCTGAACCAAGTATTTTAATACAACAACGATATATTACAATTAAATGCACGTTAAAAATTAAAGAAAATAGGAAACATATACTAAACAAACAAATAAAACAATTAGAACCTCTGATCAGAAAACCTTACTGGCAAAGTAGGACTTTACCAACTCGAGAAAATTATGCAACATACGGCCTATCCAAAACTATAAACTACCAACATATACAATTAAATACGAAGACTATAAACAACCACTTCAACATTACAACACAATAAATCTATTCTCTAAACAAACTAATATTAATATGCAAAATAAAATGTTACAACACATATTATTTACTAACCATGAACGGATTTATACTGATGGATATTAATAGACACCGATACCAAGCAAAAATATATCAGAGAAATATAGATCTGATACGAACCTTCAGAATAAAATACGCTGGTTCATCCGCAAGCACTGAAATATATGCCATATACAAAGCACTTGAATATCTCAAAAATAAAAAACAAAGAAAATTTATAGTAATGACAGACTACATAGCTTCAATACAGTCATTCATTGTTATTAATAAAAAACAAGACAATATTGTCGCTATAAAAACCATACATACAAAAATACAGAATAACAAATCAACAATTACATTGATGTAGATACCCGGGCAATGCGGTATATATGGGAATGAAATAGTAGATAACGCAACAAAATCGGAAACAAATGTCAAAATAGATCATATTAATAGACACTATACAGAATATATGCCGCAAAAAAAAATAATGAAATATGAACAAATGCAAGAAGAATATAATAAACAAAAAGAAATAGGGAAACAATATCATAGAATTTAGATTAAAATACCCAAAGCCTATATGGTTTTCGAATAACTCATTACAAAAACTTTTTCACAACAATTATCCGATTAAGAATAGGACATAATAAAACACCTGTTCATCTATCTCGAATACACATAATTCGAAATAGTCTATGCGATAAATGTCAATATCAACTATTATGGAAATGCGAGAAGTACAAACAAAATCGAGATAATATGATACGGGAATTATTAAAATACAAACACACACTCCCTCTAAATATAGAATCAACAGTAAGTGATCCAAACAACGAAGATCCGGTCAAAATCATATATATAGTCCAGAATAACATAGAAGTATAATAAGCCAACTAGTATAGCTTGAAACAAGAAAACCATCTTAGTATAGATGGTCAAAGCGACCAATGGTACAGACTAAAAAAGAAAACTTTAACATTCATATTAATGGAACCATCCTTGCATATGTTGCTTAGTTTCACCATAGCACAGTGACCCATTTCAATGCAATGTTTTATTTCTTTTTCTACGCTCCCTTCACTATTGATTAGCGATCTTAGGTACACAAAATCGTTTACTACTTCAAATTCTGCGACAGTTTTGTCATTAAATTTTATTGGTCTTCCTCTGTCCATGGTCATTACTTTTATTTTGGACTTAATATTATCGACTAATGCGTTCGACCTTTTTTAGCGGTATTTTCATTTCGCCAAGCTCAGATGTAATAAGTGTTGTATCGTCCGCATATGGTTCCATTCATGCATTTCAATTCTCATAATGTATTCTCCATAGATCTGTGATAGAATATACCTTTGCTTCCGTAGCTTTCTTTGTGTAGAATTCAGCAGATTGTACCGTTTCGTCCATTCGAATTACATTGTTATTTTTCTATATAGATTCTTTATCATTAGTACAATATGTTTGGTATGGTGTTTTAAGAGATGGGGGGCTAAGAAATTAATAACAATTATAAAAAAAAAAATTAAAAAAAAAATATTCTTATAGTCGAGGGTATTGAAAGCTATATTAAGTCGAAAATTCGATTACTCTAACAACATACAGATTGTAATAATTACGAAAATTCCCCGATATGTGAAATATAATGAAATCATTTATATTGTAACGTATATATATTATATATATATTATATATATACGTATATTCTACGTATTTCCGTCAAGAGCAGTATCGTAAGATACTCGGCTCACCTCCTCAACATCGTAAGTCAAATGATAACCTACCTATCAAACCGGACGATGATAACACCGGTAGTAAGTATACACACAACACATCAGGTAAGACTCACACCAACACAGAAAAATTATTGAAATACAGACCACCATCATTAACGCTTAACCCAACACACCCGAGCATAATGATAATACTATAAACAACGATATGGATACCCATAAGAACATACATAACACCGAGTATAATAATCAGTTTCCCACGATAAGCACAGTTAAAACTCCATCGGATATATCTACCTCGCGTAACCAAAATAAACCGTTAATAAATACATCTAAAATTAGGGAAACATTTTCGAGTAAATTCAAATACACCACCCCTAAAACCAAAAAAATCACACCGTTAACTGCATTTAATTATTCTTAGGAAAACAGGGATTGATTTTCCCTTATCTATCCGCACACACTATACGGATTACTTTGTCGCATTGAAGGATTTAGTTGACGGCGCATTAAATATTATTGCTGCATCACGCATAAGTAAAGACCGAATAGTCATCTTCCTGAAAACAAAACACGTTTCAGACAAATTTTTTGCAAATGGTGGCGAAATTAAAATAGACACAAATAGTTAAGACTCGCGTCTAAGAAGACCAGCCAACAAACGAATACTATCAAACGTTTCAGCCACTATACCAAATGAAGTTATTACATCACATCTAACATCAATATTCTCCTTAAAAATGTTATCTCCCATGCCAATTTTGAGAGTAAGATGTGTTATCTGATAACGAATTTGGACATATAATATTGAACAAACGAATTGCAGCAACATACCTGACTCATTTTTATTGCACCACAATGATACTGACCATCGAATATTCATTCAAATTGAATATCATATGTGCCAACATTGCAACGAAAAACAAAGACAAACACAAAGTACCCAAGTGCTTTCTGCAACTGACCTTCTGGAACAATCAAATACCGAAAGTGGAAAAAGTGATAATAAACATGAAAAATTGAACACATTTAATCATCCAAAAGCTCCAACCATCAAAGCCATCGATGACAATACATACTCTGATCCAAAATCATCAAAATCCCCACAAAACGACCTCACCCATCAACACCAGACTCACCACATTAGAAATGTGATATATCTTTTATAACACAATCAGCCCCAAAACAATTAACAAGCCCCCTTACATGTAGATAGCAACGTAAAGCACCAAAATAAAAAAAAACAGCTTCTTAAATCACCGGGTTCTGCAATCCCATCACCAAGTTCCAATAACATCACATCCAATGCGAACTCTAACTCTTATTTAAAGATAGCACCCGTGAAAAAAATAACCGAAAAAGTTAAACCATTGTTTAATAATAGCCTACAAAATTTCATTCTTGATTTCTCTCAATATAAAACATTTGTGAAAAACATAGCTTCCGATCCTGACTGTCTAAGCTTTGCCCATGACTACACCAATGACGAAGATGATCTAACACATGTGATATTAGTGACCAAACAATTCCTAAATGGCATGAGTATAAAAAAACAGATGCTCCCGAATCATAAAACACCTTAGCAACATGACTGTACAAAGTGACACAAGCGAGACAAATGCTCTCGACACGCATCTTTCACAACAATCACGGTCACATCATAAATGATGTCGTACTATCTAATAATTTCGCCACTCTACTCCCACCAAATCACACACATTTTTAATGTCATATAATACATTTTCCACCATAGATCTTGCTGTGGTTTCACGTACACTATACCCTATCCTCAGTTCTTCAGTGTTTGATGACTTGTGCTCTAGTGACAATTTTCCAATTATCATACAAATCATAACTACTCAAGTAACACAAACACCGCGTTTACTTTTCCACAAAGCAGACTGGAAATGTTACACAAATGCGGTCAAGCTACTCAGCAAACCACTCAGTTCTATTAAAGAAAACCTGAACATATTCCTTGAGGCAATCTTTAAAGCCGCTGACACAACTATACCCAAATCAGCTTCAAACATACGTTCAAGAAGGGTTCCATGGTGGTGCAATGAGATTGCTGTAGCAATCCAACAACGCAAACGTGCACTCACGAAATATAAACACTCACAGTCAATCACCGACCTAATTAATTTTAAAAAATCACCCACTATAGCTCGTAACCTCATCAAAACAAAAAATGTGAATCCTGGCACAATTTTGTTTGTTCTATTTCATCATATGTAGTCAAAAATTAAAACACTTAATGGTGTAAGTTCCATATTCACTCCTACGTCATTAAAGATAGGTGGAAAAGCTATTTTCGGTCCATTTGCAAGCCATCCCTCGGATATTCAGCCGCTTTTCTTGTTACAAAATTAACGGCTGCAAAAGAGCAAATACATTTCCCACAAGATCCTGCTGCACCATACAACTCTGACCTTAATCAGAACTAAACTTTCAGCTCAACCTACATACACCAAACACTGCATGTGGTCCAGACTCAGTACGTTCTTATATGTTAAAATACCTTCCACCAAATGCAAAACTATTATTTTTAAATTTATACAACCAAATATGGAGATCCAGAATCATTCCCAAAAGCTGGAATTCAGCAATAGTTATTCCAATATTAAAACCCAATAAAAATCCCTTCTTCCCAGATTCTCTTCTGGGTGTTCTTTCAAAAACGCTGGAGAAGATGGTTAATAGGCCCCTCTTATTTGTCCTTGAAAATAACAATCTCCTTTCTCCTTTACAAGCTAGTGGGCGTAAGACGAGATCGGCTATAGATCATCAGCTCACTTTACAGAGGCAGATGTTAACATCACAACACGATAAACAGCACTTATATGCTGTATTCTTTGATTTAGAAAAAGCGTTTGATCGCTTGTGGCGACATGGACTACTAATAAAAATGAATTCCGCCGGTATAAGCGGCAATTTAGGCAACTATTTATACAGTTTCCTAAACAACCGAACTTTTCAAGTTAAGATCGGTTTTTGTCAAAATCAACACCAGCTCAGATTGAAAACAATGTTCGACAAAGCTCTGCACTTAGTGCAACCTTGTTCATGTTGTATATCGATGACATAGCAAATTATATCTCGCAGCCTGTTACTGCTCGGCTTTACATTGACGATATTAATGTATTCCTGTCATCCAGTATTCCTTCTAATGCACAAAACATCCTATAAAAAACCATAGATCGTTTACAGCAATGGTCTGATACGAAAGGTTTATATTTTTCTACATCCAAATCATCGTACATTATTTTCCATAAGAGGCGTGTCTATCATCCTCCAGTTATTCTTTAAGTATAAATAACTCTCCCTTAACAGCCAAAACAAGAGTAAAATTCCTTGGTTTATTGTTCGACTCCAAATTAACCTGGCGTTATTGAATTACAATATAATGATACCTCCTTGGGACTTTTCCGAAACAAAAATAGATTTATCTCTCTTACAGCAAAATAAATCTACACACCCTACAAATATAAAATAAATGGTATTAAGCACTCTTCAAAAATACAATGACTACACACACGCATACACAGACAGAGCAAAATCTACAGCAGGCGATGACAATTCACCCGCAGCTCAAATTGATAATACACTACACTCAATCTGACTAAGCGATGCTGCAATGGAATTATGTACTGTATTCAGTAAATCAGATCAGCTGTACTTCCACATCGAAAAGCACTGATTATAACAGACTCCCTCTCCTCTCTACAACTAATATGCAGTCAAGACAACAAGAATACAAGAATATTAGAAATTCAACACAATCTATACAAACTACATAAGGAAGTTTATGAAATACGCTTTCTGCGGATCCCAAGTCACGTTGGGATGCACAGTAATGATAAAGTAGACCTTGAAGCACGGTCTATGGTACTTTCACCGGTACCAGAATACTCACCACCTCCACCAACATTAGCAAACCTTTAAATTCTAGTCGTGATAAATGTATAGAAAAATTAAAATAACTGACATATCAGTATTTAAATCCATTCGATACAACTTTCTAGTTAGTTAAATACACTGAGTTAATAAAATAAATTATTGGAAATATAATTAACACTGTTTTTTTTTGTTTTTTTTTTTATGAAGTTAATTTTTTTTCCAGTATATTTATTTATTTACAAGAATTTATGTATATAAACGGGCAAACGACTATTAAAAAAAAAAACAAAAAGAACAATGTAAATTATATACTTAAATCAACATGCATCGGTTATAAATTCATAAACATGAAAACAAGTATTTCAAATGTGGGTGCCACAGCCAGGATGACAAAACATAGTCCCAGCCATTACCGTAATTAACACTGTTAAGAATCCAATTAATAATAATAATAATAATATTAAAATATGAAGTACGGAAATCAGCACGATAGTGGAATTCGGAAATAGGATACGCCTTCGCATGTACCTCAGGTCGTACGATTTTTTTATTATTTTTTTTTTTATAATATGTGTAAATAAATGAATACAAGGTATGGTAAAATTAAAAAGACTGCCAATTTCCAATACTTGGGGGAAGTAATCCAAGCAAATGGTTTAGACAAGGAAGCCATCGCAACAAGAGCAAGGAAAATTGAACTAGCATTTAACCTAACAAGAAATATCTATAATAAAAGAACGCTGCTCTGTATGAGTACAAAAATTACTTCGTTATAACACCATCATCAGACCAGAGTGCTTATATGCATCAGAATGTCTTATATTCAAGGTGGGAAAAGAATTAGAAACGATTGAGAAAAAAGGGAGAAAAATTATAAGAAAAATAATTGGCCCTAATATTGTGAACGGAAAGATATTTCTTAAAAGTAACAAGGAGATATATGAAAAAGTAGAGAAGATTATCCACGAAAAAGAGGAGAATGACGTTTTATGGGCACGTTAAGAGAATGGAGGCAAATAGGCTGATTAAATTAGATTACGCCTAGGGCATACACAGCTCACGTCTCGACATCTATTGAACGGAGATCCTCCACCTGTCTGTTCAACGTGTAAAGACCAACTAAGCTTACACCACATACTACTAAGGTGCAAAATTACGAAAGAGAAAGGTTAACCTGCGAACTAACGGATTACACAATAGACACTCTACTACAGGATAATACTCAAACTATCGGATACTTGTTAAAGTTTATTACAACCACCGGAATAATTAACGCAATATAAACTCAACAACAGACGCAAATGATCTTAGCAATCGAGTGTCTATAAATAAAAGAAGGAAAAAAACCAAACAGATATTAACTTTTTTGACAGAAACTGTAAAGACTTGGATTACTTCAAGAAACTAAGAAAGATATGAAACAAATGAAGATTTCGTATAATTCAAGATAGAAACCAACTGCGGAGAAAAATTAAGGAATTTCATAACTTTCTGGAAACCAACAGTACGAACACGGGAAAAAATGGCGTGAAAAACGGAAAGAAGATGATAGCTTAAAAATGAAACAGTTCTGGAAGAAAAAGAAGACAAAAAAAACAACAGGTTGAAGGAACTAACTCAAGAAGAATGTCAGCCGAAAATCAAGAAAAAACTGGTGCCAAATGAAGTGAACAAAGAAAACAGTTACACAGTGGGAAAATGAAGCAATATTGGAGAAAAAAGAATTTTAGTCCCCGATTTCGTTGTTTTATAGATCGATAAATAATAATGTGTAAATATTTTCTTTTTAAAATTATTTTATATAAATATTATTCGTGTTTTATATTTTTTATGTATCTGACTGTCACGATTTACTCGTTTTACTTATTTTTTTACAAGTTAAATATTAATAAAAGCATAGTTAAAAAGAACATGCAAATTAATGTTAATATCTTAATTCCACTAGTTGGCCGTTTTACATTTAATTTTAGATCTCGTTAAGACATTAAATATATATATATATATATATATATATATATATATATATAAATTAAATAAGAGTCTCATTTAAAATATTATAAATTTTATCCACGTCAACCCTCTAGATCATTAAAAACAGGCGACCACGATCAGAAACCAAAATACCATAATAATCACTCCACTAGTTGGAACGTTATAATTAGGCAACCTTCCACGCAATTCCACTACCCAGCAGAACGTTATATTAGTCAGTACTGGCCATAGTTTATTCCATATTTTTATGATAATCTATAAAACATAGAACTGCTGGCATATTATACTCTCGACATTTTTCTATTATTTTTTTTTATTTTTTTCGTTTATTTACAATCTAAACATAGTTCAATAAGTAAATGTGATGAAAGAACAGGAAGGAATCAGATACGGCTGATGGTCCATTGACCACAACTTAGGACTTATTTAGGAGGAATGAGAGGATGAGGAGGAGGAATAAGTTGTTTTAGGATTGTCTCTTGGCCAGTTTCTCTTTGAAGCAAGTGGCACATCACGATTTGTTAGTTGTTGAATAGCTGGATTAGCGGTATTTCCTAGCCTGCTGATTATATCTTTTTTTTGGCAACTTCTGAAATAGTTGTTATCCGCAAGTCGGAACGTATAGACTGATTTGACACGAACCAGCGTCTAAGATGAACCGATGGCGTCAGTCTTTTACGCAGAGTAAAAGTAATGTGATCGCGTTTAGTTTGATTGATCTTGATTCTCCATCTAGTTAACCAAGGGTGAATCAGAGCTAAATGGTTCTGAAGTTTATTAGACACCATGACCGGATCAGAATCAGATGAAAGAATGTACGTGTCATCAGCAAAAGTGCATAACACTGTATTTTTATTAACCGGTATATCTGCAGTATAAACGTTCTACAAGGAAGGACCCATAACACTTCCTTGTGGAACTCCTGCTTGAATAGCGTAGATTTGTTCGCCATATTTGACAGTCTTGTAGATGCGATTGTATACTTAAATAGTATGAAGGATGAATAATATCCCTCAATTTAAAAAGGAGGCCAGGATGCCAGACACGATCGAAGGCCTGTGAAATATCAAGAAAAAGAGCTGAACAATATTGTTTCCGTTCTAGCGCTGTAGAGATATTGTCAACAACACGGTAGCATTGTTGTATAGTTGAATGATTACGCCGGAATCCAAATTGATGAAAAGGAATTATCCCCTCTTTTTCCAAGGATTGATACATTTTACTTAGTAGAATTTTTCAAAAATTTTACTAGCAATGGGAAGTAGGCTGATAGGCCTATATGAAGTACATAGGTGGGATGGTTTATTAGGTTTTAATACCATTTTAATTATCGAAAATTTCCATAATATAGGATAATAATTCAAACGAAGCATTGCATTAAATATATAAGTGAGCAATAAAACTACTTTGTTTGGTAAAAGTTGCAGGATTTATAATAAGGTCAAATCCTGGTGCTTTTTTTAGGCAATTCCATTATTATTCTCTTTGTTTCATCAGGAGAAATATGTTTAGGTGCTTTGGATACAGGTAGTGGGCAATGAAAATATTGAAGGACCCTATTTACATGGCTGTAGTCAATAATATCGTTGTGTACTTGGAAGGTAGCTGCAAGGTGTTTTGCAAACGCTTCTGATTTTTTTGGTCGGAAATTATCCAGTTACCATCATCTTGAAGGATTGGAGCTTGTCTTAATTTAGTATTTGTTCACGCGTTCCCCATGCTTTCATGAAATCAGTTTGTTCTTCAGGAATCTGCATTAACCTTTCTATGCGTTTATATATTATGCGAAGCATTATCTTGCTCGCATGTGGTACCAGTGAAATAGTTCTATAGTAAGTTGATAGTCGCGCTGTTATATTCACCTATAAAACTAATTTAGTTCATTCGGAAAAACCGAAAAAGCTCCGACACAAAGCTCGCGGATGTTGACCGTTGTGACGAGGTTAATCGAGATGACGATCGTGATTATAATTAAATTGATTCCCGTTTAATTTTATTTATACGATTGGAATTTGTGGAAAATTGTCGTATAAATAATTTTACTCGGATGATATAATTAATCTTTATATAAGACGTCATTAATCAGAACGTTGCGCGTAAACTTAATTAACACTTGCACGTGTGGTTATTGTTCACGTTGTTGAAATTAACTTTTATAATAGCGATCGATTACTGGGGAGAATTTCTAAGATTACGTGATTGTAAAGTGTGTTTTTTTTCCCTTTTTTTCAGCTTATCCATTTTATTTTATTCGCCATCTTTGTTTTATCAATCGGAAGCGATTTAAATAACTAGTCTATTACATAAGGTCGTCCGCCCGTTACCAACAAACGGCGCCCCTGGTTTTTTAAATGAAAATACGCAAAATTTTAGCAACGACCTTAAAAATAGAGACGGTAAAAATAACTCTATACGTAAAAATATTGATAAAAATTTCGCGTTTTATCGGTTAGTTCAAATATGAATGAATTTTCATTGATAGCTTTAATCAGTAGTCAATTTATATACATATATATATATATATATATATATATATATATATATATATATATATATATATATATATAACACGTCATTCAAAATTTAAACGCGATATGCTTTGATATTAAAAACAGAATATTACGCTCTTGTGTTTAGTCGCAATTAAACGTGTGTGCTCGCGAAAAATGGAAAATTATCGTTGACAGAAACGAATCAGCTCGCTTAAAATGACGTACTTGTACGGTGAACGCGTTGAATAGGTCAGATACCACACTATGCCGAGGTAAACCGGGAAATCTGACTGTTGCTTGTTCCTTATTATGAAACATGCAGCGACGCATATCGGAACATGTTGCTGGAAGTAATTCCTCATGAGACATGAGGGTAACTTCTTTCGCTGCTCGATCTGATTCTTCATTCCTTCTGTATCCCCCCCATATACAGGAATCTAAAGTACACGGGTCTCGAAACTTTGTTTGAGTATTTATTTTATAATAAAACCGAGTTTCTAATTCAGTTGCTAAAGGATTTATCGATACTAATCTTTAAATGTTACATGTCGTTTTATGTACGAAATAATTTATAAATAAATGTTTGTTGTTAGAAATGTGGGTTTCTTTATCGTTCTCAGTATATATCAAACGTATCATGCAGGTTATCCCGGTTTCTTCTGGTTTTCCCGTTCTATCAAAGGAATCTCGCGATTTCTCGTGGTTTCTAGCTTTTTTTCTCAGTTTATAAAAGGAATTTCGCGGTTTATCTCAGTACATCAAAAGAGTCTCGCGGTTTTTTTGTAATTCCCCGCTGTTTTTCTCAGTTTATCAACGGAATCTACGATTTTTCTCAGAATATCAAAGAAATCTTGCGGTTTTTCTCAGTACATCAAAAGAATCTCGCGAATTTTCTCAATATATCAATAAAGCCCCGCGGTTTCTTGCAGATTCTCGAGGTTTTTCTCAGTATGTCAAACGAACCTCGCGAGGTCTTGTGACATCTCACATTTTTCCTAAGTTTCATTTTTCTCTATATAAATTTATATAACCGCCTTGTTTTATACATGACGGTAAAATTAATATATATCAAACTGCTAAATTAACATATATATATATAACGACGAATTCAATATATATAATGGCGAATTTCAATATATATATATATATATATGTGTGTATATATAACAGCGTGGTTAATATGTACACAGTGAAGTGAATGGATATAACATCAAAATCATTACATAAAAGGGGGAAATAAAAGTATATGACCGAAGAATGAGCACATATAACGGAGAAATCAATATATATCACCGCAAAATCAATATATATAAAACGAAAAATTTATATATATATATATGTAAAATCCACACTTATATGAATATTTATAACGGGTAAACCGACGTGTAAAACGCCGAAATCAATATATAACAGCGAAATTGATATACATAACCGAGAAATCAATATATGTATCGTCCAAATCAATATATATACTGGCAAATTCAAAATATATAACTGTGATAATTTTTTATAATGTATAATGTAGTAATTTTTTTATAAAAAATCAATTGAAAAATTATTTAAATCACTAACATTTATTTTCTTGTGAAAAACACAAAGATTTTCGGCATTTGCGCCATTATAAAGTGATAACAATTTTTTTTTTTAAAATCATAATTTTACAAGTATAAATTACAAATAATTACTTAAAAATATCTGACGGTGAAACTATATTCCATAAAATGTTATTCTTCTTGTCTGTTCTATTTATTTTTTGAATTGTTGAAATAGAATATATTAACATCGATATATTTGTTTACTTGATTTTGTTTTTTTATTTATTTTTTTCGAGATTGTTTTCTGGATTCTGCAAAAGTTGCGTACTGATGGAATTTTAAATTCTCATTTACTGTCGCAATGTATGATGTCCAAAAGTAAAATATAGAATATAAAAATATACAAACACAAAATTTTTTTTAAAAACAAAATTTTACAAGTATAAATGAAAAATAAGTATTTGAAAAATCTGATAATGACCGTGATGAACAATCAACTATCAGCATATAAAATTTACGAAACAATAGCCAGACAGTAATTAATTTTGAATATGTAGTTAAATATTGAAAATACTTTATATTATATAATAAAAATTATTGTAAAATTATGATTTTTTAAAAAAATTTGTTATCACTTGATAATGGCATAAATGCCGAAAAGCTTCTGGTTTTTCACAAGAAAATAAATGTTAGTTGACTAATTTTTCAATTGATTTTTTTAATGTATAAAATGGCCAAATTAATAAATTAATATATATACAAATGAGCCTAATGAATATATATAACGGCGAATTCTACATATAAAACGGTCAGATTGAAATGACTGCTAAAAAATATAACGCTAACATTATAAATGTCAATTGTAACTTGGTAATATGGTATGTAAAGTTTAATCTCAAATAAAAGATAATTCATAAACACCGGGTAACATTTTGCGTGAACACAAATATTTATATATATATATATATTTATATATACATATGCATATTTAATGCGCATGTTGACTATGGTATTATGGAGTACAGATAGTAGGAAATGAATATACCTGAAATCATTTTGGTAATCACGGAGTGATTATCAGGAAAACAGCTCTTACGAAAACGAGAATATATATATATATATATATATATGCATGTATGTATCTTATAGGAAATATTTAGAATTTTTCTTTAGATTATTTTTATTCCAATTGCGCATGTAACATTAAAATGAGGAAATTTCGCCTTCGTGTGAAATGTTGATAAGAATCGTAAATATGGAATTTACTGTTACGTTAATTATTCGCAAATTTAGTGTTTCGTTAATTAGTCGCAAATATAATTCGCTTTAATCGATGAAGATAATCATCTAGGGTTTAATATTGTGAGCTAACCTTCATTGTTTACGAAGCATCGAATATATATATATATATATCGGTATTCAGCAATTCCTCTGAAATAACGAATTACTTTGATCGTAATTACATTACCAGTAACTTATTGTTTATCTCCGTTACAAAGGGTTGACCGCCCTAAATTATTAACTTGGAATTGTTATGTTATAAGTTTAGGTTACCGAAACTTTCACCGTTTATACGAATCATATTTGGAAATTCCATCGACCCGTCATTACACGAAGTAAATAAATATTCGCGAAACCTCCGCGACAATTTAGCAATCCTCGTCTCGCGTGTAAGACAATTTCCATTGTCGCAATAGCTTCAGTCAGAGATACCGTACGTTATCGAAATATAATATTTCCGCGAATAATCAGACGGTGATCGAAATTTGTTCGTGATATTAGGATTCAGCTTGTCCAAACCAGCGATGTACGCGACTAAGATCTGTATGCAAATTGATTGACCGTCATACTGAAGTAGTATGGTAGCGCGATCGACGGTACACATTAAAGTTCCCCGATCGGTTTAAATAACGTATAATAAGTTTTAAACTATTTTTTCTATTTCAGAATTCCGGTCTCATTCGATAAATTGAATTCGAGTGTGGAAGGACCGTTTCGTTTATAATTATAGTTTAAAATTGGAAAAACCCTCGTTAGATACCGGGTCATTATTTAAAAAAAAAAAAAAAAAGATGTTTCGAAAATGTTTACACAGTCCATTATCGAGGTAGAACATCAACTGACCGAACTAATACGCCTTTCAGCGAACGTGTTTTTTTCAGGCGAACTTTGCAGATTCGATTGATTATTAGGTTGGTCTGTATTTTTTTCCTATTTTCTCGTGGTGTTTTTTCTTAATATGATCTAGGATAGGATTCAATATATCGCTTAAAAGAAAGCCATCCTCTCTATTGAAATGATCTCGATATTTGCTAATTTCAATAGCTTCTCGTACCGATTACGCGATATTCAACCACTCTAGCTAAAATGAAGACGTCGTTAAATTTGATGACGTGGCCCTGAATTAAACGTATGATCGAACACAGCAGATTTTTAAGTTCTAAGGTATTTAATACGAACGTCCTCACTGGTTTTCCTGTTTGATCGATATAAAACTTCCTACATGAAAGCGGAATACGATATACACCTGGAATTTATTATTAAGTCACGTTCGGCGCTTGTAACCGTATTTTTATAATTTTTCAGTGTGTATTAAACGCTGTAATACTCATCAAATTTTATCTGTAATTTCATCCCCATCAATGATTTCTTTCCTCTATTTTTTTTTTTTAACGTACTAAATTTGTTGATGAAAAATTCACCTTATGTCCGTTATTTTTATCGTGGGAAGTTGTAAATTATTTAGCTCTGTCGAAAATGTAATAAGAAAAATGATAACCGTACGCGGAAAAGACGATAGTTTAAAGTGACAATAGAGAACGAGACGCGATTAGCGAGAAAGAGAGAAATAAGAAAAAATAGAACGACGTAGTGTGCGTGTGTGGGAGGAGTAAATTATGTTTTATTCAATAAAAGAAGAAAATTCTTACATAGGGCGATCGAAACGAACAGAACTGTAGTGGCGATGGCTATCGATAGATTCAACAGCACTATTCCGGAACCGATCAGTTCTAAATCGTCGCTATTTTTCACAATCAAACCGGGTAATCCGAAACTGAATACGCTGCCTAGCTGAAATCGGAATTGTTGAAATATAAGTAAGTCAAAAATTATTTCGTAAATAAATAAATACTGATCGTCGGAAGAGAGCTGAGCGAATAATTGATGTCGGCTATGTAAATAAAAACAAAAAAAAAAGTCTTAAATATACAATCCGATTTAAATACCGTTTATTTATTTATTTAATGAAGCCACACAACAGCTAAAATCCAATTATAGTGTATAGGCTTATAAATAAAATAATACAATAAATAATTTTTTTCTGAATTATTAAAAGTAAAAGAAAAATAAAATACAAAAAGAAATACATCGAACACATTCAACAGACACCTATTAACATACCAGAAAAAACTACACGCATTCACAAGTCTCACACTCATTAAAAACATACATCATTCACATCCCATTCACACAATCTTACTCGAAATAAAAGGACGAATAATCTTTAACTAATAAATGCAATATAAACCTTAACGTATATACTACATGTACATTAGTAAAAGAACACCTATATCAAACATTCACCACATAATAACAATCCAGAACCATTAGACAACAGCGAAACTCCTGTTCTCATGGCAAAATATGATCGGGAATTAAAGAAATATCTGTTATCAAAGTATATATATCCATACAGGGAAATATGTTCAAAAGAGAATTATATAAGCGGAAAGCTGACGGCAACGGAGAATTTAAACCGAGGTTTGTTCGTGCACGCGGCTCACTAAAAAAACGATTCGATCGCCTATTTGATCTTGGTACAACGTAGGAGACGGTTGATGTTAAATACTCATTATTAACTCTACCCTTGCATACATCATGAGAAAAACCTTAATTTGGCTATTTTCCTTCTGTAGTGTAAAGACCTCACATCCATCATATTTCTTAATGTCATATATTTAGGGTAAACACCTGATATACGGTAATATAGATATTTTAAAAATTTACACTGAACTTTGTCAATTAACCTAATGTATTTATTATAATACGGATCCCAAACAATTGAACAGTATTCTAAAGGACTACGCACTAATACATTATAAAGCGACAGTAGCGTCCATGGATCTCTAAATGAATTTCTTATAATAAAACCTAGCATTTTATAAGAGCGATTATCGCTTACATGTATTGAAAATTTTAAATTGTCATCAATATTAACTCCGAGATCCCGCACCACAGATTTTTTAATTACTCGCTTACCATTCATCGTGTAAGTGAACGAGTATAGTACCTATTTCGATTTCTACAGAAACTCACTTGGACGCATTTATCATAATTGAAAGGTAAATGATTTTCTTTGCTCCGCAGAACCAGCTTA
The DNA here is from genome assembly GCA_032883995.1 of Coronaproctus castanopsis. Classification (NCBI taxonomy): domain Eukaryota; kingdom Metazoa; phylum Arthropoda; class Insecta; order Hemiptera; family Monophlebidae; genus Coronaproctus; species Coronaproctus castanopsis. The sequence goes on from CM065052.1 coordinate 49,072,522, forward strand.
TCTGGATCTGTTTGTAAAGATTCACAAGCTAGTGAAGATATAGGAACATAAATTTTGAGATCATCAGCAAATAAAAGAAATTTTGAGCAAAGGTTCTTTCCAATACGATTGATAAAAATTAGGAATAGAAGAGGGACCCAAATTCGAACCTTGTGGAACCCCTGAAGTAGGTGAATATGTATTAGAATGGTAGCCATTATATACAACACATAGCTCTTACGGTTATATAAATAGGATTGTAATAATATTATAAAATTTTTTGACAGTCCAAACAACTTTAGTTTATTCAGTAGATGTGAATGACTAACTGTGTCAAATGCTTTACTAAAATCAGACTGTTGGCTATACTTGCACGTGTAAATCATCGCATTATGTACATTATTGATACACATGTATATTCCTTTTTTATCATATAATAAAGGTACGATCTTAACTGTTAAATTTGAATAAGTATAAATTATAACACGAAACCTTTAAAAACTAATTATTATTTGCGATATCATTCCAAATGCTGCGGTGGCGTAGTTGCTAGAATGTTCGACTGTCAACTCGACGGTCGGGGATTCGGAACCAACACGTGACATAGAAAGTTTTCATCTTTATTTAATTCTTAATTAGCACGGAGAAGGCAGTGGCACCCCACTCCGTATAACATCATATGCATGCGCACCTGCGTCGCATATAAATAGTGTCTCGAATGATAGCTCATTTTGTACGTAAAAATAAACGTACAATAGTTAGTCACGACGTTCGACGACGAATGATGATGATGATGATGATATAAGTCTAATCACTGAACCCAATAAATATATTTAGATAACTAAATCTAATGGATACCTACGTTTAAGACGTGTCTGACGCCATATCCGATATCTAGCAGCTGTATTGCTTTTTAATTTATGCGTTTATATAAATGGTTCTCGTGTTCTTGAACATATTTCTTAATGAATTCGCTAATGGTAGACACATCGCGATCCAAATAAATATCATCGTTACTACGTGAATATCTATTTGCATCTATCATTGCACGTCGCATCTCGACGCCTGTATTATTTCTCGGTCATTTACGTTAATCAAAGAATTCTTCGTCTGGCCAACAAACAGCAGAGGAAATTTCCGTTTTGAATGGCTTCTTAATATCGGACTACGTCAACATCTGCAGCTTGTGTCTTGCCGCTATCACTTGGGAGCACAGGCTCAAGAGGTGTTTATTGCTGAGATGAAACATTAGAGCCTGCTAGAGGATATTGCTGTACAGTCCGTTCCGTATTTAAAATTTGAAAAACGCATAACTTCTTTTTTGGTTGCGAAATAGTAGGGCCGGTGGTGGGAAGAAGCTGAAACTAGCAGGAAGACATATGCTCTTCCTGATATTTCTTTACGTTTAAAAATAATTAAGTTTGACGTCAACTTCTACAGTGTTCGGGTGTTGTTAGGTCACGATAAGTTTGGTTCCTATCTTGATAGGTTCCGGCTTGCTAGTGATCCTGTCTACACGTGTTGTACTATAGGTAAGGTAGGTGATGTACAACATACGTTGTTTACGTGCCCTGCATTTACTGCCTTTCGTCGTCAAGTTGATATAGACTGTACGGATGTATATCTTCTCAGTAGGAAAGCTGGAAGTTTACTTCTGCTGGCCGAAGAGGTCGTGCGTTCACAATTTAAAATACAAAATTCCATTGCTCGCAACTGACGCTTAAATCAACTGTACCATTGCCTTGATTTTCTTCTAATTTTTGCAATACTAATTCGTAGCGTGGTCATCTTTATCTTTCTATTTACATTAATTAATGTTTTAATATTTTATTATTTAATTACTCTTTACTTTTTTCCTTTTTTTTTGATAGTTTTTATTTTTATTTTGAGAAGTTTTTTTTTTTTAAATTGCTGTTTCGTATTTTATTTTTAAATATAAGTTTTTATTTTATTTGTTTAAATCTTTCTGTTAGAAGGTTTTATTTTAACCTTTATTTTATTTTATTTTTTTGTTATTAGAAGTTGATTTTTGTACAAACTCGTTATTCTTTATTCGATGGAAGAAGGGACTATGTATTCTCATTCATTCTTTTTTCATCGCTATAAGTAAATTTTAAGTGTGGAGGTATTTACATTTGTACAATAGCTTCATAATTCTTTTAAAACTCCTTTTGGTTTTATAGTGGAAAGGGGTTTTTAGTGGGTAAAAATCTCACACACTGATTTTGGTTCTCTTGTAGTGCACACTTGTATATACACTGCTTGAATAAAAACAAAAGTTATATGATATCAATGTCTTTCGAAGATTTTCCTCTTCCCGCTTCAAAAATAAAAAAAAAGACCATCCCAAAGGCAGCACCATAATTCCGAAGCGGTTCAATGATTTGTTTGTAAAAAATAGTTTGCCGGAAATATCCAATACAGTTTGCCTACCTATTAAACAATTGTTGTACTTCGATTTTAATTTGTTGCACATTCATTTTGACATGAACTTTACACAACATACGTTTATCTAGATACATACCTAGATACCCGTGTGTTTAAAACTACGATAGCTAGTTGAAATTCGTTCAAATATGAATTACATAAGTGAACAGCATTGTTTCGGCGTATACACACATATAATATATATTTGAAATAAACGTATCATCTACACTAATGCCAATTTTGCACACACACACATATATATATATATATATATATATATACTACATTGGGTAGTAGTAATGCTTGAGCGTTGTGTTCGCACAACCTGAATTTGAATCTTATCAGGCATGAGAATATTTCACAATTAAAGGACTGCAGTCATCTTGACTATCTATTCAATTGGTCAGTAAATGGGTACTATCTTGTCGTTAAATTGAAGAAGGTAGTGACACAAATCATCCTGTATTGACTGACCCAGGAAGCGTCCTTTGAATTGTTCTCTGACAATCTTCAAGTTGATAAGGATCGTCAGGCGATATATGTATGTTTATAAATATGAACAATATGAACATATATATACACGCGGGAACTCACCACATATCACTTCCATATATGTATATAATATACATACTTACATGTATATAAGTATGTGTAGTATATATATATATATATACATATAAATATAACGAGCATTCATAACACACACATATACACAAAAACATGCATGTGGACGATATGTCTACTTACATTATATTACACACAAACTTACATATTTCGCATAACGATAAATGAATCTTTTTTGTTTCTATCGTAGCTGAAATAATATATGTGGCCGGATTGCTGAAATTTACATTCGTGACGTCTGAATTTGACTAAATTTATGATTATTCTTTAATAAAAAATAAATGAATTATTCATATTTATAAATTCGTGCGATTCTTTTATAAGGACACTCAATGTACGTACGTCAACATGTGGTCGGTACGCGATATTTCCGACCTCGATCTGATTCGTTTATAAGTCGTTTTTCAGGGCATTGTTATTATTTATATTATTATTATTAACTTGAAGAGTGTGAAATGTAGTGGGTTTTTATTAAAAAAAAACAACAAAATATAAGTTAAAATAATTAAAATTTTAGATTTTATTAATAACGTTCCTCATTTTGCTGATTTCGTTTTTGTGAATTGTAATCTTAAATTAATATTTTTTCATTTCATATTTTTTACCTTTTTAAATATTCACTCGATAATGGCCAAACACTCGAAAAGCTTCTTTGATTTTTCCTGAAGGAAAAAATTTATGAATATAATATTCTTATTCTTATTATTGTTTATTCGGGAGATATTCTTCCACCTACTCGCTAATTCTACCTGCGTCGTCCTCGTTTTCTATCTCCCAATCCCGATTTTCTAATTTCTTTAGTGACTTATTTTTTCATATCACCGTCGTATATACGTTAAACGTTCCTGACGATGTTATTCAAGTTACGCATACGTAGGACACGTCTTTCTTATCGATAGGACTCGTCACGGGAAAAATCTTTTGAGAGGGCGGAAATTCGCGGAATAAGAATAGTTTCGGTCGTTGATTACTTTTATGGGATCCGTTATCGGCCTCTTGAACGGATGTTACTATTCTGTTCTTTCGGCGACACACTTGTATGCTGCTCATTTTTCTATACAGACCTCGAAGACGGATAAATTTAAAATACATAAATATTTGTGTCGCCACGTGATCTGTTGATAAACGACTTCAGCTGCTGTAGTCTTTGTTTGTCCTTTTTGTTTGCGCTTTAGACGACATCGTTTATCTTTTTCTATTTCCAAAAGTTTCTCATTTTCGTTTGTGCTTTTGATAATGTATGACTGAAAGGGTAAGTTAATACGCCGTAAGTTTAAACACTTCGTAACCTATAGGTTATGTTGAGTTGATTACACGGCCTGAAGTGGATAGAGCGGTTGTGTTAGCCCAATGAACCGTAGAATTTAGAATTATCCACGGAAATGTGTCCTAATATTTTTTTCCACAATCTTTCGAATTTATGACAGGATTTGTTCTCTGCAAAATCGGTTTTGAGATGCCGAATAACGATTAATTAATATATATATATATATATATATATATATATATATATATATATATATATATATATATATTCATCTTTTTACGCCATCTCCGACCAAAGTTTAGCTATCAGCTGTTCCGTCTTTGTCCTTGGACACTCCTGACAACTACCGCGCGTATAAGCCCAACATAATATTTCTCTTCTCGCTGTCTTTCGATGACCCTCGACGATACTATCCAGGTTGGGATAAATAATAACCTTGTAGATGTTTGTTCAGACGATTGTAATATTTTAATTATCTGGAGCTTATAGCATGTAGCTGTTCCACCTGCTTCGAGATTTTTTGCAGAACATCTGTATCGGTAATACGTTCTTTGTATGGAATCTTCAAAATTATATATACATATATATATATACCCCGCCGGGAGGCACTTAGTACCTCTCGGGCCGGAGCTCAATCCGGAACGGGGCGCGTCCACAGGTGGCGGATAGTGGAACGGCCTGCACATATGCAGGTTAACTGCGAATAAGACTTAGTCAAATAAGCAGTCGCGGACCAAGAGCGGCTACTGGTGGAAAGTCTCAAGTAGTGACAGGGCAATGAAACAAGAGGATATGGATGGGCAACGTGAGGAACTGCCTAATAAAAGTTCACAAAATCCACTGTTTCACCCATAGCGAGATTTTGCTCGCTGTCAAAGCCTTACACCGGTACTGCCCCAGTAGCAGCCCCTGCCTTGCGGTATGAATTTTGATCCAAAGGCTAGGGTTCCTCCCTGAAATAGAGGTATCCTTTCCCCTCACTATCCACATCATTTCTTTTAACTTATCTGCCCTCAAAATTTCTTCTAACCTCTCCTTTCTCCAAACTATCCTCCTCCTTTGGCCAGCGAGAAATCGCACCAGCGTGAGTGGCCTAGTCGTCTCGGCTTGCCTTGCCACTGATAACCCACTCACGTTGGAAGGCAGCACGTAGGCTGGGTTCCGCTCCAGCTTGCGTGTTCCTTAATTGCGTTGCTAATTTTATCCTCTAATCTCCTAATCAAACTGATACTAAATAAATCATGAAAGTGAAGCAAATGAAAGAAACTGCTGGATCCGCGGGGCGAACCTTAAAAAGTTCATCAGGCAGCGGACGACCACCTGTGGTAATACAGAATAGCTTGAGCTCCTCTGTACCGGTTTGGCACAGCACTATCCAGGATGAAACACATTTGCGGTTAAAAAGTAGTAAAGACAGGAAGAAATTAAAAACATAGACATTCGCAACGTGGAATGTGAGAACATTATTAGATAACAAGGAGTTACCAACTAGAAGAACAGCGATTATACTACATGAATTAAGAAGATACGGAATAGACATAGCAACTTTAAATGACAAAAGATTACCTGCTGAAGGGAATTTTTTTTAAAGTACGGCTGGGTATACCTTATACTGGCAAGGTACAGCGATCGGAAAAAAGAGAGAGCGTGGAGTCGGCATAGCGATCAATAATAGATTAATACCTTACATAACTGAAGAACCTGCAGGCGTTAACGGACGCATTATTACGATGGAAGTTCGACTCCCGAATGCTCAAGACCTAATTATTATTAGCGTGTACGCACCTACATTGGATAGTCCAGAAGAAGAAAAGGACATATTCTATGAACAATTACAAAAAGTTGTCGACACCGCGCGTACTTACGAAAATATCATAGTACTAGGTGACTTCAATGCAAGGGTTGGTCAGAACTCAAATCATGGAAAGGTGTTATTGGTCTGCACGGGATCGGAAAGGTGAACATCAATGGAGAAAGTCTATTAAAATTATATGATGGTACGTTCGCGTTTTCGGTTCAGATTATCAGCATTATGTAAATAGAAGGAATATCCAAGATGTGAAAATAGGAAGATATAACATAAATGCGCTAAAAAATAAACAGATTATGGAAATGTTTCGGTCGGAAATTACTCAGCCACTTAAGAATATACAGCAGAATAATAACACCTCGGTAGAAGAATACTGGACCATGATTAAAAATAAACTCAACGAGGGGTGTAAAAACATCGTTGTGATCCAAAAAAAGAAACACCAAGATTGGCTTGAAGACACGTCGTCTGAAATGAAAAAGTGTTTGGAAACTAAGAGGCTGGCATTTGTGACATGGCAAGCGGACAGAACAAATAAAAAGAAACATGATACGTTTAAAACGACTAAGGCACTGGCACAAAAGGAAACCAGGCGATTGCAAAATGCGTGGTGGAAAAACAAAGCAGCGGAAATCCAACTATTATCAGACACAAATGATTCTCGAGCCTTCTTCAGCGCTATAAAAGCTATCTACGGCTTTAAATATAGACGGAAAGTTGCAATCAAAGATGGATCTGGAAACCTACTACGTAATAAAAATGATGTTAAAAAAAGATGGCAAGTATAATTCAAAAAACTTGTCCCAAATGGACAGCGTTAGTTAAGAGAACGGTTACCAGCAGGAAACCAGCTGTAAAGAAAAAGACAAAGACGGTAACACAGAACAAGGTTAATCACAGTGACATGTTCAAGTGTAATAAATGTAAATTTGTCACAACACAGCGAATAGGACTCATATCTCACAACCGGCACTGTCATTAGTAAACTAAACCGCATCCTAATTAGAGGAGAACTTCATACTCGAAAACGAGTAGAAGAAGAAGAAGAGATATATACAAGATCATCATAATAATCGTGCCATACTCTTTTTTTTTTTTTTTTTTTTTTTTATAAATTTGTTAATCTGTAGATTGGTTGTTAATCTGTAGATTGGTTGTTAATCTGCCATACTCTTTATAGAGCGTAGTCTATTACTAATCGGTAGATCAGACTTTGCGCTGTCTTGCATCTGTCAGTAATTGCTGTAGAGAAGCCGTGTTTGTCCAGCTTATAATATTTTGTAACCAATTTCTTCAAGAACTTCTTTTTCCTTCCATATTTCCTTGTATTATCATCTGGTGTATTTCATAGTTTTCGCCCCTGATGATACGGTCAAAATATGACACATTTCTTTTTGTATAATGTGTGGCCGCTCACGGGATTCTCAACATCCTCCGATGGAGCGACATTTGCAGCTTCATATCGATTTGTTTTTTATTTAAAGGCATAGTCTCGATTCCATATAACAAAATTGAGTGGATGTAGCAATGAACAATTTCGTGTTTTATGCTAAGACTAAGTGATCGATTACATAATAAATGGCCCGTGTTATTTAAAGCCCGATTACATAATAAATGTCCCGTGTACAATACTTCCTTCGTCCATGTTCTAAGTCGTACTATACAACCTGTGGTGTACCATTGTTCTTTCTAATATTCTGACTACAATATCCTCGAATCGTGTGTTTTATCGTTTATTCCCAGCAGCGCACGTTCTCATCTTTTCACCTTTCCGTTATTATATTCTTTTATTCTAAATTTCCACTTCATAACTCAGCATCGCTATGGGTGCATCGATTAAATGATTTAGCACGGTTTGCTGGATTGATTTTGCTCGATGAGATCTTTTTCATATTCTGCCATATGTATGTAAAAAGGAATTTATTATCTCCGAATTATTCGTGTAATAATCAATCGAGTAGATGTGACCATCGATGAAATTCTGTTCTCTTTCCACCACTTGTCCCGTCTCGCTCCAGTATATTTCTTTATATGTCGTTTCTTGTTCGTGTTTCTTATCTTTCGTTAACTTGTACTATACCTCGCATTTACTTCGTTAGTATTTTAAACACATACCCTATACGTAAATATTACGAATAGAAACAATAGTCAAATGCGCACGACATTATAAAACTTTCTTAAAAATCACTCGCCCGTATTCTGATAATTGGAAGAAGGTGCAAATTGTTCGTCGTGTCCAACCGGCCTTTCGTATATATATATATATATATATATATATATATATATATATATATATATATATATATATATATATATATATATATCTTAAAATCTAATTTCAGTCCGATTTAAATTAAATAAATAAGCGTATTGAGAAATTATTTAATCGATATTTAATATATAACGTGTCAATCTCGCACACATAAATCGTAATAAGATTAGATCATAATAAATAAGATGAAATAGAGTAATTTCAGGAAAAACCCGCTACGAAAACCGGGCTACGAGTATTATATGAATATATGTATTACACCGAAGTATATATAAAAGCAAAAATTCTCGTACGAATTCGCATTAACCCTTTCAGTCACGATGTCCACTATATGGTACATAAAATTTTAACACGATTATATATTATCTGGTTGACCATGAAATGTCTCCAATTCGAATAATATTTATATAAACACATTGAAAATCGTCTAGAGTTGTCTCTGAAGCGGTGTTATATAATAAACACCGCGTATAAAATTACTTATTACTTTTTTTTTAATTTCACGACGCGTGACTGAAAAGGTTAAAGTGTCAAGTAACGTAAGATGAAATATAAATCATAAAACATGCTAGCGATTTATAACGGTAGATGTTTAATATATGTTTTATAATATGACCTGCGTTATTAGTGATTAGACGTTTGCTCTATGCGACGATATTGGGATAAAAAAAAAAACAAAAAACATTTTGTTATTATCTTAGATATAGGTGAAAATTTAGAAGCTGTATGCTATTGGTCGGTAGGTTAATTATTACTTTAGAACGATTTAATTTTTCAAGACGATTTTTAAAATGTTAGAAGTACTTCTGACCATATAGGACACGATAGGCGTATAAAAGTGTTGGCTTAACGATGGTTTTTATTAACTTACTGTATCGACGTCGATTTTCGCGGTAAAGATCGAGTAAGTCCTGTGTGTACTTTTTACAATTTTATTGTTTGAGCATTTATTGTTTGATGATTTACGTTGTAAGACCAAAATCAGCACAGGTCAATCTGTCATTTTCGCAGAGTCAAATTTCCGCAGTCTATTATTTATGGAGCTACCTATGTTGAGGAAGTTCAAAAGCGGCTTTTAATTTCTTTTTTTTATTATTATTATTATTTCTCTATTAAGCGGTTATTAATTTTCTTTCCGTTTTATTATCAAGTAGAGGTTTATTTTATTTTATTTATTATTTATTCTGTTCCTTAAAATATAAGTTCAACACCTCATCTTTTGAAACACTGCCTGCTTCCAATTTTACCTGTTTTTTATTTATATATATTTTGATTTCATCTGTTTTTTAGTTTAATTTTGTAAATTGTTGTCGTATTGTTTTTTTTTATTTTCTTTTTATACATTACTTTATGCTAACGAAGTTTAAAAGTGGTTTAGAGCTTCCTATCTTTTTATGTAAGTGGATATTAATTTTTTTCTTTTTGTGCAAATTATTCTTTTTAATGTGGCAATTTTTTATCTCTGTCTCTGTTAGTACTTGTTCTTATATTTCTTCTCTTTCTATTTTTTTTTTTTAATGTATATATCTTTATTAGAAACTCGTATTAATCATAATTTTTTTTAATGGTTCGAGGTACAATGTTTTTACATCCTTTTAACAACCTTTTTAATTTCATTAACCCTTCCGGCCATATAAAATCTTAACATTAAATTGTAAATTAGCGTGTTCATTTCTCGGACGAACCTAAGATAATTTTCAATGTATTTATATAAATATTTTAAAATTGAGAAATTTCACGTATAAAAATTATATTAGCATTAAAATATCATGTCCCACGTAGTGGACGTTGCGACTGAACGGGTTAATATTTAATGAAGGTACATGCACCATTATTTAAACGTGAGTTTTTTATAATCGGAGATTTTCATCCGAACTGGCTTACTAAACCAAGACGCGAGATAGTGTTAAAAGTCTTATTCTAAATCAAAAATAAGTATATTTTTATTGAATCCGTCAATAATAAAATCGATAATTTTTGCGATTTGCATTGTGGCATTCCGAAGCCGAATTGTTGCTCGAGAAAGAACTTCTTTTAAGTATATGCACATACGTAACCTATGTTCTGTATTTGTTTTTGTGTGTGTGTTTTTTTTTTTATTAACAAAGTCATAAAACAGAGAGCTAATATAATAGAAAGAATATTCACCATCGAAAATAATTTCTGATATTTAAGAGTCCTTATGTAATTTTTTATCATTTAATAATATTATCAGTAATATATATTTTTTAAATTAAATTTATGGGCATTTTACCAGTCTATGTAAGCTTGACCGGGATGCGTTGTTTTTTCAGGTCGTCTTTTAATTTCCGATTGGTAAAGGCCGCTTAAGTGATGTTCCCTTAGAACTTTCTCACTGATGGGATGCATATATCATATATATGCTTTTAATAATTATAAGTTTTTTATTCGGCTTTTCTTATAGTCTTATAATGTGTTGTTTTATTGGTTCTTTTAATATTTAACGTTAACTGTTCGGGGTATCTTAACGTTAAAAATTAGTTATACATGTAACGAATGTTTCATATTACATATCTTCTTTTATTAAGTAACTATTAATTATGTATTATTTTTTGTTATAAATTCTATCATTTTCTCGGTTGATATAGAAAACCGTGTAAATGCTGGAGTACTTTTTTCTAAAAAAAAAAAAAACCAACTCACTTGATCTCCGAAGAAAGCTATGGCGCAAGCGGTTGATACTTCATTTGGTCCAAACCAGACTGCCGATATGCGAGGCGCTAAACCGAATGATAATACTTGGAATCCAGCTACTAACGACTGTCCTATTAGTATGTACAGGTAACGATCGGTAGCGAATGAACCGTATACTTTGATCCACGTGCCTATGCACATGCCGAAAGCTGTGACTAGCATAAAATTTCTTATACCCTACAAAATAATAATAATAAAAAAAACGAACGTTCGGTATAAAAAAGATTTACAAAAATTATTTTATATAATTAAAAAAAAAAAAACACAAAAAAATAAGATTATTTTGTTACAGATCTTCATCCACCAACGCGATTTCTAACTATTATTGCAATTAATTGTCTGTAGTATGTTTAGATTAAAATCGAAATATCTAATTAATAGCTTTTGCTGATATACTCGAGTTTTAAATAATATTTCTCGCGATTGGTATATTTAAAAGTAACGACTTCTTCTAACAGTTTCACCTGAAAATTACAAATTTTATTAGTTCGCGCTCATTTAGATATTAAATGATTATTTGTTATCAGTATAAAAACGTAGATAAAATTAAACACCGCGTTAACATTTACATTTCCAGTTAGCGACTTTAATGCAGATCTTTTTGGGTGCACTAGGAAAAGGTCTAAAAGAAATCGTGATTCCACGAAGTGTTTAATTCACCCTTTGTAAACTTACTTATAAAACGTGGCGCATGGAAAATCTACTACTCGCGTTGCCATCATTGGCTAATTATGGATATATTCACCATCATTATAACTTAGCTACAACTACTGAAGGTAATAAGTGAATTGAGCTCAACAGTGGACATCTCAAAATTGTTTTGTGTTCTCTCTTGTTCCAAAACTAAAAATATCTACTTCCGTCGACTTCGAATGCGCGAAAAAGAATTATTTATTACACTGGATAATCATTTTACACCGGAATCACGAACAGTCAAACATCTTGGATTAATATTCGATAATACTCTTTCATGGAAACGACATATAAAGCAAACGTGTATGAAAAAACTAAAGGTAATGAAGAAACTTTCGTACACATCTTTTAAAGCTGATCGAACGACACTGTTGAAAATATATCGTGCAGTTGTACGGTCATCCCTAGATTACGTAGTTATTTATGCTAGCCACACTAGATTCGGTATACGGCGATTAGGATTGGTCGAGTTCCGTACGAGTTATTAGTTTCTCGAGTGAAGCAAATATGAATGGCCGCTGACGCAACGTCGTGAGTGCTCGATATTTTCGCATTAATCCGAACTGCAGGAATGTCGAATTTGAATCGACGTGGAATCATCCATACGTTTCGAGACTTTTTCATAGGAAAATTCATTCTATCCGATCAATCGGCACGTCGACTTCTTCTCAGACTGTTTTGTACGGTATAAAATATATCCGCTGTTACTTGACGTTTTCTCAAACATGCGCATTTATATCTCACTAACCAAATACAAGATGAATCACGTTCACACGAAAGCTTATGGAGAAAGCCGTATAAATCGCTAAAATCTTTCCAGAAATCGAAGGAACCGGATGTTCCGTTGTACATAATAAATAAATCACAAGATATATATTATTACACGAATTATCCTGTAAGTTCAAAGCACCGTCTCTATAGATTGAAAATAGACGTCACTTTGTGTTGGATTCCAAATTATTCAAATAAAAACAGTTTGGTTAATAACGCGGCGAAGAAGCAACTATGTGTCCACTGTCCCAAGATGTAGTTCCCATAGTAGATGTTGCCATTTGAATATAGAATAATTTTTGGGAGACCTGAGAGCAGACGTAGAAATTTATACCGAACACCAACAAGCTACGAAACAGCAAGCCAGACATAACCCCCCGGGAAGACGTCGATCTAACTATCGCGCCGCGAAGAAATGGTTCTATCACGGCCACCACATTGAACCCTAACTCACAAACCTATACTAGAACGAAAATATGATCCATCGTGCTGCTACTGTGAAAGCTGTTGTTCACATCTTTCAAACTTATCACACAAATCTTCTTTCCTCGTTTTTATCTACTACCTCGGATGATCTAACCGGGAGCGAGCGAATTTTCAATTTCTCGAGCGTATTGAATAAATTTATTCCTATAGATTCTCAAACGGTGCGTGACCATAGTAGCAGTAAATAGCATCGGACAAAATATAATAAAAAGTAAATAAAATATCCGTGACCAACATTCAGAAGAAGCACAGAAAAATAAATTTTAACAGTTACACAAAATTGCACACCACTGAATTCTGATATTCAAGTCTTAATCAATCAGCTTGATTGATGCACCGCTTATCTTGTAGACAATTCGAACTATACTGTATAGCATAAATTCGATCGTTGATCATTTATCCCTATTACCAATAATTGCGACAAAAGTATATTTAAAATCTACACCAGCAGCCTAATTATTTGTCATCGTATTCTAATCGCACTTGGCCTCAGATTCATTCTATCAGCTCATCTGTGAATAAATTGCCTTATATTTGTACTTGGCAAGTCTTTAGTAAAATACTTAAACGGCGCCTTCAACGTACAATTGATAATCCCCCATCATTTAAATAATGTATGTTTACATTCAATAATAATAATAATCTCCTATCATTCAAACAAAGAGTGGGTTTCGATCTCACCATCTGCAACTGATTTTTAGAATCATTCACTATGGAACAACATCCATTCGCCATCTTCTTAAATTTCGCCCATAAAATTGATACGGTTTTATATCAGAATACCGTTCAAATGGGATAATACTGTCCGCTAATTAGTTTCACTGTGCGTTTCTTAAACCAATGTCAGCTCTGTGTGACTTTCGGCGACACTGCCTCAAAACCTTTTATACAAAAAAAGTACGTATAAACTCAAATGGTGTTCTAACTACTATTTGCTGATAACCTGGTAATCCGCTGTCGTGATCTTAAACGATGTGAGACTATTCTTCAAGAAGTCATAAAATAATAAACTCGTTTTTTCAACAATAAAAATTAAATCTGTCCACTTCTATAGAATTCTCCGCTGTTCACATAAAGTCAACGTTTCAATGAAATTTGGCCTCGTGTAAACTGTTCACAGATTACATATCTCGACTTGATTTTAGGTCATAACGCTAAAAGATAAATTATTTCGGATCCTTTTCATACAAAGATTAGAATTTGCTGTGGAAGAAATAACGTTTTATAGAATATATCAAGTCTAATGAAACCGAATTACAACAATGATTTCCTCGAAGAATTTAAATTCCCTTGCATACACCATCGACTCACGCACGACAGAACTTCGCATATTCCGCAAAAACTTTAAATTCTTGAACATCGTGGGATCGAAAAAAAAATTACGTTTGCAGCAACTGAGAGACTTATTCTCCCATTTGCAAAAGTAGAACACGACGAAATGTAATTTTCCACGTTAAACCATACGTGCGGTTATAATAACATTTTTTTTGACAGTGTAGAACTTAATGATTTTGAAAAAATAAACTGCATAAAAAAGTAGTTAAAATCACTCAATTTTTATATATAAAGAGAACACAAAGCTTTTCGGCTATTAAATCATTATCGTGTGAGCATAAAAAAATATATATATATATAAATATATTCAATTTATAAAAAAATAAAAAAGGAAAAAGAAAACAGAAAAAAAAATTGGAAAATTGATTTTTGTTGTTTATTTTTCATTATTTCATTTCAATTCTGCAAGACTGCTGGATGACTCACATTAAGTCGGTACTTACGTGAAATTACTATAACCCGACGCATATTAAATCACCACGTCGATCCGGACGTAAGGTCAATGACTCCGCAGTCTAAACTGTGAACAGACTTAGCTGAATAATTCACACCAACCGCTCTATAATTAGATTAATATTTCTGAAATGGAATAATTATCGCTGACTAAACATCTTCGGGAAAATTAAGCGATATCGCAATTTTTTATCGTAATCAATAATTCGATATTTTATATATATATATATATGTTCGCTTACTATTTTATCGAATAGCCATAAAGCCGGCACTATCAACGGAATATACATGACCATGTATGATACGGTGGTATAGTCGACCAATTCCGGCGATATAGTATAATACTTGACGATTACGTTAGAAATGATGACGAACTGAGCGAATTGCAGGGATACCAATAGCGTGTAGAAAAAATGCATGGCCAACATCAGCCATCTTTTGCCGTATAAACGAGTTTCTACGACGTATTCGGTATTATTCGTTGGTTCCGGTTGTCCGATGACGGCCATCCTCACGGAGGCGTTTTGTTTGCAATGATTAGGATTGCCGTTATTAACGACCACCATTATTTCGGGTTTACTTACTCGCAGACAACTGTTCAATATACAAGAAACGCGGTGTTCTTTCATTTGCTTATTTGATAATCGATTCGATATTAAGGATAGACTCGTTTCATCGTTAATACGCGATCGTCCGACAAAAGTCTTCTCGAAAGTTCCTGCAAGAAAATAAAAATATTTTTAATTTACGTTTATTGTGCAGCGAAGATTTGAACGAAATAACGCGTAAGAAACGGAAAAAATATTATTTCGTAATTTTCGTACGTGTTTGTACGTATATGTGTGCAAACTAAATATACACGAGTATAGAATAGAGTGGAGGAGACCGACTATACTGTGAGAATAGACCTGACTATGTGCCTATATTGGCTCGCTCGTTTTAGGGAGGGTTATAAAGTTTCACTTCGAAACATCTACTAAAAGTATATTTAAGTTTTATAAACGTTATAGAATGGTTAAAAATTAACGCGGAAAAACAGAAGCTCCGTTCTTTACTAGGGGACGTCAAATCCTCCATTAATGGATAATAAATGGTAAGGGTATTAATTAAGGACGCGTTCGTCATTTAGGAGTTATTCCGAATTCTCGTTTAACATTTAACGTTAATATTAAGAATCGACCGCGTGAAAGATCCAGAATAACGGTTAAAAGACACTGGAATGCAAAATTATGTGGACTTGAAGAGGACGGCAAGTGATCGTGTTGTGTGGCGCGGGATCGTGTTGGGCGAATCAGCCAGATGGCTGTTACATAACCATCATCATTAAGTCTATCCATCTCATTGCGCGTCTATATAATAACGCATGAAACATTCATTCGCAGCTAATTCATATTGATAGTATATTAATATAGAATAATTTCTTCAACTCTATTCTTTTTAATACCTCATTTCAGTTTTCTTACTTTCAGTAAGTTTGTTTTATGAGTTAGAACACAATTTGGTCGTTAAAGGTCCTGTTTATTACCATTATTCTTATACAGTCATTATGCCTGGCTCGATTAACTGCTCCCTTGCATGGGAATATGCGCGTACGATTTTTATTCGGTCCTGTTTTTTACATTTGTGAACTAGTGTGTATGTGTTAATGCGCATGTCTCGAGAGGGAGCTTGTTAACACGGGAATATGTTCGGATATTCCTGTTTTTCGTTGTATTCGTATATATGCTCTGGTATAAAAGGTATTTTATTTCGTGTATCATAATTTCGGAACAAAGACAATTTATTAATAAAACTAAAAGAACGTATTAATAAACCGGAGTTTACGTTTCAAGCAACATGCCGTCTCCATCATCAGAACTAAACTAAACTAATTGCGATGTAACAAGCTACTGTCTCTTAACTATATTGATAATAGTAATACATCTGATTATTGGTTCTCAAAATCACCGTTCTCCACGCCGGATCAAGTCGGAAGGCGTTGAAGTTCTTGAATTTTTTAAAAGCTTCCCCAAACAATTTTTTCAACTAACCGCTTGGCCAGAACTTTTCTATCCTCAAATCTTATTGCGTGCCCTGTAACCGGTTGTGGTCCGGGCACGGATGATTTTTCAACGTTTAGTAATTTATTTTTCCATTTTTTAATGTACGATATCTAGTTTCATTTTTCATCATACTTTTAGTTTATAATTATTCCGTAAGTGCGTGCACTGTAATTGTGTGTTTTGTACGCCGTAATGTTCTGTAAATAAATATAATCGATAGTACGCGCGAAGTTATTCTCCTTACGCGGTCTCACTAATTTTGTTTTTTTTTTGTTTTCTTTTGGCCCAGCTTGCGCCAAACCATTTAGACAGTTTAAACCTTTATCTAATTAGTTTAAATTTCAACGTCACAGCGTTTGATAAATTTATATAAACTAATTATAACAGAAGACAATGGATCAGAAACATTGGATACTCACGGGTAATGTGGTCTCACCAATTAATTCATCGACGGTTAATATGAAACTACTCATTCGACGCAGACTAACATCTGTCCTGGTTTAGTGGTCGGTCTCCAATAGCGCGCTATAAAAAAAATTACAACTAATTCTGTAGAATCATATTAAATCGTCACCGATACACAAAACGTACGCCTCGTTTCATATTTATTTTCGCCTATATAAATAAATTATCCAAAAATTTAGACGACACACGCAAAACGTATTACGTCGATTAATGTAATTATAGGAGACTACGTCACTGGTAAATCTCACCACGCGTTATTCCAGCTATAAGGAGATTCGCTCACAACACAATCATTTATGGAACGCGTTTCGCCAAGTTATAACGATCAGAGGGTACAGTGTCTTACTGATCCTCTGTCTCATCCTGTGTAACCAATTTATAACGAATCCTGGGTAGTAACAGCCTTTATTTATTTATCTTTTTTTTATACCTCTGGCGATTTATTATTAGAATCTTTATAATTTTAACTTTGTATTCTATTGACGAGAATGTTACATCGACTAGATTAACTTTATTTATAGGTATTTTTTAAATTTATTTCGCGATTAGATATATTCTTTAATATATATATATATCTAAATATACATAGCCTAATGCTCTCCTCGTTTAACGCATAACGTCTTAATCTATTATTACGCGATTATCTTACTACGACTGCGAATATGAACAACCGGCCAGGTTAAGTTCTCCCAGTATGTCGACGATACTACTTGCATAGTTCAGTTATTTACAAATACCGCTATATGGTTTCGAATTCTATTCTATTCATTGTACTGATCATTATTATATCTAACGTATGGGGGAAATTTCGTACTTATAACTATCTGCATATCGACAATCAGTCTATTTTATCAAATGTATACCCTCGCCGTATAAACAGATTTCTTAACTCTATATAATTTTTCAATAGCTTCGACCGCTTTAAGAATATTTTTATTTTTATTTTATATTTTAATAGTTATTATTAATTTCGTAGGTACCCCAATGCTCTTAAAACGTCATTATATATATATATATATATATATATATATATATATATATATATATATATATATATATAATCTTGTATTACGATTAATTAATATGATTCATTAAAAAACTGATATTTATTATCGTAAGATAAATGTTATCAGGTATGTACTTAGCATGGAGCATATGCTGCACATGTGTTATATATATATAATTTTGTATTACGATTAATTAAAAAATTAATATTTATTATCGCCCTTTCGATTAAGTTATTAGGTTTCATTTCGATAAGTTTATGGTACGACCTTTCGGAGGTTTATATATTACTTTCCCGTTCTTTATATATATATATATATATATATATATTATTTTGTATGTACTCTTTCATATTTATCGCTGGTTCTTTATTAAAACGCACTCTCTCTTTGTTAACCATAGAGACGTGCCCGAATGTCCGCGGAATTATCCTCGTTCCAAAATTATGTCATCGTCCGAATGCCGTCTGTCAGTAATTAAATCAGCGACGATCGATACACTATAACCGGTTGCGATAACAATACGGGTTTTCTCCGGTAGTAGCCACTTAAAAACGCGAATGGCCTTGTAAAAAAATAATAATATTTCAATAACGCTGCGATATTTGAGAGAGAAAGAAAAATTTTCTCTACAGTCGACAGACCTGCCGCGGCTATAACGAAATTCGTACCCGGAATTCAGGTTAATCGAGAATTTACCCAGCCAAATATGCGAACAACTATTACTAGGAAGGAATTATTTTAGATAGACACCGACAGTTTATCCCGGAGGAAAACCCAATCCGATTGAACGAAATCCTAAGTTTAAACATTTTTTCCTCGTTCTTCCATATTTAATCGAAGAAATTTCGTGATAAATATATCGTGACAATAATCAGCCATAGAATCGGAAGACACGACGTAAATCCATGGACACTTATAACGGAATTTCCCATCCATAACTTCCACACATCTTGTACTATGTTTGACGATTATGATGATATGTATACATACATGTACATAGCTTATTATATAAAAAACATATAATATTTATATTATATATATATATATATATATATATATATATATATATATATATATATATATTTAAAATAGGTATGGTCTTTACAGGTTATCCAAAGTGATAACGTACGAACTCACTCATATTTCTATAAACTTGGCTAACTTCTCTAGAAATGTCGTCATGTCTGGTAACAGTTGTAAATTGGGGGCACGGCAGAAACCTCCACGCGGTGCTCCTGGAAACGATATTAACGGTTTACTGTTGATTTCAGCTAACTCTGCCACTACGATTGCGCGCAAGATATTGGAAAAAGAAGAAACAAACTATAAGAAACGAACTAGATAATGAGCTCAGACAACCGAAATAGCCCTTTTCAGGGCTGCTCTAGTCGAAGATTGGATCTCGCCTCCAAATCCTACAACTTAATATAGAGAGAATCAGCAGAGCCAAATGCGAATTTCTTGCGAGGAAATACAGCAATAAGGTAGATATCATAATCTTACAAGAAACGCATACTGTTTCACATTGTGAACTGTTCCTTTTGAAATCTCCGAGGTATATGAACATTCTGTTTTCGAAATGAACCATTGGACGCTTGGTGGTACACGTTTATGATGGAGCATCCTTCAACTTCGATAGCGATTACGAATTCATTATTTTCAGACGCTTTGTACTTCACTTTGTAAGAGATGATTGAGTTTTTGATGTAAGTAGCTATTCCATACTGTTTAGGGCTAAAACACATTAAGCGGTTTCGACCGAAGCGTTTCCCGAAAGTAAAATCGAGTCGGTTTCAGATAAATACGTTTCTTATGGTGTAAACACACACAGCGACGAAACCGCCTGTCGGTTTTAAAACCGACGCGTTTTGTGATTGTCTGGCGTGAAACGCGGCGTTTTATAGAAGCGTTTCTCGTTTGTATTCATTCAGATGTATTAAACCAAACACGGCGTTTTTCAAAACGGTTTTTGTTTTTATATACGTTCATTTTATACTCCGTTTTTCCTGGTAAATATATAAAACGCCAAGAAACCGACAGGCGGTTACCGCTTTAAAAACGCTAGAAAACCGACGAATGTGTTTTACGCATTTAAAACCGACTCGATAAACGCGGCGGTCAAACCGCTAAGTGTGTTTTTGCTCTTATGGTGCACTAAAACGCAAGCTACGAAAAGCGAACTACCGAACGATGATGTATCATTAAGTCCGTTCGATCGTACGAATTAATAAGCGCTTGTAAATCAATCAAAATTAGAAAATCCGCAGGACTAGACAATATATATCCGGAATTTATCAAGCATTTTGGAACAAATACCAGGACTTTCGTATTAACACTGTTTAACCAAATACTCGAGACTGGTCAACTCACTGTAATTAAAAAATCTAAGGTTATCGCCATCAAGAAGCTTGGCAAGGAAGGGACAGATCCAGCAGACTGTAGACCAATGTCGCTACTAAGTACAATATACAAGCTACTCGAACGACTAATACATCAAAGAATAGCCCCTTTAATAGACAATGTACTTCTACAATTTCAAGCAGGCTTTCGTCAAGGAAGATCATGCTGCGATCATTGCTTTAACTTTGTACATCGAATCTGGTTTTCAAGAATGCCTGAAGACATCAGCAGTCTTTATCGATCTTACTGCTGCCAAAAATAGCTCAGGCAGTTCCTAGTGGTAAAATCGTGACTCTACTTGGAATTATGATGGCTGACAGAAGATTCGCGGTGTATACGGGCGCAGATCATATCCGGTGGCCTACCACAAATAATGACCTGAAACAAGATTCAGTGTGGTAGGTCTTCCAAGTGGAGAAATTTCAGTATGCAGACGACATTGTACTTGCAACTCGAAGCAAGCACTTAAAAAATGGCGAGGACGTACTCACAAAAGATTTACACAGCTTGGATGAATACTGTGCTAAATGGAGACTCAGGTTAAACCCGGTAAAAACAGAACCTTTGGGTGTTCCACTTCAACTCACAGATGACAAAATCTAAAATACACGTTAAACTCAACGGCAAAGATTTGCCTTTTAACCCAACGCCAAAATATTTAGGCGTCGTTATTGATCGAACTGTCACATACAAAGAGAACTCCGAAAAAATAGCTCAAAAAGTGAAGACAAGAGTAAACCTTATCGCTCGACTTACAGGTACAGCTTGGGGAGCAGAGACAGAACTCATCAGGACTGCTACACTGGCACTAGTGTTTTCAGCTGTAGAATATTGTTGCCCAGTTTGGATGGCCAGTTCATATGCTAAGAAGATCGATACACGACTGAACGTAACACTACGCTTAATAACCGGTACGCTAAAATCTACTCCTACTATGTTGCTTCTCGTGCTGGCAAATATATTTTCACCGCACATCCGCAGAGAAGAAACATTCGAACGAGACTGGGCTAAATATAACAGTACGCACTTTCACGTAGCAAAATTTATCAAATATCCCCCACTTACACGTCTCTGCATCAGGAAACTAGCATGGCTGACGGCTAACGAGCTATTTTAATAAAGGACTGATTGGGCTACATTCACTAGAGGAAGGCGCAGAAGACTGGCTGTCGAACGCAAATTTATATTGCAGGATATCTCTTAGTAAGCGCGTAATTGATACGATAATAATAATAATAATAGTTGCAAAGTCTCAAGATGCAGAAGAGACGATACATTGCATGGACGACTGTGTATTGATAGAAATAAAACTTAAATAAGCTAGTCACAGGAGCGAATAATCGGTTTTTATTTACTTTTATTTTGATTTTTTTCATTCGTTGACGTATTCTTAAATGTAACATTATGGATGGACAAGTATATTCTTTCAATCCGTAATATTGCAATAATTTAAAAAGAGGGCCGTTATTTTACTTAGATTATTGTAAAGTACGTGACTTATTACGACAATCAATGTTCACATAATTTCGGTCCATAAACGGACAAAATTTTTCGACATATTTCAGTTTTATGTAACGTGTCGTCGTCGGTTTTAATGACGCGTTTAAAAAGAAAATTTTGGATAATAAAGTGATCGGGATGGCCTAGTGGCTAGAGCACGGACTACGGCGAACCACCACGCACAACACCATATGCGCTCTAGTAACAATACGAGGCACTACGAAAACACGCGGGGCTGCATTGTGTCGTGACAAGAAAGGGATTACAATCAGTCATTGTTTAAAGTCAACGATTGCCTTGTACGCTACTTTCACCGTACAACAAAAAATATGTATAGGTAAGTAGTCGCCCACCACCGATACGGATACGGTGATGAATGAAAAATAACCGAAAGAAGAAATCGGTAGATAGGAATTTCGGTAGAAATCGGCGATAATTGTCGCGCGAGCCTAACCGTTTTTTTCACCTACGGAGCAGTCGATGTAAATATTTGCCTAAGGAAAACGGTTAGACGAGTACATTCAACGTCTGTTGACAGTTGGATCAATTTATGTTGTACTCACTCCTTCAAATGTGTTTCCTACAATACTAGTGTATATATATATAATAGACGCTATAAAATGTGCCTGTATTTGTAATACAATTGTGTAGATAGCAAATAGAACGCGAAGAAAATTCGTTCGAACCCTGAAGTATATATTATTTTCCACATACATTTGGTAGATTCGGTTATTTACTTTTCAATAATATCCAATCTTTCAACGACACTTATCAACATTTTTAACGATCAACTTTTTTGAAAGTATTCTTATTTTCAAAACTCGTCCTTATGTTTTTCTTTTAACAATAATTCTTTGAAATTTCTTTACACACGTACGTTTTAAAATCTATTTCTACGTTGGTTGAATCGACGAAGCTAAGTAATATTCCGGAACTAGATACAAACGGCTATGTCGAAGATATTTAACTTTTATTCTATAGCTTTATATATATATATATTAGTAATAAACTTAAAAAAAAAATGTTTAAATCGTACCGTACGTTATTTTAAGAACTGGCAAATTAATATTAATCCAAACAAAACTACATATTTTTCAGTCACAGCACATAATACAATTCCCATAGCGAATAAACCTATTCATTCAGACTAATACGCTATTCTTGGTGTCTTTCTCGATCGCCGCCTAAATTTTACTAGGGCCATTTATTTCATATGAATCATATTAAAGTGAATAAATACCTATATATTTCATTCCTGAACTTCCGTATTAAAATAATTCTTTATAAAACTCTAATACGTCCGGTAATAACTTACGTGGTCTTCTATTTCAAATTCTGCATATAAACAACTCCAATACAAAACAGATGCCTCCGATGCATATTAAATCGAAATACGAAAGAATCTCATTTATGCGTGAAATTACTAACCTACCCAATATTAAGGATTAAGTATATCCGCTAAATTCTTCACTCAGTGTTTATCTCACACTAATCTACACATTAGTCGTATTGGAGATTACGATTATTTCAGGCGAACTAAAAACTATACATACGAATTCAGCGGCGTAACCAGACTTGGTTGAAGAGAGGGGTTCAAACAAAACTAAATTATAACAATAAACCCAGGTTAAATTAAACTTTAAGGAAATAACCAAAACTCAAGTAGATTAAACCCCAAAGCAATCCAACTCGTCAGAGTTATTTTTATACTCATTAGACGTCGAATATGTAATTCTATTAGAAGCAATAGACACGGTAGAAATATTTAACGTCACTCAAACACACTAATAGTACGTTATTGAGGACAGATGAAGATGATTAAAAAGTAGAATAAATTCCGCGAAAAAATAAACGATAAATAATGATTTTATATTTTTTGAAGGAATAATACATATAACTAAATTTAAAATTTAATATCTATTCTTCGCGTTTTTCTATAAAATTCTTCCAGTACCTCCAATATTACAAAAACTATTTATTTACTTCAAAAACAACGAAATTTAAATAAAATAAATGAAAATAAAAATAGGTCTAACAAATGCAAAACTGCATTTAACAACGAGTATATATTTTCTTATTATCAGATTGATTCCAAAGGGGGGTGTCAGACCTCCTAAACCACGTCCTGGCTACGTCATTGTACGAATTATAAACATAGACGTCTAAAACACAATCTTCGATTAATCTTATTAATTATATAATATTAATTTTGTTTTGTATTAGAATCGGGGTAACCTTGTCCTAATCACATTGTAAATGATAAATAAATTACTTTCATGCATGCAGGTTTTACAGGTTTTAGTGGTATTTTTTTCCTGTTAATTTTCATTATATATTTTAATATAAAATAGTGATGATTATTATAGCAGTTCACTGTGGTGTGGTATTTTTACCAGTAAACATTTGTATGTAAATTTTACATATATATATACATATATATATATATATATATATATATATATATATATATATATATATATATATATATAGGGAGAGAGAGAATTGGTCGATTAGTTCGCAAATCGATTCAAACAGCAGGAGCGGCTCACGAAAAAGAACGATGATCCTCAAAGAATTATTTACGTCGAATACCGATATATCATAGATGGTCGATCTGTTCTCGAATCGACAAATCGGTAATTCGCTTAAAGAGCGAAAGTGAGCGGTGAATAATGAACGATGATTCTTTTCTAATCGACTGAACGCTTTACACAAACTGAATCTCGGTGAAATTGATAACTCTCGGAAAGCTCTCGTTCAATGAACAACCCGTTTAATTAGCAATAGCACTCCTTTCGATTATCACGTTAATCGGCGCTGTTCTGTATGGTACATTTTTCATCGTCTGTTTCTTCCGTGAGCGCTTTTCCAAAATATCGGCAATCGGGCGATTATTTAATAGTCTTAAATTTAAATCAATCGATAATAATCGTTTCTACTTTAAATATAGAAACGCGGAAAAAGGGTTAATAAACAGGTGTATGTTTGGAGCGTGCTTATGTATGGTTCCGAAAGTTGGGTTATAAATAAAAATGAAGACAGAAAACGATTAGAAACGTTCGAAATGTGGCGTTGGTGAAAAATTTAAATAAAACAAAAATGTGAACGTGCTTAGGACGATTAACGAAAATCGTCGCTTAATGAAGAATCTACGATAGAAGTCTGACATACCGGAAACATTGTGAAAATATCGAAAGAAGAGAGTTTTAACTGGAAACGGCATTATACGGAAGAAGAAGAAGAAGAAGAAATTTATTTATTGACATAAATTCATTAAAAGTACAAAAGTACAAAATAATAAGAATTACGCGTACCGGAATTATAATATCCTTACCGGTAATAAACAAAATTCTTTATGTAATAAATCTTATAGTATATTTACTAGATTACAGATATAAATATATAAAACGCGGGAAAAAATTTGAAAAAAAACCCACTCCGTAAAACGCTTTGTATCACATTAAGCATACGAAAAGGAATATTAATTATACGGAAGTTTATAATAACTGGTCAAAAGAAAATGGATTATCTTTTTCACCCGCAAAAACCAAAGTAATGCACTTCTGCCGTATTCGCCATTGCGCTCATCAATTTAATATTATTTTGGATAACAGAATACTAAATTCTACACCATCCACCAAATATTTAGGTCTGATATTTGACGAAAAATTAAATTGGAGAATGCACATCAACCACTTGAAAACCGAATGTTCACAACGATTAAACCTTCTCAGGAAGCTATCTCACACAACATACGGCGCAGATAAAACATCACTTTTGAGAATATATCGCTCCCTAATAAAATCTAAATGCGATTATGGTTTCCCGGCTTATTCATCAGCTAAGCAATCAGTGTTAACATTATTAAATCCAATTCACCACTCAGCTCTAAGGTTAGTTTTAGGCGCTATTCGGTCGACACCCATAAATAATCTGTTTTATGAAGCACAAGAATATCCTCCAGACCTACACCAAGCCTATTTACTCCTAAAATTCCACACTCATATTCATACAACTCCTAACCTCCCCATGCCCATAACTTCTCTACCTTCTGTTCTTACTCGACCATACTTAAAATCCACGCTCCAGTATAAGGTCAAATCCATCCTACACAATAAACTATGCACCTCATTACCTAACTTCTACAGCAACATCCTTTTCCCAATACCGCCGGTCTCGTCCCATCCTTTATCCTTCGATACCTCTCTCCTGGAACTATGTTGTCCTACTTCTCAAAGTCGTCTACATTCCTCCTTTGAAAATTTAATAAAGCGTTTCAATCATTACAACATCCTATACACGGACGGTGCCAAAAGAGACAACCAGTGCGGTTGCGCAGTTGTATATTCAAACAATGTAATTCGATTTCCGCTTCCACAAAACTTCAACGTTCTTTCTACAGAGCTGTACGCAATTTCAATTGCCGTTAATGTGGTTATTGAAGAACTAAAAAACAATGCTGTTATCTGCACCGATTCCTTGAGCTCCATTAAAAGTCTCCAAAACAGATCACACCACCAACATCCTTTGGCCAAATCCATCTTAGCCAACGCATCAGAGTTTACCAGAAAAATTATTCTCCTCTGGATTCCAGGGCATAACGGCGTGGGATCAAACGACAGTGCAGATGCAGCCGCAAAAGAAGCGTGTCTAATATCACCTATTCCCGCTATACCAATTCCAACGAAGGACTTCCTTCACACCATACGATCTAAATTATCCGATAGAGCAAACGAAGGATTTTCAAACCTGCAGCAATACAACGTCAACTGGATAAAGTCAACTACATGTTAAAACTCAAACAGGAGAAACGAAGTAGTCCTGTGCCGTGTACGCTCAGGCCACACACTGCTTACTCACAAGCACTTATTTACTAATAGTGACCAACCGAAATGTACCGCATGCAATATTCCTTTAACTATTCCTCACTTGCTTACTACCTGTCCGTTATATTCCTCCGAACGTACAATTGCAAACCTTCCAAACTCTCTCCCAAATATTTTACAGCATTCTCCTACATCCGAATCTAGACTCCTTGCCTTCCTTCATTTATCCAGAATCTACCCGTTAATATAAATTCCTCCCGTGCCTCTGGCCTTAGTAGCAGTACACGGCACGGTTATCAACGAAAAAAGAAGAAGAAGAAGTTTATGCTGTTCTCGCATGCGGAAAAAAAAAGTCGATATTACAGTAAATAATATGGCGCCTATCGTAAATGGATATCTTAGACTAACGAAAATACATAATCTATACATTATTAGTGGTATTGCATCTTCCGACATAAGGATGAAGGTAGCTGCTGATATTGAGAGAACAAAGCAAATTTGAAATAATCCTATTTATAATCAAGCTGCGTTGACTCCGAAAAAGTTTTCTGGCTACAACAACAGAGATCGCGAAGCGACTTCTTGAAAAGTGGCGGTGCCAAACACCGACACCAATGATGGAAAACAGGAAAAGCCAGCAGGAGGTGTAAACTATGCCTGTCAATCTGGAGAACACTGAATCGAATTGCGTACGGACACAAACTCGGTGAAATTGGGTATCAGTGTAAGTACAGGGTTAGCGTAAGTGCAGGCGATGGAACACCTACACCTGATGGAATGTAGACTATGCGGAGTTCGGTGTAATATTGACAATATAATTAACGCGAACCCCAAGCCTTTACCATATTAATCCGAATGTAAGGGTCAGATTTGAAAAAAAAAAAAATGAAACTACATATTGGACACCAATCGAAAGATTGAAAAAAATTTATATTTTCGACATTTATGTTCGAGCGTGTTTTAATTTTAAATTCGATATAATTTCTTTTTCATGGTTTGAAAAAATATAAAGACGTATTATTCTCGTTTTCACATTCGAAAATTTAACTAATATCGTTTAAAATTTAAGTAACATCCTTTCTCGTCGTCTATAACGAAATTAACCGAATTGTAAATAGTTTAAAGATAAACACGTTATCAGCGGTTAAATTAAAAACTAACGAACATCGGCAAAAATATTATCGCCGGCGCGTATATTTTAGGACAGGCTTTTTTATCGGTTATAATTTTTAACGAATTATTATTAATTGGACGGATTTTAACAAAATACTCTCTCTTAATTTCGACTTGTATTTTCCTCCTAACCGAGACGTTAGCCTAACTTTATTTTCTTCTAATTTAATCGCGGTAAATTTGTTAACGCGTACTATATATAATTTGCGAGAGATAAAAAATGCCAATCGATCGATTTAATTAACGACGGGACGACGTTGATGATATTAATAATTTTAATAACGATAGTCAAATCAAACTGTTTTTATTTTTTTTTTAATATAAAATAAATAAATAAATAAATAAATAACTTTATTCGGTAAACAGCGCGCAATATAACTGCAAAGTTATAATAATTATGCTCTATATTTCTTTCCAAGTCGTTTTCTTATTCAGCGCCACATCTGCATCGTCTTCATTGAATTTTAATTATTTTGCGAACTCCGATGAATGTACATTTTTAAAATTTTTTACAGTTTTATCGGTTAATAATCAGACATTTGGCTTGTCCCACTAGTCATTTAATCACTATTGTACTTCTACTTTTGCCTATTACCATATTTCCTACGCAAGTATCGTGTTTCTGTGACTTGCATTATACGTAATATACATCATCATCATCATCTGGTGCAACAGTCCGTAGACTGGTTCGCGCCATGCTTGTCTTTTTCCATTCATATCGATTAGTGGCCATTCTTTTCATTTCCGAGTAACTGGAGTAGTCGGAATCCCTTTTCGGGTTCTCTATACAGCTTAATCGCGGTCTTATTCATTTTCCGGAGACATATCCTTCAATTCGCAGTGATCCCTCATGTCTTAACACATGCCCCATTCAACGCAGATTCCGTTTTTTAATCTGGTTCAATACTTGTCCCCTTTCATTGACCCGTTCCAAAATTTCTTTGTTTGTTATTCTCTTCATCCAGCTTATTTTAGCACCACATTTGAAACATATATACATGAACAATAAAAAAAAAAAAAACATTTAAAACGACCAAATTTAATATTTTAAAAGATCATAAAACTTTTCTGCTATTAAGCCATTTTCAAGTGGGCTGAAATAAAAATAACTAGTATGGTAAACAACTGAAATGAATAGCCTAAGTTATTATTTTGTATAAATTTTATATTGTTGTATCGTTTTCATTTATTTTTATTTTACTTCCTTTGTGTTATTGTTGTGTATAAATTGTATATTAACGCTTGTAGTATACTCACTATAAGATAAATACTGTTTTATCGCGTTGATAATTTTTGTAAATCGTGTATCTAAATAATATGTTTTACATTTTCAATTTTTATAAATACGTATACCTTTATAATTTATATTTTTTTATATTTACTCGATACTCCCCTAACAGCCGAAAGCTTTGCGATTATAAAGAATTTTTTTTACCGATTTTATATATATATATATGGGACATTCCAATAAGAGAGGGTACGTGTGTGTGTGTAAGAGGTATTAACAATAACGTTTTGTTTATTTAAAGGGCCAATGCACGCTACCGTGTATGGAACACAATATTGTATATATAATAACCGTCCGTCTTCTTCGGGTCACTCATAAGAGTTCTCTCTATTCACAGTTTTTTTTTCTTTAACTTTTTCTACTAACTTACTAGTTGATTATGAATATCATTCCCCATTTCGATCGTTGTTGAGCACCTTTCTTTACCTATATTATTGCATTTAAACTTGTATAAATACATTAAAAATTATCTACGGTTCACCTCAGAAGCAGTATTTTATAATATACACCCCGTATAAAATTAATTATTTCGTGTCAAAATTTGATAATGTGTGATTAAAAGGGTTAAATGTTAATTCCGATAATCTATCTAGGTTGATATATATATATATATATAATAATGATAATAATAATAATAATATAAAACAAGACGCAAATTTATCAAAAAGGCAACTGTCTGATAGACACGTTGATAAAAGCATAATTATATGTGGCTTACAAAATATGCACATACCCCATGTTGTCGTTATCACATATGTCTATAAACGTGCATAAATAAGAATAACTCAAATATAAAAAATACAAAACAACAAACGAAAGAAAGGATTTTAATGTTATATGTAAATTAATACGTTTTAAAATTAGAAATACAATATATATATATATAAATAAATAACGAAATGATGATAAAAAACATATTCGAAAATAACAAACGAAAAAAAAAAAATAAAACCAAATGGAAAGACGTTACATTGTGGTAGACGATGTTACATATCTAGGCCAAATAATCTCCTTTACAGATGGAACAGAAGAAAAAGTATACAGCAAAATAACGCTGGGATGTAAACAATAAAATACTAAGAGATAAATCGAAAACGGAAGATGTTTTACAAAGCAAATAAGTGAAACGATGTGCAATTGGTATGGACATGTTATTCGAATGGAAACAAATAAATGGACAAGCAAATGCACTGAATGGTTTACCATTGGACAGGAAAAGATTGAAGACCGGAAACGGGATAGAGAACGAAATTATTTGGATGCGTAAAACAGATAATCGTTTGGACTCGAAACAGGTGGAAGAAAAATATGTGGACATCTGTAGATTTGAAGAAGCTAATGTTCGACAACGGACTTGTAATATAAATATACATTTTTAATCGTGTTAAGTACTGCAAATTAACGTAAGTTTGTAATATCATAAATGTGTGTTTAAAAAAATGAAAATAAAGACTATTGTAATTTTATGTATATATATATATGTATGTATATATAACAGAAACATTATGGCTGTACAGTCCGATGCCAAAATTCGTGACTAACCCATTGTACCTTTTTTTTTTGCGTACGAAATGGTCTAGCATTGAAGACGCTAATGTTATTCTTGTACTATACAGTGGCTATCGTGAATGGATATATGTATATATGTATATATGTATACGTTATATATAGAAAGAGAGAAATAAATGTTATGGATACACTTACCTTTTATGAAAATATAATTCTTAATTCTTATTCAATAAGGATCCCTGCGTTTCTTTTTCTTCGAACTAATTTATATTCTAGCTTAATTTAAAACTTTAAAATTAGCCGTAAATAGAAAATTTACGCGAAATAATTATTTTCCGTCGAATACGATCGAAATTTAAAATATTATTCGTTTATTAAAAAAACAAATTAATTAATATCTTATAATAATAAAAATAACAAACGCGCCTTACGTCGACTGTAAGCGACATATATAAATGGACATGGATTAAACCGGAGTGTCGGAACAACTCCTTATCGAAGGTAACGTGTATTTTGTTTGTAATTAATCATAAACCGTCCAGTGGAATGCAACGCATTACGAAGCCATCGAACACGTTTGGAAGTGTTGGTGATGTTTAGCCGGACTTGTCGGCGCGCGGGGATTTATTCCCTATCCCCGGCATACCGGCGATCATTTATTTTATTACAACTTTCTAATCTAGTTGTATTTGTTTTTTCCTTAGATCTATTCGCGTCATGATCGGAAGTTTCCGTTTTATTGTGGAAAAACTAACTTACATCCAGCCATAGCCGGTGGACGAGTAGAGAAGAGATTAAATCTCGAGCAGCAGCAACAACAACAACAACGGGTGTTTTCCCTTAACTACGTGGTCGTACTTTATAACGTTAGTGATCGAAGAAAGGGGTAATGCAAAAATTATAAAAGTAACGCAACACCGTCGTGATTATTTACTACAAATCGACCGATGAAAGTCCAATAAATTATAAATAAACAATAACAATAATAATAGTAATAGTGTTAATAATAATATTAATACTGATCGTCATCGTCATCATCGTAATTATATCGCTAATCATCGTTAATATTATTCGATTATTCCTATTATGAGTATTTATTATTATCATTTATTATTGTTATTACTATCATTTATTGATTATTATTATTTAACCAGGATAATAATAATAATAATTATTATTATTATTAGTATTTTTATATTATTATTATCATTTTAATTGTTATCATTATATTGGCATCGTCTTTACAAGAGATAATGTTAATATGTGATCGATATCATAATTATCAACAACGTGATTGTTCTTGTAGCATATTTGCGTCACAATTAGAAAGAAACAGTTGAAACCGTACGATCGATCGATCGGCGCCGAAGCCGAAACTTTATTCGATGAGTCGGGTGCGGGTTCAACTATAAATTTAAAAATTGAACATTTGTTTTTTTCTTTCGTCTGTTTCGGAATAGATCGTTATTTGGCAATTTTTTATTTTCAATACGGGGAATGATTACAGGATGCACTTTACTAATTTTATTGGTCCCATATAATTAGGCAGTAAGCGCATAGAATCGACTTTTTATTACGAAATGTACGCGAGGAACGTATTTATCGTTAAGAATATGAAGTAATTAATACGAGATTATTTGAGCATAAGGAATTCAAAAATAAGATATAAATTACATATATAAACACACATACACATATATATATATATATATATATATATATATATATATATATGTGTGTGTGTGTAAAAAACTACTAAAAAAAATATCAAAAAAGCGAACATTTACTAAATGACGATTAAACGAAACAAACAGGAATAAACGCGGATGTCTTTAAAATAACGAAAGATCGTGTGTAAAGAGAGAAACTAAAGACCGACCGAAGGTTCGGTTTCGGTTTCGGTTTCGGCTAGTTTCGGCCAAATATTAGCCGAAACTTCGGCCGCGCCGAAACTTAGTGTAATTATGACTCATTAATTGTCGCGCGTCGTTCGGCTAACTTCCGGTTATAATTTGTGTTTAATTACCAATATACTTATGGTAAAATTGATACTCTTTTATGTAATGAATGGAATGTTTTAACGAACCTCACAGCCTGTTTGAAATTTTTCTATGAGGCCACACTTGATTTATCATTTGATGGCGCATGCATATCAATAGTAATACCTTTGATATCATTATTAAAGCGCAAGCTACAAGTTCGATCAGAAAAGGAAGATGAGATGCTGACAGATATGAAAAACTCATTGTACGAGTCTTGAATATCAAATTTTCTTCTATAAAAAGGCACCCTTCATTGATGGCTGCGACAATGCTGGACCCAAGATTTAAATCGAAATATCTCAATTCCAATGAAGTGGATGCTGCAATGAGAGAAATAATATCATTTTTGACAGAGGATGACGACGACGTAGAGGATCCTATACTTTCTGGTGGTGGAGAAAATGTTCCCTCAGTTTCTACAGAATTGGTATTGCCAGCCTCCAACCTACAGCAAGAAATAGAGAGTCTTTGGGATATACACGATAATATTCCTAAACAGATGCAGGCAACCATATCTGAAGATCAAAAACTGTTTTGGAAAAATAATTCATTCTTATCTGTCGGAGCCATTATTGCAACGCAATGCTGACATATATTGTTATTGGAACAGTAGTATCCTACCCTGAGAAAAGCCGTTTTAAAGTATCTTTCTGCTCCACCTACTAGTGTTCCCAGCGAGCATTGTTAGATATTGCAACTATTACTTTTTATTGTCTTTTACATGAGTTAATTGTCTGTATTTGTGTATAAAATACACCAGATTTTAATATACAATGGAAAGTTTAATATGTCTAAATAAGTTTCGGTCTCGGTTTCGGTTTCGGCTGAAAATCTTGTTTCGGTCGGACACTAAGAGAAACTAAAAAACTTGAAAAATGAATGATTGAAAGAAAAATCACTTGAAATCCAGTTCTTAGCTGACTACTATAACTTACGCGGATTCTGTGAAATCGAGTGTATTGCGAACTAGGACAATGAAAGAAAATACAATATTAGACGAGCAGCCAACTATGGACGAGTTACTATTGAAAGCATGAGAAATCCTAAATTTCCTACACTAAACGGTGTACCAGCAGATATATTTCTACGCAAATAAGTATGTTCATTTAACACCTACATTATATCGTAAGCTGCCTGAAGAAAAAATAATGTGAGTTATTTGGTAATCATTTGATCTTGTTAATAGACTTTCACTTAAAATTTTGAATCAATGAAAGCTAACTCCTAGATATAATAATTCCCTCCTGTACTTACCCGCTATATTTAGTATACAAGATACTTCCAGAAATCAGGACTTTATTCCTTAATCTAATTCCTCTACTCCTTCCGTGCCTGTTAGCTGATGTAAACGGCATGTTAATTTAAGATAATAATAATAATAATAATACTTAATATAACGCGTGATTATGGTAGCACGCTATCGACGACATTATAATATTCAGGGAGAACATTTAGTATTATCTTGGACACCTGTTTTATAAAGTTGTAATTTGTTAAAATTAGTATTTGAAACGAATCTGGAATCTTGACAATAGTAGGTAATTATCAAGGGACGAATAAGTGTTCCGTACGGAATTATTATTGAAGAAATGATTTTCCGTTAAATAACGAGGACGACACGCTTTCGGTATGCGGAAAAATTTGGTGTAGTATCGGAGATAGATTTATTTATTTATTTATTTATTTATTAGCCGTAATAATCTATAATCCACATTTATTACTTAAAATTATCGATAATTTATGTTTTAGCCTTGAAAACGGGCAAAGGCGACCGTCAACCGACCCCGTTCTAACCTGTGGCAAGCCATCCTTTGATATATATGTCTTAACATTTTAGCGAAATCATCGTCCCATTTGGTTTCAGGTCTTCCTCTTTTCCTTTTCTCATATATAATCCAATCTGCTCCCCATAGTATCGGAGATTACTTAACTCTAATTTCATCGTGTAATTCGAGAGGTATGTCGATGAAAAATTGATATATATATAACTAATGTTCCATCAACTCGAAAATTGGTACGGACTGTCGGCTGCCCACCTACCATTAGATTGATCCAGGATTACTCAAACGACTCTTTCCGATGAAGTACGTATGAGGTGATTTGCTACTGCTTTCCTCTGCTTCATTACTTTTCATTTAAAATCAATTTTTATGGATAGCTGAGTTGGTTAGAGGTGGTTTGGTCAAAAGAAGTTTTTAGACGTTTCAAGTACTACCGATACATTATTAGACCACATATTAATATATATATATATCATCTCTTCTTTCGTTATCAGTATCCGGAAGCTATGATATTATATAATGTAAGCTAGCGGACGTTGTCACTTTGATCCTGTGTTAGATTAATAATTCGTTGTATCGAATCTACCCATTTTAGCGATTTGAACGATATAACGGGCGTCGGTCTAGCTTTCTTCGTTTTTCCGTTGATCTTTCGCTGTATAATTAGTTTCTTTCTCCAGCCCGTTTGCACTTATTGTATGTGCGAAAAATCATAGCGTGCGTCTTTTGATAGTTGGTAACAACCGATGTCTGGCTTCGATTGTTATATGAACACCAACGTTGAAGTAGCCCACGATAGAATAACAGATATTCGTTCGAACTATGTTTTCGTTCATAATGAGATACGCTCGAGTGAAGTAAAAAAATGAAAAAAAAAACAGATGTAATACGAGTGAAAATTGATCGTACCATGATATATATATATATATATATATATATATATATATATATATATATATATATATATGTAACCTTCTGGGACCAGAGCTCTAACCGAAACGGGGCGCGTTCACAGTTGGTGGATAGTGCAGTGACCAGCAGATTTACTGGCCAGCTGCGAATACCAATAAGCAGTCGCGAACCAAGAGCGGCTACTGGAAGTCCCTGGCAGACGATTCCAGTAGGGACAGGGCAAGGTGACAGGAGAATGCAGATGGACAGCTTCAGGACCTGTCTACTAAAAGTCTGCAAACATCCTATGACCGTCTCTCCCTCGGCGGGTTTAGGTCGCCGTAAAGGCCTTCAAATCATTACCTAGTCAGAACCCGCTGCCTTGCGGTTAAGATGTTTTACCCAAGAGCTAAGGGAACCAAATTTAACAGAAAATGAACCCTTCATTTCCTAATCTCCTTTCATTTTGTATTTCTTACCTTTTTTCCATATCCCATAACCTTTCACTATCTTTAGCCAAATCGTACCGTTATCCGTTATGAACAGTTCATCCGTCCTGGTCTTCCTCGCTGCTGGAATAGCTGTTTCATGTCTGAATGGTAGCATGGTTTAACTTCCATGTTCCTACCATGCGCTACTAATTTTTCCTTTAACCGGCGTGTCAGGCAGTGGGCAGTCTTCTGTGGTAACACAGAATGACTTGAGTTCCCCCGGGCCTTACAGGGACCCACGTGGGAACACATTTGCGTATTGGTTCAAAAGAATGGAATTTTGCAACATGGAATATTAGGGCACTTTCAGAAAATAAGTAATTAATTAGAAGAACAGCGATAATAATGCATGAAACATAAAACAGGTATTGCAACACTGACTGAAACTAGATTGCCAGGCGAAGGCAAAATCATCGATGATACAGCAGGATACACACTAAAGACGTCACTCTGGTGGCGAAGCGAGAACGGGGTGTTGGATATTTGCTATCAACAACAAAATAACACAGTATGTCACGCAAGAAGCGATCGGTACTAATTATGTACATGACAATACACCTTTCTCACACCGATGAAGTCTCGGTTATTAGCACGTACGCGCCTATCTTAAAGAGCTCAGATAATGATAAAGATAAATTTTACGGGAATTTACAAGACGCGATAAATAAAATTCGTGTAAAAGAAACCTGTGCGTGGAAGCAACTGTTCGCGCAAAAAAAGAAACGCGCTTTACAAATCTGCAATTATGACAGCCGATGTCAACTATGTAATTTCTAAAATGCGTCATAAACATCATTGATTGTCTTTCAAGGGGTCCTCATTGATGATATATATATATATATATATATATATATATATATATACAGTGATTATAACTGTGAAATATTACCCTGTGTAAACGAAGCTCTACTAAAAATGACGTATAATGAACTCAGAGCGTTATAATTTACTTTAAACAAAAATGAGTGTATAATTTTCAACATTTTTTTAGGAAAATCTGTTCTTGAGTTCAAAATGTCCAATTTTTAAACGGACCTACGCAGAATTAACGTCTCAACGCGAACGGGAAGGCGGATTGAACAGAAGGTTCTCCTCGATTCAAATAATCCATACTTATTTATTTATGACGAAATTTCGAAGGAAGCGAATAAAATTGAATAGCCTCAAAGAGCGAGACGTGAATATATAGACATATTACGTACATACACACATATACATATATAATATATATATAGTGTACATAATATCATTCCGGTGTAATTGTCCTAGTTCCGTGTTAGAAATTTTTTTTTACTACTGCAGTAGTCAGTTTTTGGGACGTGCATCTTTTTTTGCAAAGGTTGGTTCGTACGTATCGAATGAGGTACAATTAGTTCGTAACTAAAATTAAGAACCTTTGTTTAATTTTCTAAATTCTAACAAACGTTAACGATGATTTTATTTTATAAAACGACTGTTTTTCGATTAATACCAAACGATAAAATACGAATTAACGCGAATAATATTAATAATAATAATAAGGAGAATAATACTTTAATTTGTATTTTATCTCGTTGGGAAATTTGGAGAATTATTAAAATACAATTATAACGTAAATACGCCTGTAAATGCGACGTGTCGTGAATAACTGAATATTAAAAAATACGTTACGTTTGAAATGAATTATTAATTTTCGACAAAAAAGTTAATAAAACTAATTTTGGACTATGACAAATACATTAGGAAAAGTATTGTAATAAACATTAGCTCGTAAATGTGCAAAAATTGATAAGACGTAAAATTACTCGCACGAACACAATTTTCGTTGTTTAATCACGAAAGCATTTTATTTATTTATTTCAATTGCTTTATTTTATTTATTTATTTATTTATTTAAAATCACACTTCCATTACAAGCATATGTATAAATTACACAAAGTATGTAAATATCGGTAATTACCGACTATGGGCAACATTGCACGAGCACTGTATTAATTAATAACGATAAACTAAATCTTATTTGACATTTAACTCGATTTTAATATAATTAAAATCTAATCCGATTAATGACACTTTAAAGAATAATTAACTTAAACATATAATAAATATTTTTAACGACTGAAAATCTCCCCTTCCAACACCTGCACATTTCCGAAGTATTTCAAATAAAGTTTAAAATTCGCACGCATTTATTTTTAACGCCTTCCCTAATGTCAACAAATTTCCTATTACAACCCCTGCACATCTCTGAAGTAATATTGAGTATCGACACCTGCAAATCTCAAAATTTGCTGGCGTTTATGAATAAAAATTTTAGCACCTCTCCTAACGCCCGCAAAACTCCTCTGCCGACACCTGCACATCAATATGGTAATTTTAAAATTCGTGAACTAAGTTTAAAATGTGCAAGCGTTTATGTATAAATATTTCTAACGCCTGCAAATCTTCACATCCAACACCTGCACAACTCTGAAATAATCAGGAAAGTAAGTTTAAAATCTGTAAGCTTTTTAAAATGTTTTACTTACAAATTGTCAAATACTGTCCCACCAAAATATTTTTTTTATTACAGAATTTTTTATTCGATGGAAACTAAATAGCGAAATACCTGTGAGATTGTTCCACTCCATATACAAACATATCTTAATCAAATTTGAAAATTACTACCAACACTTCATGTATCTGTAAGTATAAATTTTTGAATTTTTTGCTACCACCGCCAATCCTCTGATATTACGATAAATTATATATGTTTCCACCTAACCATACGTGCCATAAATGTGTGATAATACTTATTATATATATATATATATATATATATACATATACAACATGCTCTTAAATATATATATATATAAAAGGCTTTGAAAATAAGCTTAAACGCAGATATTTAAATTTTCTTTAAACCGCAATTGCTTTGCGATCTTTTGTCCGAAATGGAGAGTTCATATATCGAATGAAAGCTCTTAAAGTTTACTTTAAAAAAGGTTATGCACGTTAGTTATATAGCTTTAATAGAAAATTTAGCTATAGGCGCGAGAATTAGAAAACATTAAAGAAAATTTGGGTTCCGTCGATCTTTGACCTTTTCTAAAGCCGGTACTTTATGTAGGATGGGATTGAGTTAAAGTTCGTAAAAATCTAGTATACAGTAGAGTTAGGTTATATCGCTTGACGCTTAAAAATAATTAGGAAAGCGACTTTAAAGCTGGTTTAATAGATTTAAATTGGAATTTTTCCAATTGCAAAAGTCTTCAAACTTTGATTTCTTCGCGCACCTTGATCGAAACTGGAAGATCTGAACGTCGTTAGAAAGGTTCGATCCGCTTTTTAAATAAGGTTATGTACGATAGCATTGTAAGATTAATATGAACGGAGGTATAAGTTGTGGAAAAGCGAAAAATATAAAAAATCCGACATCTAAGAAAATTCGGACTTCCTACAGCCGGTCCGATACGTCGGACAGGGTAGGGGTAAAGTTCGGGCGAATGACAATGGTCGATAGTAAAAAAAAAAAAAGCTAATAACATGTTACGTTGTTTAAACGGAAATAGTTTGACTTGATTTCCTCAGAGAAGGCGATTTTTTGCTAAATCGCATCTAAAGTAGCGAAACGGACGTTGGAAATTGCGAAAATCTTGCGCTTTTCCCCCGCTCCCTATAATAAGTCAATTTTTGGTCGTTGTAACTCCGGTACTATTCTATATAGGAACTCGGTATATATAATTAAAATTCTCCGTTATAAGACAAGGTGGAAAAAAGTCGAGTACCTTTAAATTAGAAGTCTATTAAAAAAAAAATTGAAAAAAGGGTTGATTTGAAAAAATTTCAAGCCGTTTAAAACTCGACTTTTTCCGAGACTTGGGTGATAGGTAGAGGGATGATATTTATGGCGAAAAATGTTCGTTAGGACATGTAGAAAATTCTCTCGGGCAGATTTTCGATTTAGGCCTCGTTTTTTTGTTTTTTTTTATAACGTCCAAGTAAAAAAGCCCGATTTTCGGCCGATTTTCAACCATTAAATGCTGGTGGGGAGGTTGAACACAAGGTTAAGTATATTTACGCGTTAAAATCTCCGTAAGCGACTTAGTCAAACGCGCGAATCTCCAACAAATGTCGTAACACTTTACTCGGAAAATCGCACCGGTTTCAACTACTATTTGCGGTATAAGAGATGGTGGATTTTAAGGGTATTTTTAAGTTAGATTTGTAGCGACAATTCGGATTTTTCTTACTTTTATTAAGCTTGTTAGAGAACACGGCAAAATTGTTGATAGTATATATAATTAATATAATCCAAATATTTACATCGCTAATTATCTCTGTAAATTCCATGTATGACGTATCATTAACCTATTCATATTGGTTTTTTCCTATAACACGTTCAATAACATACGTATATATCCAGTCAAATGTGAATATAATATATGTGCGCGTGTGTGAACTGTTTCACACAACCTTGGAAGAGTGGAGGCGATTATGTAAGTTCGTAACGAGTAAAAGTGAAATACACGAAATGACTTTTTCTTATTTACTATACATTTATTTTTCTTCTTTTACGTAGTAAAAACCGGGTGGTTAAAATATCTAATTTCAACGGTGTTGTTTTAACGATTTTGCTATTGTCTCCGTTGACAATTGTGACAGCTCGACACGCTGGAGTAGTGAGATGTCCTGGTGACGTTCACGCGGATGATTCCGAAAGAAGATGCACCGATTCTCGAACGATTAGTTTAAAATGTTGATCAGTTGACGGTTTTACGGGTTTTAAAACTGTTTTGTTAAGAAACCCAGTTCGACCTGGACGACTCCTGTTTAGACTCGAATAGTCTCGTTATCGACGGTAATTGGGCGACATAGGGCATACAGAAAAGAAAATTTTCGCAGGTTACGTCTACTCTTTCATCGCAGTGTCCTGTGATGTTGCTAAACCTCGTATATAAGTAAGTTTTCCATCATTAGGTTAACCGTGACAAAGTAATGATTCTTGGAGTAGCAAAATGATTATGGAATAATTTAAATTTTCTATGAGTATTAGTCGGGTAAATATAAAAATGTCTAGCACGCTAAAAAAAAAAAAAAAGGTTTATATCTATATTTCCTTTAATGTTCTTTTTTGTTCTGAAATATGTTCGAAACGTTGTACATTCTTAAAGATTTCAATGTCAATACTACGGACACTCTCGAACGTTCGTAATAGACTGGTTGTCGTGGACCGTTATCTCATTTTCGATTATCGGTTTTAACGTACGATAAGTAATTACGGACCGTTTAAGATTTTACAATAAAAATAATTTTAACTTACAAGACGAATACACTGCCCGATAATTTTAATTATTTACTTTTAATGTACTGCACGAGAAATTTCCGGCTTACTAAATTTTTTTTTTACTAGCACTTTGCGAAACAGTGATAAAACTTTTTTCAGTAATACGTATAATGAGTATATTCTGCACGTCTACATGTATGTATGTGTGTTTGCGTGATATTTCTACGCGTATAATGCTTAAGTTGAGTATAATCATACATGGCTAATTCCAACATTTATGTATTTGGTACACCTAAATTATAGTTTTTAAATATTACCTCATA
The DNA here is from genome assembly GCA_032883995.1 of Coronaproctus castanopsis. Classification (NCBI taxonomy): domain Eukaryota; kingdom Metazoa; phylum Arthropoda; class Insecta; order Hemiptera; family Monophlebidae; genus Coronaproctus; species Coronaproctus castanopsis. The sequence continues at coordinate 49,114,340 of CM065052.1, forward strand.
TAAGAAGTTTTGATGACTGAGAGTAAAACTGGCGCACAGCCTGTGTAAATGTGAGTGTAAAATTGGTTACTATATTTTATTATATACTATAGAGTATTGTAAAGGGGATCAGTACACTAATCAAGCCTAAACTGGCGGTGCTGCATATTGCACCTTTTGTAAAACAAGCTTTAAAATATTAATTTGAATAATAAACTATTAATAAAAAAACAACAAAAAAAAACCGTACGATTGTGGTGTTTTTATTTATGTATTTTTAATAGTAATCAACGAATTTATACAGACTGCTGTTTAAAAAATAGACACACTCGCATGTATAAGAGAACAAAAGACAAGTAAAGATTGTTTTTACTTACCATTAAAGTATAAGGCAATGAACGACTGGCTTTTCTAAGAGGTCGTACACGTAACTATAGACTACCGATAATTAAAATAATAATAATATAACAATTCTAATAATCAATAGTAACTACGCGATTTACGTTTGTCTCCGGTAAGCGGTAAGGAAAAATGAAAACTTCGACTGGTCGAAATCGTATTTTCACGCGATAGCGAGATGATTTTCGAGATATCACGAGTTAATTGCCGACCGTGATAATACGGAAAATTATTTATTTCGACGATCGATTAAACGATAGTAATTATCGTTATCGCTACAACAGTGCGTGCCTATCATCGACCGATATAGCGCGACGATTGTAATTATTATCGTCCGGTCATCACGTATTGTAATTATCGAATAGCAGGTCGCGACAAATCTTACATACCTTCGCACTGAGTTAGAGACGTCCGGTAAAATAATGTCTTATTATAGATAGCGAGCGATGTATATGAAAAACGCAATTATTAACACACGTACTTAAACTTATATATCATCATCATCTTCCATCTCCTATTCAGGAGGTTGGTGCGGTACGTTAATTCATTATAGTTGCATATATATATATATATATATATATATATATACATCAGCTGACACGGCGAACTTCGTATCGCCCTAGAATCAATAAATCTATTAACTTATTTGCTGAAATAAATAAAAAAAATACTGATGGACAATTGGAATTATACAAAAAGAAATTAAAAAACAAATTTGTAAAGAAATTTAAATGATACGTCGATACTTTTTAATTTTTGTAGATTTATTGAACTTGATAAAAAATTATATTTAATTCAGCTAATAAGTTCATACATTTATTGATTCTGGGGTGATACGAATTTCGCCAGGTAATAAATCGTTTTATATATATATTTTTTTATTATTTTTTTTTTTAATGGGGATGTTTTTACAGCTTACCCAACGTGATACCGTAAAAATTACTAGCTCATATTTTTATAAACTCAGACAACTTCTCTAGAAAAATCACTATGTCCGGGAACAGATGTAGATTGTCAATATGCAGAAGGGGCAATACGTTATAAGGAGGACCATTACGAGACGCGTGCAGTAATTTAAGATACAGTTCAGAGCGTAATGTTGTTAAAGAAGGGCATTCGAAGAACACTTGATCCGGGTTGCAGACTGCACGACGAGCATGTAGAGGGCAATACGGATTTTCTCCCAGCTGCATAAGGAACAGGCGGTCCGGCAACAAGCAATGCCCAAACCGCAATCTGCTGATAAGTACAATTCCTCTCCGCTTAATGTTTTTAAAAAAGTAGAACCACGGTAACCTAGGGAGAGCCGGCTGGAGCTGATAGTACGCAGTAAGAGGCGACCGCTGTACACACTTCATACACGTCTGTTCCTAGAGTTTTTTATGTTCCGACTATATAAAATGTATGACATCACGCGTTGAAACTGAAGAGAATATAGTAGAAGACCTCCTTTTAGCTAGTGCATCTACAATTTCATTGCCGGGGATTCCTCGATGTCCCGGCACCCACAAGAAAGACACAAATATACTTAAGTTTTCCAGCTGATTAAGTTTCAACATGATGGATGAAATCAATAAATCTAACACCTTCACTTTGCTTTCAATAGCCTTTAAAATACTTTATGAGTCGGTGACAACGAGATAAGATTCGCATCAATTAAGGACGACAAGAAAAGAAATACTGCCACACACTCAGCTGTAAATGTGGAACAGAGATCAGATAATTTGTACACCCTGCTAGTATTAAGAGATGGCATGTAAACTGCTGCACCCGTTCCCTGAGCCGACTTCGATCCATTATATAAACAAGTATGTGCGTAGGAAAATTTTCAGCGATAATATTATTAAATGTAGTCCGGATCAGTGGCGGAGGCCAGAGAACGTAGTTCTCGGGAAAGAAAGATGTTATTTTATTGGCAAAATTATATGAATACGGTAACATAAATCGGATGGGTTATGAATTCGCATAGTCTGGGCCTGAAATTCTTCTAACCTAGGTATAACCGAAGCCAACAGGGGCATCTTGTTATTTGGAAACCGCTAGTTGGAATAAATATAACGGAAAGCGATCTATGTTCATTCTACTGATCAAGAGCTTTAGTGCTAAATAACTCCGTCTAAACTGTAAGGGAGGAATCTTACACTCTGCCATCAATGCCGGTATCGGAGTACTTCTAACTGTACCAATACATAGCCTCACACACTCGTTTTGTACCCGATCAAGCGTATTTAATAATAATTCAGATGCTGATCCATAAAAAACACAACCATACTCCATTTTAGATCGAATTAACAATCTATAAAGAGTTAAATGAAAGGATCACCCCCCCCCCCAACGAGTATTGTATAAATTACGTAGAATGTTAACTGCGCGATTAATAGTTTTTATAATATTATCAACATGTGGCCGCCATGTTAAACGCGTATCCAATGCAATACCCAAATACCGAATCGATTTGAAAAAGGGAATAACACCATTTTCTGTTGTAATAGAGAAGTTATTGACTGTGTAATGCCTGTATGTAAAAACCGCTGCCGCGCTTCTCTGGACACTTAGAATTAAGCCTACCTTATACAGAACGCGTTCAATTAAATCAATATCAATGTTAATGTTACATACGGCGTCGGAAAATGTTGTATTGGAACTAAATACTGCGTTGTCATCAGCATAGAGGAGATTTTTAGAATACAAAGGCACGTGTGCCAGTTCTGAAATATATAAATTAAAAAGCGTCGGACTAAGAGAAGAACCCTGAGGTATTCCCCTGTATACCAGTCGATGGTATCTGGTGAACAATGTACTTATTAGAATATGGCGTTGCGAAAATAGTCTACTAATGAAATGGCAGAAATGTCCGGAATGCCTAGGGACAACAGTTTCTGATGTAAAGTGCGCAAATGTACATTGTTAAAGGCGTTCATTATATCGAGGAAAACGGTAATATTGTATTCTTTGTTAATGAGACTATTATACATATTACCAACTAAATCACCCATGCAGTCCAATGTGCTGTTGTTATTTCGAAAACCATACATATTAGTTGGGAGGATTTCATTATGCTCTAACCACCAGTTGAGACGCAAAGCTATAAGGGATTCACAAAGTTTCCTGAAACAAGAGGCTAATGCAATTGGTCTAAGTGATCCATTTTTCTTAGGCACAGGGACGATAACAAACAGCATCAAAGAATTTGGAATCGATTTAGTTTGCCAAACTTGATTTAAAATGTGAACGAAGTCCGTAAAAAAATTTTTCGGGAGTTTTTTTTAATGCTTCAAAAGAAACACCATCGTATCCTGGCGTTGTTGAATCATTCCTTGATAAAATGTAGGCTACCTCCTTTTCAGTAAAAGGAGCATCTAAAAAGTGATCAGAGGGGCTACTTTCAGGTGTTATAACTTCCTCTAGTTCAGGTACGTGAGGTGGAGCCAGTGACTCAACAAATGAATAAAAATTGTCCTCTGACAACTGTCTAACTTGCTTATATGAAGAACTCCTGAATGATTTAAATAATTCCCATATCAAGAAAGTGATTCTGATATAAAAACAACTCTCATGACCTTCTGAAATGAATTCAAAGCCATGTTTCACCAACTTATAAACCAAAACGCTACTGTATTAAACCTGCTCACTGCACTAACTATTAAACTGATCAAGTAATGGCCTCGTCATTAAGAATAGCAACCTGAAACGCTAATGGAGCACTCAACACAAATCAGAAATTGAACTATTTCTAATTACTGAGCGGATAGACATTCTGTTACTTTCTGAAACTCATTTTACCGAAAAATCATTTTTCTACATAACTAATTACTGTGTATATTTTACTAAGAGGCCTGATCATAAGGCACATGGCGGTAGCGCAATAATTATAAAAAATAATATCAAACACTTTGAATTGGCTAAACTGTCGAATAAAGAAATGCAGGTCACAAGTGTCATGGTATACTCGCTTAATGGGAAAATTGCTGTTTCGGCCATTTATTGCCCACTCAATCATAAACTTGATCAACAAAAATTAAAAGACTATTTTCAAGGCTTGGGCCAGAGGTTTATTTCTGGCGGGGACTGGAATGCGAAGCATACAAAGGTGGGGATCACTGTTTATTAATGCAAGAGGTAGCATTTTAGATAGGGTAATGTTAGATCTAAGAATAGGATGTATTGCTACTGGAGAGCCAACTTACTGGCCATCGAGCATCAATAAAAGACCGGATGCTCTTGACTTTTTTTTAACAAACGGAATTTCAATGCTCAATCTAACTGCTAACTCCAGTTTTGACTTACTGTCAGATCATAGCGCGGTTATTCTAACTATAAGTATAGGCCCATTAACAAAAGAAAAAACCCCATTCCTTTGCAATAAAAATACTAACTGGGATGAGTTCCGAGAAACACTAAATAGAGACTTAAATTTAAACTTTCCACTAAAAAGCGAATGGAAAATAGACACTGCAGTTCAATAAAATCGCCACCTTCGATCGAAAACCATGTCAAAATAACTAATGTGCCAAAGCATGTGTTACAGCTAAGATACCTATAAAACATTATTAAACAAAAAAATCAAAAGAATTGCGTTTACTACTTGGGGATGATAAAAACGAATCGTTACAACGTTACCTGCAGGATTTGTCTCCAACACAAGCTACTGATTACAATTTGTGGAAAGCTGTCAAAAGTCGAAATAGGCCTTCTCAATATATTCCTCCCATAAGTAAACCTGATACCTATTTCTATTAATATGGGGCAGTGGTCACTCCCTGCAGTGTCTAAAGAAATATGCTAGATTTTGGCGTAAACGTTCTCCATGGGTTAAAAATAATATAATTAGTCTGACACGTGAGAAAAACTTCCTTTATAATTTAATAAGGATATTTCACAATAACGAAAATCTAGTTTCTCGGTATAAAAATATTTCTAAAGTTATACAAAAAAATTCCCGAATTTTAAAAAGGCCATTCGCAGCTCCTAGATAAATTTAATGATAATCCAACGGCTTATTGGTCAGTTGTGAAAAAAGTGACGGGTAAACGTGTTTCTGAAATGAAGGAATTGTCAATTAATAATATAAAAACGTACGTTTGTGGAAATGAAGATTTTGTGTCTTATTCCTTCAATTGCTATTTTCGTAACAACATCGAGCTTCTGCTGGAGGATAACTTTAATCGAAATAATTTGTGCATTAGCAAGAAATTCGTTTTCCTCGATTTTACCTACGACGATGTAAAGAATGCAATTTATTCCTTACCTAATAAGCGGTCGTTTGGTTCCGACGGATATTATTAATTAAGGAGAATATAGATTTTTCTGTTGCACCACTTACATTGCTGTTCAATGAATCTGTAAAAATAGGCATATTTCCTGATGTATTAAAGCTGGGTATTATTACTCCAGTTTATAAATCGGGAGATAGAGACAATATGTCAAATTACAGACCTATATGCATTTTACGAACAGTGTCAAAAATTTTTGAGAAATGTACTAAACAAATATTGTTAAATTTTTTAATGACAAATAAATTTTTTAGCTCTAACCAATATGGGTTTCTTCCCGAAAGAGGAACAGACGATGCACTTTTTAAACATGCCACATACAAAGCAGACAACCTAGAAGCGGGTCGATCGGTTGTTGGTATTTACTTCGATTTACGGAAGGTTTTGATACTGTTGACCTTCGCATTTTATTTAAAAAATTATACGGGTGTCCGTGGCTTTATGTATAACTGGTTCGAATCATACCTTAGTAATAGGGGGTACGCGACAAAAATAAGCGGTGTATTAAGTTCAAGTATAGTGCATCAATATGGTGTTCCACAAGATAGCATAATCTATTCTTAATATATATAAACGATTTATGCGACATCGACGATATTGATTGGACAATTTTCAGTTATGCGGATGATACCGTACTTATGTTAAACTCTCGTTTCCCTGAAACGGTTACAATCTCTGGTACATGGAGACGTGAAGAAGGTTTCTACATGGCTGCGTGAACATAGATTACATTTAAATATCGACAAAACCAAGTATATGGTGTACAGTTTCCAACGTTGCTTTTTCGAAAACAGAATTAATGTAGAAATTAATAATATTGAACAGGTTTTCGAAATTAAGTATTTAGGTATTCTATTCGATGATAAATTAACCTGGAATAGTCATATTAATTACACGATTGGCAGACTACGTAAATTAAATTATCTCTTTTTCTATTTAAAGCAATACTTCACCTACGAACACCTATCGAGGATTTATTTTATCAATCTGTTCTCTCATATGGCTTAATACACTGGGGAGGAGTAGGTAAATCTAAACTGAAGACATTGAAAACATTACAAGAATTATTATTTAAGTCAATCAGTATGAACAACGTTCAGGAGAGGCCACTCATAATTAGCCAGCTTTATGAAGTGCAAATTATTGATTTTGTATTTAAAAATTATTCATCATTTCATACGGGTAAAACAAGATTAGCATCAGAAGATTTCCTGTTCGATTCGAAAAATGGCGTATCAAAAAAACACTTAACTTTTACTCGCAGAAAAATCGAACGGAATAATGACAAATAATTGATGTAAAATATTCGAAGCTACATTAAGACAAGAAGTAAGCACGTCCGAATTAAAAGAACTGAATCGGATATTTAAAAAAAAAAATTAAACGTACGTTTATGCCGATTGATTGGGAAACGTCCTTACCTTCTATAAACGATAAATTATTACTTTATAAACGGAGGATACTCTTGCCAGTTTGGATAGCCGAAAAAGTTTTTTTTTTATAAATATTTTTGCATATCTTATTCCTAGCCTGCTTGGCTATCAGTTTCAGTTGGAGATAATTGCTTGAATACATTCAGCTATCCAATTATAGGAAGAATTATCATGCTGAATCATATGTTAGTCTTCTTTAGTCTGATACTGGACTAATCAGCCAAAATGAATTATCCAGGAGAATTAACGCAGTATTATTAGTACGACTGTACAGCGTATCAGTATGTGTTTTGCTCTTTCTTTAATGACGTCTTTACATATCGAGTTTTTGTATCTTGATGAAGGGTATCATTACTCACGAACCAAGGGGCGTTTATCATTGTTCTCAATATTTTGTTTTGAAATCTCTGTGAAAAAGTTAAAGGCGCTTTTTATTTTAGTAATAAAGCGGAAACGATGTTTTACTCGGGAAAATTATGTACAATTTGAAACTGACCGCGACATCTGTCGGTGATATGTACTTTTATCACTACTATAAATGGACAAAAGATGGCTCTGCGAATTGTAGAAGATGGACTAAATAAAAAATCGATTACCATTTCTTTTGTAGATATTTTACATCCATAGACGAACGGATTTATTAGCGATGACTCGCTTTTCCTTAAGAGGAGCGCGGTTTTATTAAAGCAATAGATAGCACAAACTATAATATAAAAGCTAAGAGCAACATTGGATGACAAAAACGAAAGAAGAATCTTAGTAACTAGAAGTCATTCGGTAGAAACAAACATTGAAATAAAGAGGAAAATAACACGGTTGTGCAGAAGGGATAAGAATGCCCATATTACGAATATATGCGATAAATTAGAAAAACATGTTGAACGTAATGAGCCAAAAGAGTTAATTAATATTGTAAAGTATCTCATTAAGGAATTTAAATTACAAACTCAAATGATAGCAAATAATAACGATGGTAAAATAATAACTAATCCTATGGCTATTGCCGTTTGGAAAAATTCTTGTCAAAATCTATACTCTGATAAAGAAATAAAAGATCATAGAATTAAAGTAGATATGAAAATAGAAAATTTTTATGAATTTTCCAATTACGGAAGAATTACTAAAAAAGAAAATTTCAATTATAGGTACACTAAGAAAAAATAAGCGAGAAATACCGAACGAATTTGTACAAACATAGGATAGGGCATTAGAGTCTTCTGTCTTTGCATATAAGAAAAATATGACACTCCGAAAAAGAATAGAGCAGTTTTGGCTTTGTCAACAATGCATGACGATGATGCCATTGACCCACAGACAGAAAAGCCCGAGATAATAACAACATATAACAACACAAAATGCGGAGTAGATCTACTAGACCAAATGTGTAACCAATATTCCGTTTGTCGGAATTCACGTCGATGGCCACTAACAATATTTTTTAATCTATTCGATGTATCCGCAATAAATGCACTGGTAATCTACACCAACAATAAACGAATCAGAGGAGATAGCTCAAAAATTGCAGACGTGATTTTCTTCAACTCAAGAAACCAAAAATTTTACAACGTGTAACCGATGATAATGTTCCTCGAAGTATCCGTGCAAGATGTGCACAAGGTCAAAAAATAAATCAGCCAGACAAGTCCGTGATATATGTCAAAGTAAAACCTACACGGAACATTTGCGCGTTCAAGAATCTGTCGAGAATGTTGTACTGAAGTTGCATCTTCATCCTCTGAAAGTGATTCATATTTGTAAGTTTTATTTTTTATTCTTCTGTTTACAAGTTAATGGTAAGTTGTCACCAACTCAAGCACTTTGATTTCGAGCTGCCCGAAAATATTTCACCAGTAATTTCAGTCTACTGTTAAATATTTTACATATTTTTTTTAATATTAAAAATTAGGTAACAAAAATGTAATTATTAATACTGGTTGTTATTATTGGTAAAATAAAGTATTGAAACAAATGTTATAAAAGGCTTACAATTACTCAAACACTAAATGGTCTACGTTTGTAGTCGAGACGACCACTAATGTTACTCGTTAGTGTTCTATGGGCGACCACTGCAGCGTTAACTACGTCGGTGCGATAATAACGAATCGCAGGCGTCTAGCTTTAGCAAAAGTAGCAATGATCAAACTGAATAGAATATGGAAAGATACATGCGTAACAAGATCAACAAAATTAAAATTGGTCAATGCAGTCATTTTTCCCGTTGCGACATATGCGTCCGAAACATGAGCTATTAAAAAAACTGACGAAAAGCGTATAAATGCATTCGAGATGGCAATATATCGAAAACTTCTCCGTATACCGTGGACGTCGCTCCGAACTAATAAGTCAATTATCGATGAATTAAAAGTGGATACCCCAGACTTTTAACGAAAATCAAGAGAAACATGATAAAATATTTCGGACATATAGCGAGAAACATCGATTCGATGGAATGAACAATAATACAAGGTACCGTAAACGGTAAACGTCCACAGGGAAGATGCGATACACGCTGGATCGATCAAGTAACGGCGTTAACACGATATATTATGTCGAAGGGGTTTCAAAATGCCAATAATAGATACTAATGGAGAAAAACTACAATGCAAACAACATGCATAATATTACACGCTGTTACCACGTCCTTACGTAGCACAATGGACAGTGATAATGATGATATATATATATGCAGGTAATACAATATCTGTAAAATATATCCCGCCCGACAAAATTATGAAAATATGAAAAATATACTTGCAGGCTAATATATACAAATTTATATATAAATATGTATATTTATATATATATATATATATATATATATATATATATATATATATATATACGTAATACATATATATCTGTAAGGTATATACAGGTAAATGAATATATGCGTATCGATGTGGTATCGGCTTGAAGGTAATCGAGATTCGCTTCCAAGGAAATTATTACAATATAACGAAAACCCATTATAATAATAACAGCCCGTCCTATAGTCGTATTAATATCCATTATGCCTGGTAATAATAGTAAGGTTAACAATAAAACCGGTAAAGTTTAAGAAATTCAACTGATAAGAACATTACGTTACGTTTCTCGAAGGCGTTATCAATTAGAATATATGTGTATATATGTATGTATGTGTATGTGTATGTGTTCGGAGGGAGGTGTACATAAACGGAGATAGAAAGAGATAGCCTAATGCTAGACCGTTCGTTATCTCGTATTGTCAACGCGTGTCACGCTCCCGAAGATATTTATATAAAAACTCCGAAGAAAGTTGTCTCGATAATTCTTTAACGTACTAATTACATACCCCACTTCCCTCCCCCCCTGATTACAAGAAACGCGTGCCATAGAAAGAGCAACTCCAATAATAATAATAATGATAATAACTATAATCAAAAATAAATAAAAATAATCATAAAAATTAAGAACTGACTTCTCCATAGTATACAAGTTCAAGTACGAGTAGTTACTATTCGTATCGATTTATAATCGAGTAATTATATATATATATATATATATATATATATATATATATATAACCAAATAATAATACTTCAGTACTTGCTCACATTGAGAAGGTGTGAGTGTGTGTGTGTGTATCTGTGTGTATGTCGGTATCCTTGCTTTAAGGTTTACGTTATTCCCGTAATTATATATATATACATATATATATATATATATATGTATTAGGCAAAACGCGTTCTATTGTTACCGGTCTGTGTAAGTTTCCAAATAAGCGCGTCACATTTCTCTTTCTGTTATCATGTAGGTAAAGTTTTGAGAAACCCATTGTCGACCAACAGTCAGTTAGCCCTAAAGTCGAATAAGTCGGGAGCATTTTTTTCGTCGTCAGATCTCACTTTCGAATTTTTACACACGCGATTCGAAATATCTATATATACATACATATATAATATTTATATATATATATATATATATATATATATATATATATATATATATATATATATATGTATTTATATACATATATTTCCGTTAACTGCGTAGACATTTTTGGCATTGTGCGTGAATGTTTTAATCTAAAAAATTAAAATATTATTTTTTTTTGCTTTTCGTTTTTAAATGTAAATATTTCCTTTTGTTTTATTAAATTAAATATTAAATATTTTAGTTTCGTTTCCTTTTTTTAAATATATATATATATATATATATACATATATATATATACATATATATATATATAACATAAAATGTGGTTTTTAAGTTCGGTCGTTATACCGTTAATAGCTTTTATATTCGACTTTTTATGGACGAGTTTAGTTTTGCTTTTCTCCGGATTTCTCTCTTTGCTAATCACCATCGGTCTGGTCTCGTGTATTGCGTTTTTCGTAATACGTCGATTACAAGCATCCGGGTACGTTTATTAAATAATTTTTTTTTTTTAATTAATTATTTTCTTATTACAACCTTATAAGACGATTATTATCGATTTATTAAAATTAAATTCGATGAACTTTACCCGAATTTCGTCTCACTAAGAGGGGTGAAATTTATTTTAGTGTTCGGAAACGATTCCCCCACCCCCGAATATTATTAATTACAAATTTACGATATTGCGTTTTACGATGTTCGCATTACGAACGATAAATTTCCCGAAAAATTACTCATTCATTTGCCCACGTATATAAAATATATTTATTATATATAGACATCTATCAACATGTATACATAAGCATACAAAAACGAACGTACATAATTAATTTATCGACCTACACCATATCCACAACCGAATTGCAATGTGAACCGTATACAATAAATAAACTAAAATATATAGGCTACGATAAATGTTTAATGGATACTGTAAAGACACACACACACGCATACATATTTATACATATCAAACAATGAATGAGAACTATGGGTATAATTAGTAAAGAACATAAGAATTTATTTGCGGTTAATTGTAAACTGTTAATTACTAACGGCAGAAAAAGTTTAGTATATATATACGTAGACAGCTAAAAAAAATAATATTAACAAGGTGGACAACATTTATGTCCACTTTATACGTGGTAGATAAATAAAGAACTATAGTTGAAAAATAGTAAGGGGGAATAAATAAATTTGTTTGTTTTTATAAAATTAATCACACATTCTTGTATATTACATTATCATGAAAATAAATAATAATAATGAAAAAAGAGGCTGCCGCGTATATCAATATAGTAGATTAGCTTGGAAATAAACGGTTTAATAGAGGGAACAATTGTATCGAACTATCTTAAGTTAAACAGATAGTGGGCGGTGTTGCTAGAGCGAATAGTGATAACTATTTTTAACCCTTTCAGTCACAATGTCCAAAATATGGTACATGGAATTTTAATGCGAACAAAATTTTTTATTTTCTGGTTGACGTGAAATGTTTCAATTTTTAAAATGTTTGTATAAATACGTTGAAAATTATCTATAGTTCACGTAAGAAGCAGTATTTTATAATAAAGAACTGTTTAAAATTGTATAAAATTTACGATTTTGGGACAAATTTTATAATATGTGACGGAAAAGGTTAGGATTCGCCAGCGGTTTAGAAATCTATTGAACAGTTCTACGGATTATTTACCTTACGGTCACACCGCGACGTGCGTATGTACTAGATTCTATATCTATCAAATAGAAGCTTTGTTAATACACGCATCGAGGAACACATGGCAGATTAGAAATATGAATATGTTGATCAACAAGCACCGGCAAAATACGTCGAACAAATTAGCCATCCAATCAATTTTAGGAAAAATTATTGAAAATCGAATCGTTCAATATTAAGCGCTGGTCGGCAAACACGATATTTGTAGTAGAAATGATTATTCTTGTGATAAAATGAGTGAGAATAAATCGTTATATATATATATATATTATCATCATCAGTAGTCGTCACCTTAATTATGGTATCGTGATTAATCTTAGTTCGTCGTTGAAGCAATAAGTGTACGCCAATTACACCTATCTGCCGACAGTCGTACACATTCCACAATTGAAAGTCCTGTCCTTTGTCGAACAACATCTGCCCATTGTTTCGATACATGTCCCGGTGGTCATTTACCATTAACAATCACCCTGATCATCAGCTTCTGTAATCCTTTTGGTCTCCGCATGACATGTCCAAAGAACTTCATCACTCTTGTAGGAACAATGGTTGACAGTCTTTGCGTGGTGTCAATTTCCTGTAAAACAACCTCATTTGTCCGTTTTGCTATCCACTGTATATATATATATATATATATGTATATATCCTGCCCCATGTGATACAGTATATCTTCTGATCGCAATTTTGTTACACTTCCACCTAGTCTTCTCACCTTGCTCAATCCAAGTATATCCCACTTGGTGCTATTTCTTCTTCTAATTCAATTAATTTATCTTCCGTTGATAGATTTCTGACATTATATGTACCTATGTACACCCGATAAAAGTTTCCTATCTTATCAATTTTAGGTTTATTTTGGTCATATTTAGGTCGTCACATTTGGGAGGTTTGCTCCTTCTGTTTATATTTGTACTGGTGAAGAAGCTGGTGTAATATACGGTTGCGTATATTATGGCTTTAGCTGTTACGGTCGTTTTTTTTTCTTACTGTCATGTCGGGGAAAATATTGTTTAAATGAAGTAGGATTCCTGATAAACAAGAAATGTTCTGACAATGTAGAGAAGTATGTTAGAATATCGACGAAGTTCCACACCTTGTGATGCAAATAAATAAGGAACGGAAGCTCAAAATTGTTCAAATATATTCATCAACAGAAATGAAGAAGAAAAAGTGGTACCTATAATTATGACAATTGAAAAAAAAAACAGTATCAATCTCTATGCACAATGGCGCGTACGATATTTTTAGTTTGGCCGTCTTTAGCCAACACAAACAAACTGAATGGTACATGCCACTCCCTGTGAAAAACACGGTGTGCCTAAATCTAATACATAAACAGACATCGTTTGGTCTTACGACTTATTGATTGTCATTACGAATGCCTATCTAATTGGAAATTCAAAGCGTTTGAATTCAATCTGTGGAAATCGCAGGAATTCGTGGTAGCAATACATTTTCGCCTCAGAACTCGCCATTCAAAATGCTGGCTTTGACAACGGTTTTCATTAATTTTTTAATGACTAATCGTATGCCATTGCACTGGTGCGGTGGCATGCTTGGCAAAAACAATAAGTTCAAAAACTCGGTTGGATAATTTACAGCTTTGTTAGTATCGCAAACTGTATCGATAGATTTGTGTCCTCTGGCAACAACTGCTGTGTCTTGAAATTTAAATCATGGACTTCCACATTTTTTGCTGCCAAAATTGCTCTTTCTGTCAGTCACTCATGATTCATGTATTGTGTGTGTACATCTGGAAATGTGTGGTCAATAGCATTTTTCAAATTAAATGTTTTGCTAATTCCATCTGGTATACCAAAAAAAAATAATCCGCCTTGTCCTACCGAAACTGCCAGCATAATGCGGTCGTAAATGGTTATTTTTTCATCGGTCAGTAGTGGGATATTGCGAGTAACAATCGCTGTCATTTCTACGATATTGTACTGCAGTTCACGATTCATTTTAGCGTTCATTAAATCAGGTGCACTTCAATTTGGCGAAGGCATATTGAAATGACTGATTGGTTGAAAATTGGGCAATCGTCACCTTTGAACATTTCTTGCGCATGACGTAAACGATTTTAAACGATTTTTTGTCTTCGTCGATCTGATTTTCTGACGTAACTCCATCGTATAGATACAAAACCCCGCGTAAAAAAATTAAAATTTCAAAAGTTCTGTTTTTTTCGACTATAGATTTTTTCGCGATAATCGGCAAACAATTTCAAATAGAAAAATAAATCTTATACGAAAGTACGAGACTTTCAAAGATCCCCGATAGCAATGCTTTATTGTACATATCGTCGCTGAATGTTATCGTTATGTATCATTTCAAAGCATTGCCGAGTCAAAAATGATGCAGGGGAATTTTAAAAATCAAAAATTGAATTTTTTGATCGGGCGATATCTCGTTAACAATTAAATAATCGTTATAAACAAAATGATAGATCTCGCATTTGGCGTCAAACTGGATCCATATATCTATCTTAGAACCGTTAATATCTAGGAACAACGCTTAAACATTTTAATCTCAGTTTTCTGATTACCTGTTCACTTTTGAAACGTGAATATAACGTCGTTCAAAGCGTATTTTCAAATTCTATAACTTTCATATAAGACTTATTTTCCTATCTGAAATTGTTCACCGATTATCGCGAAAAAATCGATAGTTGAAAAGAAACAGAAGGGAGTTTGAAATTTTCGGGTTTGGATTAAAATTTGTTTACTTCTTGCGACTACACGATAGTGTTAAGATCGAAAATCAGATCGTGGAAGACGATATCGTTTAAAACCGTTTACTTTGTGCACAATAAATTCGCAAACTTGTCAATTACACAATTTTCGAAAATTCTTAGCTCGATCGATATTCGTCGTATTAAAAAAAAAAACGGTTTACAGATTTTAAATCAGCGTGTTCAACTCTGTAAAAAAAAACGCTTTCAAGAAATTTCACTCTTCCACCACCGCCTCCAAAGAAAATCGTGATTCGGCAATAACGTCATGTTCTTGACATGGCTACGACGGTCGAATTCGTACATAAGAATGTTTTGGCTATTTTCAATCGTATCTCTTATAAGGATTAACACTATTTAAATTGCGGTTTAGAGTTGAAATTTTTTTAGGCGGTTTTTTCACTTTGTACTATACACTTTACAATTGGCTTAAAAGTATATATATAATGTATTGATAATATATTGATCAGTTATCGATCACTGAGAATTAAAGATTTTTATAGTGCTACTATCGCTATTAAGAAATGGGGTATGGTGGTAGAAGGTTGAAAATTGAGGGGTATACATATTTGTTAATGCTAAATCATTGAAAAGTAAAAATTAAAAATTAAATAATTTTGTCCAAAAAATAAAAAAAAAAATTTGGGGTGGGCCACCCTTTTCACTTAGGGCAGGAGTCGGCAACCTTTTTCGGACTGTGGGCCATTTTCAAAACAAAATTTTTTATGCGGGCCACACTTTCAAATGTACCTTAAATAGTGCTTTTATCTCATATACGAGTATAAATATTATTAAAAATAAAAATAGAAAACAATTATTTTTTATCGACACGCTATGATAACAATAATGTCACAGAACAAAAATTTTACGATTCTTAAAGGGAAAAAAAATACAATTCTAATTACATATATATAAATATGTAAATATAAAATATTTAGGAAAATAGTTTTCATTCAAATTCAATGCATTTTTTGTTTTTGGATATTGTTTGATAATTCATTTAAGTCCGGTTCTGTTTGGGATACTGAGATCCTCAACAAGTTTTGTAAATTTTCATCCGTCAACCTCGTTCTATATTTTGATTTTATGAAATTCATCCTTGAAAATGTTTGTTCGCATAAATAGGTGCTTGAAAAAATACAAATCATTGATTTTGCAAAATTTCTTAAATTCGGAAACTTATTTCCTGGTAGATTCGAATAAAATGTAATTAAATTATTTTCATCAAAATTATTTTTATATACATTGTTAGATTGCAAATCAATTAACTCTAGTTGTAAATTGTCTGGTGCTTTTACAGTACCAAATTTTAAAGGATTTTCAAATATTAATATGCCCATTTCTTTTGCATAAAAATCTTGAAACCGATGACGAAAATTTTCATCCAGTAGTTTTAGTGATTCAATAAAAATATTGGAAGGACACTGTTTGTCGTTTTTGGTTGATAACGATTGCAAAGTAGGGAAATGACAATAATTATTCTTTTCAAGTTGAGAAATAAACAATTTTATTTTAAGCTGGAAACTTTTAATTTCTGTAAATAGCTCGTTGATTAACTTTCCTTTGCCTTGTAGTGTTGTATTTAATTTATTGAGGTAAGTTGTAATGTCCATTAGAAAACCTAACTCGCTTATCCATTTTAAATTCGATAATCCTGGTATATTATTTCCTTTTTCTGTCAAAATCTTTTTAAAACTTTCCCACGGCTGAGCCATCTTACTTCAGAAAAATAAATTATATCTTCATATTCTGCGTCAATTTCATTTAAGAAATTCCGGAATGTTCGATGGTTCATGCCGTTTTTGCGAATATAATTGATGGACTTTACTACAATATTCATAACATTCTTCAAATTTACAACTTTTGCGAAAAGTGCATGTTGATGGATAATACAATGAAGTTGTAGAGGAGGCTGCGTAATATTTAATTCTTTCAATTTTTTATTAATCATGCTCACCAAACCAGTATTGTGACCCGTCATGTTCTTTGCACCGTCAGTTGTCACATTTTTTAATTTTTCCCATTTGAGATTGTACATATTGAAAACATCTAATAGTTGCAAAAATATATCCTCACCTCTTGTATTCCCATGGAGGCTTTTTAATGCAGCAAGTTCTTCTGTTACACGAAATTGTTCATAAATTCCACGGATAAAAATCAACAATTGAGCGGTGCTAGTTATATCGTTACTTTCATCAAGTGCTAATGAAAAATACTCAAACTGCGAAGAATTTTCTTTTAATTTATTAAACAGATATATTTTCAATACGTCGAACTACTGTATGCGCAAACAAACTAATATCTTCAAATTTTTTAATTTTTTCCGGACAAATTTCGTTAACAGCAGCCAAAATACATTTTTTAATGAACTCTCCATCCGTAAATGGTTTGTTATGTTCAGCAATTAATTTCGAAATATGTAAAGACGTTTTGACTAATGATGAACTTTTTGTTCCTTACATTTTTCAAAAACGTTTTGTTGCGCTTCTAATGATTTTTGTAAAGAATCAATTTTATTCTGTCTGAATTTAGATTCAAATTTATCATACTCACTTTTGTGTTTCGTGTCGTAGTGGCGACGTAAATTAAATTCTTTGAATGCGCTTATAGATTCTTTGCAAATTAAGCATAGCGCTTTATTGTAATTATTAATAAAGAAATAATCAAAAGTCCACTTTTTATTAAATTCGCGGTTTTCTTCATTAATTTTTCTCTTCTTTGGTATTTTATTCATTTTTCATACGATAAAATATGAATTATTTTGAAATTTATAATATACATATTTGTTAAAATAAATATATAGCAGTAAAACACACGTTTCACGTTTAGTGAATTATTTTACCAATAAATTAAAAACAACATGTATTTCTCATTACGTATTATCAGGGGCGGCTTGTGGCTCCGTTGCAGGTTTGAGCAAACCGATTTCAAAATGATCGAATATTATTATAAAACAAATTACTATTTTTAAATAATTGAAATAGGAACACTGATTTATAAATAATGTTTTTACGTCCCAATTTTTAAAACGTTGTAAGTTGAAAACAACAGGAAAATACTCCGTCGATAAACTGTCCCAATGTTGGAATTAAATAGCGACTAGATGTGGATTATTCACTCAAGTAAAGACGTCAACCGGAAATGTACTATGTAAAATCGATGTTAGTAGTAATAATAAATAATAATAAATAAAAAGTGTATTTTTACATTTAAAATAAGAAACAACAAATATCGTCTACACGTACCGAAATAGTGCAAAATTCTCCCCCGTGTATCGCGATATATAAATATAAAAACAAAAGAAACGAAGCTTAAAGCAAATAAACTGCAGGAAAAACCACCACCAAAACCTGCATGAAATAAGTATATAATAAAATAAAATAATAACATAAAATATAGTATGCGATAACAGACGATCAGAGTAGCAATAAATAAAAATAAATAACTATATACATAAAATAAACTTAAACTTAAATAATAACTATATATCATCGGGAATGCCGGCTACTCATCATAATAATGTATGTTTAATTCTTTTATGTTTATATTTCTTATATTTTAATTGGAGACTAGTGCGAGTGTAGTCTCCTATATTGTTTATAATGGAATACTCACTTAGAGTACAATCATTAAAAAAAATGTTTTGGTTTGCTGATTTATTACTTGATGCACGTATGGTAATTTCAAAGTTCTGTGCAAACGATCTATCCCAGCATAAAACGGAGCTTTAAGAATAATTCTGCAACATTTATTTTGCATGGCTTGCAATTTAGATAAGTTAGAGTGACTTGCGTAAGACCACACAGGACACGCGTACAACACTATCGGTCTTAAGATACATTTGTAGATAATTAGTTTATTTGCAGAATTAACGTAGCATTTCCTATTAAAGACTGGATATAATTTAAATAAAGAGGCTTGAGTTTTATTAACGGCGTGTTCGATATGTTTAGAAAAGGTAAGACCTTTATCTAGAATAACACCAAGATATTTGATCTGAGTCTTCCATTCTATGGGTATGTTATTAATTATTATAGAAGTTAGAGAGTTTGGTCTTCTTTTTGTAAATAATATTGACTGTGTTTTATCAGTATTTATGTTAATTTTCCACTTATTGAAGTATGATCTTAATTTCTCAAATCCTATGCTTAGCCTTCTTTGAATAGTATCTGTACGATACGACGTACAATATATAGCCGTATCATCCGCATACAACGCCATCTGAAGGTGTTTATCCATGCGAATGTCATTAATAAATAAGAGAAAAAGATAGGGTCCAAGTATACTCCCTTGAGGTACTCCAGCTAGTATAGACCTTTCCACAGAGTTACAATCATTTATTTTTACCATAAATTTCCTATCTGTTAAATAATCTTTAATAAGTCTAACTATATAATTAGGAAATTTTAGTTGAATTAATTTATATATTAATCCGAGATGCCATGTAGTATCAAAGGGTAGAGAGCTCGATTGAAACCTCGAAGAACGCGCCGTATCTTTGTAATGGTTGTAATCGAATAAAAATTAATGTTAGTAGTAGCAAGCTGGCGAAATAAAATAATGCTACACTTGCTAAACGAGCCGTCGTATTCACTGTGGAATGGGGATTAAACTTTCGTAGTAAAGTAGGTTTCCCACTATGCTTCTGTAGAGTACATTTTTGTCACCGGCCACATTTCGTCACGCTCACGCGCTAAGTTTTTTGATTTTTCCCAAAAGTATAATTGTGCTTTGGCGGGCCGCACAAAAAGTTGCAAAGGCGATCACATCTACTGAATATATATAAAAAATTTCATAAAAATCGGTCAAGCCGTTTTGGAGGAGTTTGGTTACAAACACCGTCACGAGAATTTTATATGTATATATATATTATATATATCCACTATCCCCCATTTCTTAATAGCGATAATAGTACCATAACAATTTTTAATTCTCAGTGATTGATAAGTGATCAATATATTACACACATATATATATATATATATATATGTATATGTATATGTATATATACTTTTAAGCCAATCTGACATATAAAGTGTATAGTGTACAAAGTGAAAAAACCGCCGACAAAAATTTCTACCCTAAACCGCAATTTAAATAGAGTTAATCCTTATGGGAGATCGATTTTTTCGTTATAATTCGCCAATGATTGAAAATAACCAAAAAAAAAATTTTTTTTTATATGATGCGGAAACTTGGACATTAAACCGAACTGAACACAGACGAATAGAATCTTTTGAATTGTAGTACTGGAGACGAATGTTACGCGTTCCTTGGACGGCCAAGAGAAGCAACGAATCTATACTAGAAGATGTCGGCGAACTTAGATGATTACTAACGGAAGTACTTATCAGAATGGGACGATTTTTCGGCCATATAGTTCAAGCAAACGGATTGGAAAAGGTTGTCATAGAAGGGAAATTGGAATGGCTTTAAGATGGTCGGGTGGATTAACAAAATTCGTGAAGAATAGCTTCAGTGAATGCATAGATGCAGCCTAGGGACGATACGATTCATATATATATATATATATATATATATATATATATATATATACACATTGATAACTATTCCATCTAGAACATTTTTTCCGAGAAGCAAACTTTATACTTTTATAATGTAAATGCACTCTTAGTACACGAGTGTCCTTTTGATTAAGATTTATTTTCGCTGTAACGTCTCGTTTTACTAAGTCGATGGTTTAATATCGATACGTAAAACTAAACGCTATTACGAAATAAAATAACGGTTACGGCGACTGGTAAAGTTACGAATAAATCGTAATAGTTATTTAGTATATGAAAACCGGTTATTGTTCGATTTTGGAATTAATTATTAAGGTTTTTTTTTTATTTATTATCATTTTTTTCATTTTCGTTAATAGTTATTACAATTAGAGTATGTTATTAAGAGAAGACGTCGATAATTGGTTAAACGCAGTAGTAATAATAATGGTAATAATAATAATAATGACGGAAAGTGAAAAGCGGTTATAAATAACCGTTTGTACGTGACTGGTAATTTGTTTAGTCGTTTCGGAATATCGTGAGAATATTCCACAGTATTTAATTCTGAAATATACGCTTAAATATTAATTAACTTCGGGATTATCTTAAATACTTCCACATTAAATACGGAAATTCGCTTATAAAATTTTATAATATATATATTTTTGAAGCCGTGCACACATATGTAAGAAAATAAACACGCGAAAGTGTATCATATACGGAGTACACATGCGCAATTAATCGTATAAATGCATCAGCACATACATATATATATATATATGTATATATATATATATTTGTACGATACAGAAACATATTTAAACATGTATTGTGGGTAAGTGTATAAATAGTATTTTGTGGGTATTACCAAAGTGGAATTATATTACGAGGTAAGTTTCCCCACGGAGCGAAATTACAATAGTAACGTGTAACCTAGAATCTTAGACTACATAATTTATATTTAATTATCGACGGCGAGGACTTTAAGGTTTTAAAAATTACTTTTGTTAATTTTCTCGTTACTTTACAATTATTATTATTCTCAACTTTCACATTAACATTATTAAATAATATTAATGGACTAGTGTTAATAACTCGGTTTGTTCTCTCAAAGCCTGCACTATAATTGTTTTTTTTTTTAACTATTGCGTGGGCTTCATTACAATAAATAAACACTATCATCCACGTCGCTATTATTATTATTATTATCATTATTATTATTATTATTGTTCATTCGTTCGTACGGAGCTAAAAGAAATATACTTAAATATCTTGCATATCGTGTCTATTCAAATTATATTTATTTGAAGAGAAGATTTTGCAACTACACAAATAATAAATTCATTCACATAAGGGATTGGAAGCCATTTTCCATAGGCACATCTACCTTGTCCCGTTCGGAATCTATTCTGAACCATTGCCGTCGTGACAAGTCCATTCCCAGAGGTTCTATGCTGGGATCTTGTACTAGATCTGCTTTAATGTCTTTACGCTGTATCCATCTTTCTTTCCAGTATCTCGACGTGTTCTTCATATGTACTGTCGTTTTCCCGGCTGACTGTCTAATTTAAGTTTTCCCATATTTTTCTAGTCATTATCTTCTACATGTCTTAAAGTTTTCTCTTTTCTTCTTAGTTTTGGAGGAGCAATGCGAACGAGAACAGGAAGCCAGTCTTTATTCGTCGACGTTAATGTGCCGTCAATTATTCGCATTGCGGCTTTGAACATCTTTATTATACTCGTGTTGAATTACGGTGTATTTTTATGGATTCGTATTATGCGTATGAAATATTTCATAAATAATTCTGTCTGCGTATGTCTACATTTGAGTACGTGTACGTGTGTATTTGGAAAATCCCTTTTTAATGTTTTCCGAAGAAATCGACGTATTCGTTTTGACATTTCAACTTACGATTGTTTGATTTTGAATATAGGCGTTTCAAAAATAAGCGACGATGACGTAATAATTTCGTATAAATTCTTGAAGAAATTTCTCGCCTCGAACAGTTCGTTGAAATTTCGACCGGTGGTAAATTTTATATTTAGTCGTAGGAAGAATTAATTTTAATCTAAAATTGAAAATTAAAAAAAAAGTTTACTATATGTATATGTTTATGTTATATACAGTTTTCTAGCGCACATAAAGAAGCCGTATAAGCTTATACACGTACACACGTGATTGACGTGGTAGAATAAACTCGAAGCCTGTACAGGAAGTATTTAGGAATTTTGTTTTCGTCGCTAATGTAAAATTCAACATAATACTCGCGCACGTATACGAATTTAACTAACTGAAAAGTCTACATTCTGCCGAGCTTCGTCGTGTAAATTTATATTCGTTACCTACGTCAATTATCTCTCCCGTAAATTTAATTTTTTTTTGTTCGTACTTCCCGTCTGAAATGAGTGGCTAATTATAAAACGTCAATTATAATCGATCCTAAACTTTACGAACGATATCAGAAAATAAAGTTCTGTAAAGTTCACTTTGAATCATGAGCATATTCTAATACCGTAGGTATGAATATGTTTATTTCCTACGAATACCACGAAGCACTTTGCTCAATTCACGACCCTCGTACTAATACATACGAATATAATGACATCCATAAAGTAGAATTGTTCGCTGCACGTTACCCCGATAATTTTCAAATATCTAATTAACTTCAAATTATCAGAAAAATAACGAATACGTTTATAGCATCACCTCGGACAACAACTGATATAAAGTTAACCGCTCCGAAAGAATATATAAAATCAACAAAGAATAAAAACTCAATAGGTCACAATGGTATCCCCACTCTACTGTCATTAAAATGCTACCTCAGAAAACCTTCGTCCGGTAATTTGATTGATGTTATTCTAGACAAGAAACTAAACTTTTCTAAGCATATAGACTATGTATCTCTGAATACAAATCTGAAATGCTAGTTTTAATAGACTGCAGTTAGTCTGAAATCGATGTCTTAGATATGTACTTAATCTCCACGTATACATTAAAATTTTTAAATATGCACAGTGCTCTAAAGAAGCCATATGTAAACAGCCGCGAACGATCCAAAAAAATGTTTATCAGTTGTAACGAGCACCGTAATATACTTGCAGCGATAGGAAATTACGATTCCAGGCAACTAAGTGTGCTAGATATATAAGCATCGAAGTATTAAACATAATTTATTAATCTGGTAACGTTTCAACTAGTATCCTTTTCTTTCCCAGTACGTATAAATGACATTATATATTCCTTTTATAATTCAAAACTTGTATTTATACTTGTTTAGATTGTCTTTCATTGACAATGTTTTGTTGTTTTCTTTGTTTAATTTTTCCATTAGTACTATTTATACCTCATATGTTTATTATTGATTAAATTTATATATCATTAAAATGTTTACTTTTCATTAACAGAGAGGGCATTTGTTCCAGCAGATTTATTTAAGTTTATTATAACACTTGAAATCATTTTAAAATACAATCATTTTTCACATTTTCTTTTTATTTTAATAATATGCAATATATTCACGACAAACGAGTATTTGTTTCATACGGCAGTTTTTACACGTACATATAACATATATTATATACATATAAAATACAAACATGATAAGAATAAATGAACCGAAAATCGACGGGCAACATTCAGGCGTTTGTAGTTTATTTCCTAACTTAAGAATTAGTACTAAAACATTTTATCTGACATTTACATATATACACATATATATAACATTTTATTTTAGTACAATTATAACAACTAAAACGCAAAATAAAAATAAAACTATCTTGCGAAACTAGCTATCGACACTGACAGTAATTAATCGTATGTATGTTTAATTTTGAACAATTCCGACATAAATAAAGAAAATTTTTAAAATTTTGTTTCCTTCGGTTAAGTGAATAATCAATATGATATAACTGTCTTTCGTAACTTAATGATTGATATTAAAACCTGTTATCTGACATTTTTCTGTTTCTACATTTCTATTTTTTCAATAACTTTTTAACAACTTAAAAAAAATCATATGTATACATGAATTAATACGATAAACAAAGTAAATACAGGCATTCTGCGAAAAATCTATGTATACATTTTTTAGCGCTAATCAATTTTTTTTTTTATTAATAATAATTTCGCAAAATCAGAAACCACTATAAAATCTTCTAGTGCAGCTTACAAACAATTTTAAAGCCACCGTCTGCCATATATATATATATTATATATATATATATATATATATATATATATATATATATATCTTTCTAGACAGATTTGCTAACATTACCGTATATTACGAAATATTGCTTATCGATGTGTAATAAAATACTTATCAGCAAACTTGAGTATATTTCACAGCTAAATCCGTGTTTTATCATTACGTGCTAACCACAATATTCAATATTGCCACTTCTCGTCAATATCGTAATATTGAATAAGCGACGATTTTGTGTTTATTTTAATCACTAATATTTATTTTCTTATGGAAAAACACAAAGCTTTTCGGCATTTACGCCATTATCAAGTGAACGAACATTTTTTAAAAAATCATAATTTTAAAAGTATAAATTACAAATAATTACTTAAAAATATTCGATGGTGATGGTGAAAATATATTCCATAAAATGTTGTTCCGCTTCTGTTCTGTTTATTTTTTGAATTGTTGAAATTTAACATCAATATATTTATTTAATGATTTTGTTTTTTTATATTTATTTTTTCGTCAATATTATTATCTGAATTCTCAAAAAGTTGTATACTGGTGGAATTTTAAATTTTCATTTACTGTTGCGATGTATGATGTCCAAAAGTAAAATATAAAATATAAAAATATACAAACAGATTTTTTTAAAAAAAAAAAAAAAACACAATTTTACAATTAAAATGAAAATAAGTATTTGAAAAATCTGATAAATGTATAAACGGTTAGAAGGTAATCTAATTTCGAAAAATTAAACAAAAAAGTCGGTTATTAATTTATTACGTTAATTATTTTATATTATTAATTCGGAAATGATCGTGGAAATTTGTCTTATTATTTCAATATATTTAAAATCAAATTCATTTATAAGTAATTTAAATTAGAAATAAAACTAATTCTAGCATATGTAGATTAAAAATTATATATTCTCGTACAGTTTTTAAAAATTGGAAAATACTTTGTACTGCAGTTTCGTCATTACCAACTGCTTCTTCTGCAGAAATTCTTCTTATTTGTTCGTACGAAAAGGCTTCCTCACGGTCATTGTTCAGTTTTGGACATACAGGTGAGATGTTCAGTGGACAGATTTAGATTGTCACGAAACGTGAAAGTTTACTATGCAATAAGTGTCCGTGGGTTAGTTCCGTGTGGCCGATGCGGTTTCTTCTGAGTACAATTTCTTTCGGTCTGTTCGCCCGATGTAAAGTTTCCTAATGTTCTAGTTCAACTTTAATATGTCGTAACTTGTTCAATTGGGTATATCATATGTTTCGAGCGGTGTCCTTGATCGCTAGCAGTAGCTGGTTTTTACATGTAATAAGCATTTAAACCGCCCTGATACATTGTGCATACTATTATCACAAGGCGGATTTGTAGGTTCGGTAGTTGAAGTAGTCGATATACTTGACTCCGAACGGTTTGCTCCTGTCGTGATAGTTCTTACGTAGATAGCGGATGAAACGTTTTATAATAATTAATATAAAGTAAGTTGTTGCCGAGCTTCGGATAATAATTCGGTGTTT
Organism: Coronaproctus castanopsis; assembly: GCA_032883995.1. Taxonomy (NCBI): domain Eukaryota; kingdom Metazoa; phylum Arthropoda; class Insecta; order Hemiptera; family Monophlebidae; genus Coronaproctus; species Coronaproctus castanopsis. Next base: position 49,140,989 of record CM065052.1, read on the forward strand.
ATTCGTTGATGTCTTAGTGATATCGTGTTTGTTGCCACATACAAACTGATAACTGAACTTGTACAGAATGCTCCGCTGTTTATTCCGAAAGCATTATTTTGGATTGTGTTCAGCTTCTTAGATGTATTTTTCGCCGCTGTTGAGCACGAAACCGAACCGGAGTCCATTATTGATCAGACGTGTATTAACAACATGCCTTTGTCAGATCACCACGTCTTACCGAGTAGGCTTTTAAGCAGATTAAGAATATTTAAATTCATATAAAATTCTAAAATGATTCATATATATATATAAAATTCATGTATATACATTTGCAAATATATATATATATATGTGTACTATTGCATTTACAAAAGTGTAGCATAGTTGAAGTAGAACAGGAAAATTTACGTACTTATATGTAGCACACGAACAAAAACGATAATATAATGAACTCAATAAGACGACGTATAAATTATTAGAAGTGGTGATTTAGTTATGACTTTTAAACAGCGATAAAAATGGGAATAAGAAAACATGAACTACTGCAGAGAATTCTTCAAAGCGAGATAACGGGACGAAGAGGTCACGGACAAAGAAGAATGTCTTCTGTCAAGAATTTAAGAATATGGTTTTAAGCAACATTCGCAGAACTCTTCGGAACAGCAACGGACAAAACTATAATAGCTAATTTGATCTAACGGATATGCACTGGAAGTAGAAGAAAAAGTTTCGCAATTATTGGTATCGACGATAAGTGGAAGATAAAAAAAAAAAAAATGGCTCAATGAAAAAAAACCTGGTTAATATAGATGAAGCAGATTCGAAACTCGTTTTCCTTATTTATTCAGTAATAATAGCGACTTAACCATTCAATTATGATTTCGATTTGCACGCGTCGATCCGGTAGCTCTTTATTGAACATGCTTATTACGTACAATTAGATCAATATCGTCTAAATACGTATAGCACATTCGTAGACAGACACACGCGTATAATACGTATGGATCCTGATGTCCGTAGTACAAATGAGAGCCATAATTAAATTCCGATCACAAATTAACGCGATTTTTAAATACCGATCGGTCGAACATACCGATTGAATAAAATGTAATAAAGTATGGAAACTGGCTAGCGATACCGGAACTAGAACTTCCTATTACGCTTGGTTCAGTACCTGAGACGGTTCATTAATTTCGCAATTTCACATTTCTACGCTAAACTCTCGCGAAATGTTTAGATTTGTTACCGTTATAAGGGGTTTTTAATTTTGATTGTTTTTTCTGAAAAAATTGTTTTAAAAGGAAACTTTAATGTATATCGGTTTTATTAATTTTCTCATTATTGATTAGATTAATTATATAGTATAGTGTTTTAAAAAAACTCTTCTGGAATGTTCCGATTTGTTGCCGTTATAAGGGGTTTTTAATTTTAATTCTGAAAAAATTGTTTTAAAAGGAAACTTAATGTACGCGAAACAATATCGGACTTATTAATTTTCTCATGATTGATTAGAATAATTATATAGTATAGCGTTTTAAAGGGGAAAATATGTATTTTTTTATGGCCTCGCTTTACATACCATTTGGCTATCTAGAGAATAAAAAATTAATAATAAATAAACATAAACGGATTAATTAAATTAGACTAAAGGAAGGGAAAAAACTATTATCCGGTCGAACGTTCTTAACTTATATACCCTTCAAATGTGATGAAGTTGATATTAAAGTAGTTGATACAATTATTAGTAATTTAAAAAATAAAAAAGCCATGGATCGCATTAATAATTTTCTCATTAAAAAAATGTACAAAGCTAATTGCTTATTATTGAGATTATTAAAAAAATATTGGAATTGGAACACTTCCCTGAAGTTTGGAAAATGGGTAATGTGAAATTACTAAATAAACCAAATAAATTATGATGTAACAGGCTATCGTCCAATTAAACAAATTGTCTAAGTAAAGTAGTGGAAAAATATATAAACCAACTCATTGTACATTTTCTTGAAACTAAAAAAAAAATACTAGACAAAAATCAATTTGGATTCAGGAAAGCAGCATCAACAGAAATGACAATATATACAGTAGTATTAGAAAACATAAAATATAATAAAATAAGCATGGAATTTTACTTATATCGTTAGATGTTACTGCGGCCTTTAACAACTTAAATTGGGAACTGTTGGTAAAAATCTTACAAAAAATTAAGTTACCACAGTTTTTAACAAACACTATCGTTACCTATTTAAAAAAACAGAACCGTTATAATCGAGGAGGAAGAAACTACAGTATTTCATAGACTTACATGTGGGGTACCACATAGTTCTGTACTTGGTCCCACATTATGAAACATTGCTGCAGCATATATTCATGCAAAAATTCAAAAATATTTTTGTTCAACTTGTTAATGATACATTAAAGAAAAAAATCAATTCCAAATTTAACTGCAAAAGGTGATGGATTATGAAAGTATTTGTATTTCTGGATTGTTATAATGATATTTATGTAATTATAGATAATTGTCGGCGTTATGTTATTTCGTTTTAAATATTTCACACGTTATTATAATTAAGTATCAGAAAATTATTATATATATATATATATATATATATATGTGTATATATTTATTTTTATTTTTATATTTATATTTGTTAAGGTGTACAATGATGATGAAAGGCTCAACATAATAGAAAACCAGTTATAAGGCCACTACGGTTTTTAGCCGTGGCCTTTTGGTTGTTTCTTGAGTACATCTGAAATTAAAAAAAAAAAAAACAAAAAAAAAACTTATATACCCTTCTTTAATCAATAGGTTAGGAACCTTAGAGTTCCCTCGTCAATATCACAAAATAATTTATTTTCTTCGCATTTATTCACACACAAAATATGTGTTCGTCGTTTTGTATTAGTCCGCATTCGCATTTATCGTCTTCCGCTAATCCCTATTTCTTCAAGTTATGTTTATTTCGTGATGTACCACTTATTATTCTGTTTAGGGTTAGCCACAGTAATTTAAATGAAAGCCGGTTGGATGAGATTCTTCTACATTCATACCATTTGTACTTTCAACTCTCCGCGCTTCCAATCTTCCAGACTAAGCAGAGTCTTTTAGTTCATCAACTGTTCGGAGTAAGCTATGTCTAGTTTTTAATCACCTCTAGGGTAGTCTTTCGTAGTTGTGGAGTGGATGGCGGTCGTCATTAGCTTTTTTCCATCTTTCTTCCTTGGCTGACACGTTGCGTCTAATATTCGGCGGTGCAATTCCACCAGTGCATACAGCTCACATAGGGGAGTAGGTTTGAAACAACCAGTAAGGATTCTACACGTTTTATTTACTGCAACGCCTATCATTCTTGCGTGTGCAGAACAGCTTCAAACTGGGCACGCGTATTCCCCTATTGAATAGCAGAGTGCCAGTGATGATGTGCGCGAAATATATTTGGTGGTAGTTAATGTTCGGATAAGAGGGCTCGGGATGAGGCTTCAAGTACGCCGCGCTAAATACGATACAGCTGGCGCTCTTCTGGTAACGGTGTCATTTATGACGCTGACAAATCGTCCCATTCCCGGTCGAATAACCCTATTACCGGGCGGAATCTTTTGAGGACCAAAATCAACGAAGATAATTAATATAACAAGATAGGAAAATCGTAAGAAAAGGAAATATATGGAAAAGGAAAATTACGAACAAAACAGACACCGATTGTTAAATTAGAATATAATTAATACTAATGAATTTAAATTATACTGTTGAAACACTAACATCAAAAGATAGCAAGGATAAGATAAAGTCAGGAGGAAGAATATCAACAAAAGAAGAAAATCCATACGAGTAGTAAGTGGGCATACTGAGCACACTTCTGTCAACTTGCCGTTATATTTAATCTCTGTCAACTTGCCGTTATATTTAATCTCTGTCAACTTGCCGTTATATTTAATCTCTGTCAACTTGCCCTTATATTTAATCTCTGTCAACTTGCCGTTATATTTAATCTCTGTCAACTTGCCGTTATATTTAATCTCTGTTAACTTGCCGTTATATTTAATCTCTGTCAACTTGCCGTTATATTTAATCTCTGTCAACTTGCCCTTATATTTAATCTCTGTCAACTTGCCCTTATATTTAATCTCTGTCAACTTGCCGTTATATTTAATCTCTGTCAACTTGCCCTTATATTTAATCTCTGTCAACTTGCCGTTATATTTAATCTCTGTCAACTTGCCGTTATATTTAATCTCTGTCAACTTGCCGTTATATAAATCTCTTTACCTTCGTTTGGGTCATGTATGCAACATACATCACCATAATCCATTTTAAATTCTTTTTCCATAATTTTATTTTCTACTATATTAACATACCCCCACGGAAGTGTGTCTATAATTCCATCTTTTTCAGGTAAAATTCGATTTTTATCATAATCCATTTTAAATTCTTTTTCCATAATTTTATTTACGAGCGTTTTGTGTTTAGAATCTCTTGTAATTATATTATATTTTAACTTTACTTTATTTACTTTTTTATCGACAATATTTGTCATTACTTTTGTATTTAATATTTCTGAATTTTCGTAATTTAATGGAAATCCTTTAATTTTCATTGTAATTTTTCCTTGTTTTGTAATTAATGCATAACTTTTTGGTCCTGTACTTATCCATTCACCGCCATAATCATCCTTATCTAGTTCATCAGTCCATTCACCAAGCATGCATCCAGTTTTAACTGTGTTTTTTTCATCGTCAATATATACAACAGAATCTGTATCATAATATACAACATTTTTTCCCAATTTATCTAACATTTCGTATAATCTTAATCTAGCGTTAGATGTTGTAAAAGCTGCAATAAAAATATTTGTTGAAGTACTGTTTTCGATAAATTCGTCTTTATATTTATAAGACACTTGAATCATATTTTCATTAATGAAAATAATATTGCTAATTTCTGTTCTATCATCTAATATTATTTTGTACCATTGTTTTGGTTCATTTACGTATTCCGTTTGTGTTAAATTTTGTCTTTGGCCGAATTTCCCCCACAAAGAATTGAGACATAATTTAGCAACAGCTCGTCTTCCAGGATTTGGTTTAATATTTTTTATACCTAAATCTATATCCATTATTTCCTTTACAGTTTTTACATATTCTTCAACAGTTTTAAAGTCATTTTCCCAAGGACTTGTTTCTAATTTTATTTTCATAAAATCCTTGACATAACCTTTAAATAAATTATTACTTTTTTCCTTAAAATCCCAAACTTCGTAAATATTTAAAATGCAATAACCTTTTTCTAAAGCTTTGTTTATTTCGTCTGTTGTCCAAGTATCTATTAAACAGCGTTCTTCATCAGTATGATTACATTCTGCACATTTTTCGACAAAACATTTTTTACACAAAGTAAACATTAATTTTTCTTCTTTAATGGGTAATACAGGGTGGTATAAATTTTTTGGGGGTAATATTTTACATTTAATTAATCCATACCAATTCGGATCAAATTTTTTGGGTTTATAAATTTTTATCGGATGCCCAACAGGATAATAATCGTAATACATCACAGTTGGATAAAGGCTGCAAACATCGATATATCGTAATTTTTTACCAGATACTTTTAATTTAATCGCGTTTGTTTTTCCACCATAAAAAGCATCACGAGGGTTTAACGGTTCATTAATTGTAATATTTTCTCTTAAAGCTTCTTTGTAATTTTTTGATTTTTTCCATTGACATTCAAATATTTCTACCAAATTATATCCTTTATCTTTTAGTAGTTTGCTTCTCTCTCTAGTTTCGTCATATAAATCACCCATAGTTTTTCGTGTTACATTATTTATCGTACTTTCTTTGTAACATATTGGGCAACCGTGCCAAAAACAACCGTGGTACTGATAAATTGTTTTCGTTACACTATCAAATCCATCTACTTTTACACCATAAATATACATTTCACCGCCGTTTAAAGCGTGTTGTACATTTCTAAATGTATTTAACCACGCAATTGAATCTTTACTATACATTTCTTTTTTAGATTGTTTTATAATACCGATTGTATTCTCTTGTAAATATTTTGACCTGTAAATACTCATACAAGTGCTTGCAATTGTAATGTACTGAAAAGGATCGATATTTGCAATTTCTAGAAATTGTTTTCTGAATTCTATACAACTTCTACGTAAAATATCTACATCGGATTTACAATATTCTACAAGTTCTTTTTGAAAATCGAATACATAATTTTCGTTAATTTTTTCAGAATACCATTTAAGAAAAACCTTTCTAGGGTTAATTTTCATCGTATTTATACCGTAGAATTTTTTATCAGGAATTGGCCCTTTATAATTTTGATTTTCTTTTGTGTTAAATAAATGGGGGAAATAACCTTTTTTCAATTCTTTTAAGTCAAATATCTTTGGAAAATCAGAAAGCGGCGATGCAATAAAATTGATGCTATCTATAAATTTAATTCTTGCAACTTCTAAAAACATTATTTTTCCACCACTGTAAATTGTGTAAGGTTTCAGAGAATTTTCAACACAATATTTTAAGATAAATTGCAAGTCGTACGCTTTTGCGTTATGAGCAATTGCTGTATAACCTCTGTGTTCTTTAGAAATCAACCATCCGCAAAATTCATCGTTTGTTTTAAAACTGAAAGTTTCACCGTTAAAATATTGAGCGATAATTAAATTAGCTTCGTGAGTTCCTGTCTCTTGATTTGCTTCATAATCGTAATAAATATACTTTTCGGAATAGTTACATTTTTGGACTTTTTTGTCCGCATTTCCATTACATAAACAAGGAATATCGCAAATTCCACCTTTTTGTTTTATTTTTTGCATACAACATTTGTGTTTAATTATTTCAACGTTTTCACCACAATTTTTACATACTTTATACCCACATTTGTGTTCATCATTTCTTTTACATATATTTTTACATTTCAAACATTTATATATTTCTTTGCAGACTTTCTCATGATTTTCGTAACATTCTTGATTGTAACAATATCTGTTACAATTTTCGCAATAAATTTTATTTTTTTCACAGTGTTCTTTCATCATACATAATTCGCATATTTTTACCTCACTTTTACATTTGTGCGAATTTTTATTTTGATACGGTTTGTCACATTTTTTACAATAATAAGACTTTGCGTAAAATGCTGTCATACTATTTATTACGTCAAAGTGATTTCTATTTTTATATAGATAAATTTTTGGTTCATTTTCTTCACCCGAATATATTATAGTGTTAAAATTTTCGCTACAAATAACTTTAATTTGAATATTTAATAAATTTTCGACATCTTTTATATTTTCAAATGTAAACCCTCCGTCATTGCAAAATCCTATTTCTTGACATAACTTTTGCGCTAAATCTGCCTGTATTTTTCTCCCCATTCTAATTTGATTTATTTCTGATTTATCTAATTTTCTGTCAAAAATGGTGTTCGTATGATATGTCAAAGCTGTAATTATTGCTCTAGGACAACATAAATTATCGACATTTTGTATTTGTGTTATACATCTTTTTGTTCGTATATCTTTAGCGAGATTAATTATTTGTTTAGTGTAACCTTTTCCTCTAGGTATATTAATTACTTGAAAATTAAACGTTGTTTTATTTATGTCAACTTCTTCATCAGATGTTAAAATTTTTTCTATTTGATTTAACAGAGTTGTCGCATTTACATCTTTTTGAAATCCTGTAGATATTGCTGTTGTTTTAAATTTCTCATTTAACGCGATTATATTCATTTTGTCTCCTTCTTTGAAATCGGTTTTTTGTTTAACAATATGAATTAATTTTTCTATCATTTTTCTGAAATTAATCATCATTTTTATAGCATTATTTATTTTTCCAGTTTTTCTTAAATAGTTTAGTTTTACTGTATAATCTATAATCCATGTTAAAAATTTCTCGCTATATTTAGATTTTCCTTGAATAATAGAAAAGGATTCATTTTTTTGTTGTTTTTTCTGTTTAAAAACACGCATATCTTTGAACGGAAATATATCAATAAGCTTTTGCTGTTTAATTTCTGTGTGTAATTTTGATTTCTGATGTCTCGTCCAATTATTCTGCAAAATATTTTTGTTACATTTTTCGCAAAATTGATATTTCTTTTCCTTTTCAAAATAAGTACTTTTAATCGGAAATATATTTCCAAGTTTTTGCTGTTTAATTCCTGTGTGCAGATCTGTTTTTTGATGTCGCGCCCAATTTTTATAATTAATTTCTTTATCGCATTTCTCGCAATACTTCTTTTCTAAATTGTAGTTTTTTCTTATTTTATTTTCAGTATTCATGTTTATATTAGAAAAAGATACATTTTTTTCTATAATCATCTTCAATATATAAATTTATTGATCTTTAACTTAAAGATCAATAAAAGCATTAAGATTTATTACGAATAAAATCAAATAATACATATTTTGCCGCTAATGTGTGAGCATCGAATTTTTCACAATGTTTTTTTTGCTCTCATTTTTCTCTCGACTCCTGTGTGTTTTTTTGCCTTTAAATGTCGCGCCCAATTTTTATACGAAAATTCTTTATCACATTTCTCGCAATACTTATTTTCTATTTTTTTAATTCCTGCATGTAAATTCGATTTTTTATGTCTTGACCAATAATGTTGTAAAATATTTTTATCGCATCTCTCGCAATACTTCTTTTCTAAATTGTAGTTTTTTCTTATTTTATTTTCAGTATTCATGTTTATATTAGAAAAAATAAAATTTTTAAATATACTTCTTTTCTTTCAAAATAATAATATTATGAACTGGTGTCGCCTTTAATTAACAGTGTTTTAACAGTGCTTCTTTCAATTCATTTCTCGCCTCTGTTTTTCCTTGTTCTATTAACGATAATTTTAAATTATTATTGATTTCTACTTTTTTATTATATTCGTTTAAAATATCGGTTTTTAATTTTTCGTAATTTTTTACTTCTTGTACAATATCATCAAATTCACTGTCAGTAATTTCGCCATCTTTAATCGCTTTAGCGTATTTTTCCTCTATTGAATTTATTTTAGTGCGTGCTAATAATTCGATTGCAGCGTGTTTATTAATTTTTTCTGTACAAAATTTGTGTGTTCCTCTTACTAATATTGACAAAGTTGTAAATCCAACGCAAATTGGTGTACTTAAGGGGATCAAAACGGGAACAAAAACAGAAGTTGTCAAAGTTCCGATATCCGACAAAATAAGTACATATTCTGTTCCATACATAATTTTCGCTATTTTTAAGTATTTCTTTTTTTGTTGAAATCTATTTTTCATTTCTTTTTGTAAATAATCATAATGCATCATTATGTGGTTAATTTTATAATTGCTGGAGTTAAATTCAGGCGCCGATATTTTCGGATATAAAGCCTGAAAAAATAAAGATTCTGGTGCCGAAGGCTCGTGATCCATTTTCGTTTATTACAAAAAAAAAAAAAAAAATAATTTTTAGAAAATTGTTTTTTGAAGTTCTTGTCTGTAAAAACTACCGATAATTTCCTCTTTATTTAAATCCTGAATTTTATAAGTTATAGGCGATGTAAACAGAATTTTTTTAATTACGAATATTTCTTTGGACCAATTATTTTTATATTTATTTTGAAAAGTTTTTTTTATTTACACTAATTCTTACACGATCTCCAACCTGAAATATCGGTATTTCTTTTTTAATAGGTAAAACTGTGTAAATTTCGTGTTCATTACTTTTGTTAACTTCACACGGCCTCATTTGAATTGTTCTGTGAAAATCGTGATAATTATATTCATTTACCAAATTTTGTAATATATTTATCCACTTAAAATTTTGTTGACATTCAAAGAGAACTTTCATTTTTCTGGCTAAAGTTCCGTTAAATCTTTCTATTATCGAAGATTTTTCAGCATTTTCAGTGTGATATAATTTTATGCTATATTTTTGTAACATTGAAGAAAATATTTTATTCCTGAATTCTAGACCTTTATCGGTGTGTAAAAATTTTGGAGTATCATGTTTTACTTTTCTCGCTTTTTCTACGATATTTTCAAAAGCTTTTGTCACAGAAATTCCGTCTTTTTTCTTTAGAGCTTCTGACCAAACAAATTTCGAAAAAGTATCGATAACATTTAGTATATATTTATATCCTTTATTTTCTGTTTTATAATTCGACATAATTACTAAATCTGCTGCCCATAAATCGTCAATTCCATATGTTACAATGTGTCTTTTTGCAAATTTTTTTCTAACATTTTTATGCAATTCTTTCGCTTCTTTAAGATTCATTTTTATATATAGGTTCGGATGAAATTAATCCGAGATATATAATATTATTTGATGACGCCATATTTAGTATATTTCCGTTTTCATCGGTAATATGAACAATAATTGTGTCAATTTTTTCGATATGATTTTTAATAGGAACAAAAATAATCTGTGAAACTTTTTCCGATATTTTCCCCCCATAAATTATTTCAGGAAAAAATGTATAAATAATATCGGCTTCTTCGTGAGAATGAGGATTAGATGAATGATTTAAAATTGCTGGTTCGACAATATTACAGTGAATTTCTATTGCATCTAACGGTCTTAATTTTGGAAAACTAGACGCACTATATAATGTGTTAGGTTCTAAATTAACGTGATTTTCAAATCCTAAAAATTCACCTAACGTACCTAAATTAATTTTTACAGGAGAAAATATTCGAATTTTGTTACTAATTTTATCACTTTTTAATCCAAAATTTTCAGTCAAAAAATTAACCTTTATTTTTTCATTATCATATCGAGATTTTAGTTGCGTTAATTTTAACTGTATTATTTCCTCTATATCTGATAACGAATAAAACCCCTTCGGAAAATTAACTCCGTATGTTTCTGTTAATATGTTTAATTCTACGTATAAATTATGCGGAATATTAGGAATATAATTATCACCGTAAAAAGCGACTAATCCTAATTTGTAATTTTTATCTTTATCTAAATGTAAAGGATTTTCAAGACGAAGTGTTAAAGTTGATTTATTACCGATTAATTTAAATAGTTGCATTTTATATTTTATAAATAAAATATATTTATAAAAATGGAAGTTATCGTATTTGACAAAAAATTAAATAACAATAAAAATAACAGAACTATTCAACCAGTTATTAGAGGCATTTTTATAGGTTCTAGTGGCTGCGGAAAAACAACGTTATTACTAAATTTTATATACCGAAATTGGTTAGAATTTGAAAATCTCTATATATTCAGTAAAACATTAGAACAACCGGCGTATCAAAAATTACAGGAAAGATACGAAAATGTTGAAAAAAATGTTGGCGACCAAATTGCATATTTTTGCGATAATTACGATGATTTAATTTCTGTAAATAAATGTTTACCAAATTCTCTCGTTATTTTTGACGATTGTATTATGGAAAAAAATCAGAGAATAATTAAAGAATATTTTACAAGTGGAAGACATAAAAATATATCTTGTATTTATATTACACAATGCTATACTTTGGTTAATTTGCAAACAATTCGTAGTAACGCTAATTTTCTGTGTATTTTTAAACAAAATGACCATTATTTGAGAAAAATATATAAAGACAATGTAATGGGGGATATGTCTTACGATAAATTTTGTAAAATTTGTAACCAATGTTGGGAAAAAGATTTTGGTTTTATTACGATAGATTTAACTAAAAAACGAGATTTTGGGAGATATAAAAATCAATTTAAAATGATAGAACAATTTGATGAACGTTCACCAACGTTAAAGAAACGTAAAATGAACGTAAAATCATGTTCAACGAAGGTTTAAGTGGGTGTTTAACTAATAAAATTTTTATATTTGTTACATATAAATGGAAAAAATAACTGTTGAAAAAGCAATTAAATTAAGTAAACTTGAAAAACAATTAAAACAAAAATTTCTACAAGCCCGTAGAGGCAAGGAAAATATTGAAAAGGTAAGAGAAGAGGAATTTAAACCGATTATAAATGCTGTTAATAAATTAAACGAAAACAAAATTTTACCTGTAATTGTGCCTTCTTACATTGATCAATCTCCCGTTGAAAATCGTATGATTCAAGATGAAAAAAATATTGTTCTAGGAAAAATAACAACGGAATTTTTACCTGATGCTAAAGATTCTACTTTTGGTATACATTATGACAAAAAAAAACAAAAATTATATGATAGGAAAGGAAATAGTTACTTTAGATAACAACGACATTATTGTAGCAGGAAAAACGTACGAAGGAACTGAAGGATTATGGAAATTATTAACGTTAGAGCCATCGAAAAAACCTGATCCTAATTCTTTCACACCGGATGATTATGCAAATTATGAGGAAATTTTGTTGACGACAGATTGCATATACCATAATAATGATAAAAATAGCAATAAACCAAAATCGAGCAAAGGTGAAAAATACAACACAATAATTAAGCCAATTTGGAAAAATAAAGTAAAAAAACCGGAAAGCAGAAATATTGTACCACCCTGGGCAAAAATAGAGAATGAAGAGGTACACGAAGGAAAAGGTTTAATAAAATATTCCGATAATTCTGTCGAGTATAAATATGTCGATAATTTACAAAATTTATTACAAAGATTGTATTATATTTATGCTCAGGAAAAAGCCGGTAATAATAATTTTCATAACGAAAAAATTGGAGTTATTAATTTTTTAAAGGAACAATTAGAAGCACATATCGACGAAAATAAGGGAATTGAATATTTAATTAAATTTGTGTCATCTTTACCTTCAAAAATATTACGTGGTGAAAAGATCGGATCAGGTTTATTCAACGGTATTTTGAATAATTTGCCGTTTGAAATTCACGCACCAGGATATAATTATTTAGGTCCAGGGACAAAATTACAAGAAAGAATTCAAGATGGAAATATAGGTATAAATCCATTAGACGAAGCAGCGAAAGAACATGATTTATTTTACCATAAATATAAAGATACAGCGAATAGACACAAAGCTGATGAAATTTTAGAACACAAAGCGTGGGAAAGATTTAAGTCAAATGATGCAAATTTAAATGAACGATTTTGGGGATATTTAACGACAAATGCAATGAAAGCAAAAAGGCATCTTGGTCTAGGTTTAAAAATCTAAATTAAAAAATTATTTTCTATATTATAAAATGAATATATGCAATATAAATCTTACTGATGGACAAAAAAAAAAATTCAGAGAGCTTATAAGCGAAAATCGAACATAACAATTCAATTATCTTCTGATCAAATAAAATCAGGAAAAGACAAAATTGGATTAAATGATAGGCAAAAAAACGCCATTGATAAACATCGTAAAAATAACACTGGCGTCAGACTTACTTTAACATACAAACAATTACAGGAAAATCACAAAGGTGGAATTTTACCTTTACTTGCAGCTATTGGAGCTTTAATCGGTGGAGTCGGTGGTGGTGTAGCTGCTGTTGCAAACACATTCGTTGATTATAAAGACAAAAAAGCGAAACGCGAAGAAATGGCTCGACACAATAAAGCGCTAGAAAAAATTCAGGAAGTGATTCACGGTATAAATCAAGGCTCTGGCTTAAGTAACGTTAAAAAAAAGCGCTAACAAACGTAGAGTTAGAAAAGTACGCTAAAAAATTGAAAATTAAAAATTTTAGAGGCGTTTTTATGAAAGATGAATTATTAGGGAAACCTTGGGAAAATGAATGTGGAATTATTAACTTAGAAAATTCCTATCAAATTGGTTCTCATTGGACAGCGTATTTTAAACAAAAAGATATTAAATATTATTTCGATTCGTACGGAAATGCGAATCCACCGATCCAATTAGTGAAATATTTAGGAAGCGATAATTTGTATTATAATTACGAACAAATTCAGCAATTTGACGATCCACCAATTTGTGGTTATTTATGTCTAGATGTTTTACAAAAATTGTCTCAAGGAATTAAATATAATAAAATATTACGTATTATAAAAAATGAATAAATTTGATAAATTCGGTAATCAGATCGAAAAACAAGAATCGACAATTTCAAGCAGAAATAAACAAGAAATTAACGAAAAAGTGAGCGCAATATTAATGCCTTTTATTATCGAAATGAAAACTTATGTTGGAAATTTAACAAATGAATATTTGAAACAACAATTAAATATTGTGAAAAATTACGTTAATTTCAATAATCGAAGATTAGTTGGAGTTTCAACAGGAATAGATGAAAAAGATGCTGTAAATAAAAAACAAATGGAGCAAAGTATTAAAGATGCCCTAAATAAGAAACAATAAAAATTTTATTTTATATGTAATAAATATGACGTTAATATATTGTTTAAAATGTAAAAAGAAAACACAATCTCTAAACGAGAAAAAAAGGAAAACATCGAACGGAAAAGTTATTTTGGAAAGTAAATGTTCTGTGTGTGGGGTTAAAAAAACGAGTTTTATTAATAAGTAAACATGATGAAGTTATTTTTGTTATATTTAGTTTCAGCAATAAATTGCGTTGAAGTTCCTAAAATGGAAACTAATCTTTTTTCGCCGAATGTTGATTGGAATTATGTGTCTGAACACGAGAATTTAACTATCGATCATTTGCGTATTTTTCAAAATAAAGTAAATTGGCCCAAGATTTCTAAATTTCAGAAATTAACGGAAAATAATATCAAAGAATTTAACGATCGTGTTGATTGGGATATAATCAGTAAATATCAGAATTTGTCGGAAAAGTTTATTGACTTTTATAAAGATTTCGTCGATTGGGATTATGTGATTTTATATCAAAATGTTTCAAAGATTTTTATTGCTAATCATTGTAAAGAAATATTAGATAGTTAGAAAAAGTCGGGTCTTCCATCTATAATGAAGGAAAAGAAATATTCGTAATTTAAAAAAATTTTTTTTTTGCTGTAATAAAAAATGGAAAATGAAATTTATTCAAAATATTATAACGAAATTATTCGGCACGAATACAAAAATTATAACCCTACGAGCATTTTAAACTTTAATTCGCCCAACAAAAAAATTGATTTTAATATCGATTACGGTGACTCATTTTCAACGTCAAAGTATCAGTATTATATTACTGGTGAATTTACGAAAAAAGATGGCACTACTTTTCCGACAAAATCTAATGTAAAATTAATCGATAATTTTATTCCATTTTTATTTTCTGGAATATTTGTGAAAAAACATAACCAAATAATAGATAACATTGAAAATCCTGGAATTATATCGACTGTAAAAGGAATCGTTTCGTACAGACAATCTGATAAAAATTCGTTTAAAAATAGTGGATTTATTTCTCAACACGAAGGTTCGTTTAATAAATTTTGCGTTATCGGTGATTTATCACAATTAGGACTGGATTTTTTCAGTAACAATAATAGTACACCAATTTTTTACAAAGGTGGATTTACAATAACTTTTACCAGAAATAGCGATGAAGATGCTTTATTCAGATGGAAAACAAAAAAAGCAGATGGCACACACGATGAGGCAAGTTTACCTGTTGAGGGGAAAATAACGATAAAAGAATTTGTGATTAGAGTTCCCATAATTAACTATCGCCCAACGCAAGAAATTCAACTTATTAGTGAGTTGACAAAATTGCAAAATATAACCTACAAATTTAATAAATGGGAATGTATTCAAAAACGTAGTGTAACAGGATCGACTTTAAATTATGATATTACAAATATTTACAGAAATATTGAGAATCCTAAATTTATTATTGTAGGTTTTCAGGACGATCGTTGTGAACAACAAATAAAAGATCCGTCTTATTTTGACTCGATGAAAGTCAAAAATATTCGTGTGAAAATTAATGATACAAATTATCCTGAGGAATTACAAAATATAGATATTAATGAAGGAATTTACGCAATTCTATTCGAAATGTACAAAGATTTTCAGAATTATTATTACGGATATAGCGATGTGATTTACGAGCCTGGAGAATTCGTTGGAAATAAATGCGTTTATGTAATAGACACGACAAAACACCCTGAATATATTTATAGTGGAAAATCAAATATATTAATTAATGTCGACTTTTCCCAATCTATTAATACAACGAATGTTATTGCTTATGTTATCGTAGTATCCGAAAAAATACTACACAATAACATAATTAATAATACGATTAAGGAGTGGAATAATTGTTGATGATTTCAAATTTTTGACTGAAATTTTATAAAGAAAAATTTTTCTTTATAAAAATATTAAAACTTAATTCCAATAATGATTTACAATAAAATTTTCGATCAAATCTTTATTCATTTTTCCTTGAAAAATAAGTGTATGTGGATATTTTAATAAAATATTTGTTTCACATTCTGGTAAAGGAAAAATTAAATATTTACCTTGATATTTTACCACTAATAATGTAAAAAGTTCAAATTCCGATTTTATAATAAATACCTTTATATTTTCATTAACAGATTCACTAGCAGGAATCATTATATAAATTTCTATATCAGTATTATCCATTATCTTTTTTATAATACAAAAATATTCTTTTTTTTTTAACAAATTTTTTTAGCTACAATCTAATTTTTTAAAATGTTATAGCAATTTATCGACTAAAATTATCTTGCCACAATTTTTTAATCTAACTTTTAAAAAAGTATTTTTTTAATTTGTTTAATTACCCTTAGAAATTTTAACTTTTAATTTTGCTTTTTGGATTTTATAAAGGCAAAGTTGACAGAGATTAAATATAACGGCAAGTTGACAGAGATTAAATATAAGGGCAAGTTGACAGAGATTAAATATAACGGCAAGTTGACAGAGATTAAATATAACGGCAAGTTGACAGAGATTAAATATAACGGCAAGTTGACAGAGATTAAATATAACGGCAAGTTAACAGAGATTAAATATAAGGGCAAGTTGACAGAGATTAAATATAACGGCAAGTTGACAGAGATTAAATATAAGGGCAAGTTGACAGAGATTAAATATAACGGCAAGTTGACAGAGATTAAATATAACGGCAAGTTGACAGAGATTAAATATAACGGCAAGTTGACAGAAGTGTGCTCAGTATGCCCACTTACTACTCATACGTCTATGATCGAACCACATACAGCTAAAAATTAAATGATTAATATCTTCCTGTAAAATTAACGCTACTACGATTGTTACGATGAACATAAGGAGGATTTACAATATTATTTACAAGATTGAAGTTCAAAGCTACTCTAGAATGACCAGAACGTAGCCTACATACGACGGTGACAAATCTGCGGAGAGTTGTCATTAACAGAGGGAAGATGATTGAACCAGGGTACATGAGGAAATTCAGTTTGAACAATACTATGGGTTTTACCATTGATTGATGAATGATGTATATCAAGTCAGCCGGTTTTAAAAATCATCGGGATCATGTCATATAGGTCGCTTAAGGGAATATAAATCGATAGGCCGATAATAATTGCTATTTTACCGTTGTAAATTTTATATCTACACAGTCACACATTTCATCTCTTCCTTAATGTTACATTCTTTGAAACGCGTAAAAATCGCATTTTCCTTCTCGTGCCAAATTATTTTCGGATATTTGCAATATTTTTTAACGATCTATAATAACAAAGTTTCTCACGTAATTGCAAGAACGTATTTGAGATGTCGAGCTCGTTGCTGTGCAACTGACAAACTGACCATTTCACACTGTTCAATTAATAAATCCTCTTTGGTATCGATATATATATATATATATATATATATATATATATATATATATATATATATATATATATATATAAGCTCGCTCCACTCAGCATTTAGATATACTTTTTGTCGTAAAATTTTTAGGATACTGGACGTCCCTAACCGAATTTTCTTCGTCGTCGTCTTCGGCGATTTATTAATATTCTTGTTTCTTCTCTATTGCCTTTGTCGCTATGTGTCCGTTGAGTTTTGGAAAGAACCGACTTTATGTTTCCCTATTCAAAGCAAACGTAATGTTGTCTTACCGTTTCAATCAGCCTAATTCTCGTAATATTTTACAGTCGCCTAAATGGTATTTTTCCCGATTGTTCTTATTATATAGCAGGTCGCTCAACACTTTCTTAAAACGTGATCTTCATATTCCACTTCCTATAAATTTGTCTTATCCTTTATCCAGTTTCAACATTCGTGTTTAAACGTTATTTATATTACTTTATTCGCTACAGCTTGATTCAACTTAATTTTATTCTAACTTTTATAATTAGGTGTAATTAAAGTTTTAATCGTTTTTTTTTTAATTTTGACATATAACGGTCAAACTGATTTTTAGATGCCCAGTTTTAAAAAAACAAATCAACTCGTGTGGTAATATTATCGAAAATTGTGCTCCCGTTCGTAATGAGAATAAATTTTTCCGTTTCGACAAATGTTTTAACGTGAAATCTTATTCGTTTTTGACTGTACTGAAATACAGATATAACGCGGATATACCATTTATATTACTTTGTGAGACGGAAGAGTAAAACATGCAACAGCTCGTTATATATATATATATATATATAATTAACGCATCGATCCATAAATTGATAGAAATATATCAGTGACGTTTGTCAATACACTGCTCGAACCGTTGTCGTCAGTAAGAGGACTGAACATAAATGAAGAGATCACAATACCATAAAGACGTAATACGGAAATCAATTATTTCTTCGAATAGTTCAGATTTATTAAAATCAATCACGATCACGATATGCCTTTAATCTATCCACTCATTTTTTGAAAGTTTCCCCAACGTCTTTCAACCATTACTGTTTTGCGCTTTCCTTAAGCAGTTTCTACCAGCCATTTTCTGTACATCAATGTACCACCGCGTCAATAGGCCTTTCCGCCATTACAAGACCCGTTCCGACCACCTATTTTCGTTTCATCGGGCCACGTAACTAGGCCATCTCAATTTTAATCTAGTCATCAGCTCCACTGCATACTCTAACAGTTCTCGTGAGCAGTTTGAGTCCTTTTTATATTCTTTTTTATATTTGTTTTTGTATATGGTCATATTTCCGAAACGTATGTAAGGACTACGCGTTGGTTGTAGACTTTAGCTTTTAGATGTTAGATGCCGACGTATTTATTTATTGCTGAATATTATATTGTCATATTCTCCTCGTTACCTCCGCTCTCGTCATCATATCTTTATTTATTGTAATTTTTCGACCTAGGTATAAATATGACCTTGTTTTGTCTGTTCTGAATTTATTGCTATTCGTGTTATATTATTCCTTATTTTTGTTTTGTGTACGTTTGTCCTTTCTCCTATTTTGTTCATTCGTTTAGGTATGTTATCAACGACTGCTAATTCCTCCTCACTTGTACTGAACAGAACTATATCGTCTTCAAATCTAATAATGGCTCATATAATGACTCGTGTAGTCCAGTTCGAATTTTTAAACACAGCATCTCGAGCGCAGATAAATAATTTCGGAGAGATGACATCGCCCGGTCTAACACCTCCTTTTTACTGGAATTTTCCCTGTTTTATTCCATCATTTTATCTGCATTCTGGCGGAGTTATAAATATTCTGTATAATTTCGATATACCTGTCATTGGTTCCAATTTGGCTTAACGAATTCAGCACCGTCCGTACATCTACCGTTATCGGACGGGCTTCTCATAAGTTCGTGTTATACGCTGCGTAATTTTGTACAGGCATTGTAAAATACATGTTCGTTCGTACTGAATCCTGACCTGAAACCAGACTGTTCTCTTTACAAATTTACTAATCCGTATTATAAGCAGATGATTTAAGATATTGCATTTTACTTGTCGTACGCAATACGGTCGAGCATCTTGAAATAAAATCAATGAATACGTATATAGTTTGTAAACCAAACAAAATATAACACAGTTTAATCACTATTAAATTTTTTTAATTGCGTACGCTTGAAAATGACGTAATTGTCGAAAAGCTTTGCGCGATAAAAAAAACTTAATAGTGATTAAACTGTGTTATATTTTGTTTAGTTTATAATTTATAAAATCACTACTCTTCAATATATTCAACATTAGTATATAGTTTCTATGCATTTTTGCGTTATATTTTCAGATAAGTTTGATTTTTAAAATCATGTTTCCATATATTTAACCTAATTTTGCCAAAACTTTGCTTTAGTAATGAACTTACCGTAAATTTGATATATAATTTAAAAATTCTGTGTATCGATTAAAATTTATCACGCTACGATACTATTAATATATATATATATATATATATATATATATATATATATATATATATATATATATATATATATAAATATAAAATCAGGAAATTGTTCATTTTGCATCACGTTACCTTTAAAAGTTAGGCAATCCTGAAAAATAAGTATTCAATTCGAAATCTGGTGATATCTAAGGATGTAAAAGTCGAAAGGCAAGGAACAATATGGTCGGTCGTCAATTCAAACATTTCAACTGGCTCAAAAATCAAATAGTAGGAAATCATATAAACAAAACGGGATTTCGTAGAGAAAGAAGTTGATTAGGATCGAGACAGTCACCTGCGAGCCACCGACAATAGATGTTTCGAACTTGGACGCAAAATCATGAATAAAAACGTAGAATAATCGGTTAAGTAGCTTTGAATTAGAATTATTAATTTATAGATTATACCTTCGTGCCAAGTAGTGTCAAAGGCTTTGACAATATCGAGTAATGCAAACCTGCGTATTTATGAATGTTGAACTGATGATTTTACTTAGATTACAAAGTAAATTAATATGGCGAATATCTTCGATGGTATAATCGATTTGGGAATAGCAATAATTTTGATAATTTCCGATACTTCAGGATAACGTTCGTTTAAGTTGTAATTTCAACAACCGTTTTACGTGATAAGTTGTAATCGCTACATATTAGGAATATTATTACGACCGACAGGGGGTGTTTCATTTTGACGAGTTTAATGTATGAATACAGAGTTTTTAGGAGTTGTTGGCCTCTGGTGAAAATACAAACTATTTTTTTTTTCAATAATTCGTGGTTAAGTGAAACGTATGATTGTGAAAAAGTAACGATGAGCAAGAAGTTCGGCTATTTTTGGAGTAACGGTAAATCTAGTTGAATTCTTAGCTCAATATACGGTGGAACATCACTGCGGACCAATTTTTTTTTTTTTTTTGTATCAAATTCGAGATGTTCGTTTAAAACAACAGTCATGTTTTGGATATTCGAGACAGTTCGGTACGTATACAACATTGTACAGTACTTTGCAAGTTTGGCACGTGGTGCACTAGATCTCCATATCGGGTCCAGGATCGATTGATAAATCTCGCTTTTGGCTAAAGATTAACGATGTTTGTCCATGTATAATCGATCTTTTTACACGATATTAGTCGCTTATCTATGTGTATTTCGAGAGATATTGAACCGTATCTACTTGAGCAATTTCAGTTTTATAAAATAGCATCAGCTTAGGACGTGTTGTAAATTGAAGCAAAACCGCCAGTAAGACGAATAAGGTAATAACGGGGAGACAATTGTATGAAATAATAGACACGCAGCCGGGAACAGAAAAATACGATCTGATTTGATTTGTATTGTACACTATCTTCTTTCGTAAAGATGTAACCATTATGATCAGGATGCGTTGTAAATTTCTTTCCTAATACATCGATACTCGGCGGCTGGGGTTGTAACGCCCAAGATGAGGGCTTAGTCTTCCGATCGATTAATGTGGTTTTGAATGCGGTATCATTATCAGGCGTACTCTGTTGGATTTGATGTTCAGCGGTATAGACTGATAAACCACCGTTCCGAATGAGATGTAAACGAAAAGAGGACATTTTAAACATAATGTATAATAATTCGTTTTTGTTTCTGTTCTATTTATAATATCGATTTTATTTTACTTCATTTACCCTACATCGCTCATATTTTAAGATTATTATATTCTCTCTACGACCTTCAAGAACTTAAAGAAATAATTAAAAACAAAAAATTTTTCAGATCGACACTGACTAATTTCGTTCTAAACCGGTTTTTCCTTTAGCCTGTGTGTTATGTGTGTGTGTATTCGTGTTTTTACACAGCAACAACCGGTTAAAGTTAAAAAATCTATTAATTTAATCACCGTTGAACATGGAATCGTGATTATAAAGAAAAATTATGTTTATACGTATGTTCTAAACGGACATACAAACGTAGAATATATATATATATATATATATACATATATATTGTAAGCAAGTTTGAACAACACGTTGCAGAATTTATGGACTCGGGTAGGCGACCTTGGAGGGTTACGTTATTGTTATATTTAATATTTATGGGTAGTTAGTGCGTAACTGTAACTTCATGAAGTTGGATTTTAAATGAATATAATAAAAATAAAATATTGTCTAACCTTCCTTTTAATTTAGATTCTAAATTTAATGGCTCTACGATCCTATTACGATAAAGTTGAAGCGCTTGGACGCTATGGTAATTTTATCTAAATATTAAGCCGTATATAGTATAAAGATATTTAGTATATAACAAAAAACCGATATTCCGTGTAAAAGTTTTCTTCTCAAACTCCTTCCTTGCGGTTCCGATCAACTCACTCGTTATCACCATTATGCAGGTGTATAATGACCCTGACCACAGGCTGCGCCAACAAATACGGTCGCGTACGATATTTATATAACCGTGGAAAGTACGGCTAGTTGCCCTGCAAATCTCGTCTGACCATCGAAGAGGTACACGTCTACCAGCCAGTACACCTTGAACGAACAGCACGTCCATATTTTCGGCATCTCAAAAATTGCCTACTCTTCTTCTTTCCCCCCGACTATATAGGATGTCCGTCTATTATCCGTCAATCTCACACGTCCGGCCCAATCCTACTTCTTGTTCCTCTTACATTCATCAATATTAAATTTTCCTCCGATAAATGTATTTCTGATTCTACTCTTAATACTCTTAATACATCCGATTCTGACCACTCTCTATATTTTCTCTCGCATTTTAGTTGCGGACCACGTTCGAGAGCCATATGTGTCAACGTTGGAACCACGTAACTAGCGAATTTTTCGCTCTATTTATTTATTTCGGGTCTAAATGGTAAATAGCCTAACTTATACTTACTGGTTTCTCATGCGATAATAAAATTTCTTCGTAATTGGTTTTCCACGCATTGCTTATTTCAAGTTTACGGTTATTCGTAAGGGTTGAACTTTTCCTACATTTTAGCCGACTGTTTAATTCAAACAACGAGTGTCTACGTTGCTACTTCTTGTCTTATTTTAGGCGGTTCAATTGGATAGATTTTGTCCTCCTTCGTTGACTTTCCTGATTATTCTCGCTGTTTCATTTAATGCCACATCTACTTGTTTTGTACAGCACACGTACCGACGAATTGATGTTGTATATTCAGCTGCTGATAAACAGATGCCGACACCTTTAATATATGCGATTGCGCGCTCTAAATAGATTCCTTCAGTTTCCTAGCTGCAACTTTTTATTTTATGCAGGTGCAATAAGCAGTCTGGGTATATGTTACAGTGTTTCGGCATGTTCCAGCTTTGTTCGTTTCCACGCGATGTTCAACGTCCTTCTTGCATTGCGATTTTGCAAAATTGTGTTTTGGTCGGATTTTCGAATTTGTTTCCGTGGACTGCAATCGCGTTATCATCGGTGTTTCGAATTCTTTAGTTATTTAGCTAATCGGCTTGTCATCGTTCGTGTAAATGTTGTATAGTATGGGTATCAAAACACAAGGATACGCGAAAAGGACAGCTCCTTCTTTTTAGCCTCGCATTCGATTGAACTCGAGATATGATTTATAGTTCGCACCCTGAAAGGATATGCACCCGTGCTCGAGTCCACAATTTAAACACCCACGAGGCATGTTACAGTTAGATGAGATGTACATCTGATAGTGATAACACTGTAGTTCTCGGTCTATATTTGAATCTGGATATTATGCAGTTTTCTATCATATTCGAACTAGTTAATATTCTAACGTCGGTAACCGGAAACTAAGTATAAACCGGTTACAGTATTATTTCCGTTTAAATTCAGTAATATCGTCAGATTAGCTTCTTCTTCGAGTGACATCTCCGTTAACGAACGTTTGCTACAACTTTTGAATATTTCCTACTGTCCCTAGCTAAATGTATTAGTTTAATTGTCGATTTTCCTAGCCATCGCTCTAAGTTTTTTTATCCGTAACATTCGTCTCCTACCTCTGGATGGCTGGCCTTCTATTATGCCCTACCTCTTAAATCGTTATATCGGTTGGTAAGCTTTTTAACGTCATTTCGACAGGTTTACGGTGGATAGGGAAATCTTCGTTAGTGGTGACGTGAAGATAGAATTTATTTACCCAATACTCTAAATTTAGAAACCTTATGTATATTGATTTCAAAAATACAACTTTTTTCTAAGTTTTATGCGGCTTGTTAACAATGGTAATCGATGGAACGTTTATATTTCCCGAATTATTATTATTATTATTATTACTATTGTGGAGCAAAACGGAATGTGCACTTGTCCACTTTAAGAGCAACGAAACGATTAGTGTTATTATTAAGGATGTACACGGTTTTTTACCGCTTTTTACGTTTGCCTGGTTCGGCCCGTATAAATCCGTCCCTTGTTCGGTTATCATAAACATATTATGATATGTTGGTATCGCCATTCTCAGATGATCTTGTTGTGCACTATCGGATGGGCGGAGTATATTGCCACTATTGCGAACACCCTGAATTACATCACGTCCGCGTATTCTTATCGGTGAGCGAGTAACGCACGACGTTTATAATAGAAAAAAAAAACAGACAGAGGGAGACGAGGAGAGAGACAAAGAAAGATAACGATAACAATAAGAGCTGTCTAACGGCAGACAGCACCGAAGGAAAAGAACAATGCAATGAACGCGTAAGTAAATATGAAATCTTTAATCTGCTCGCACACATGGCAGCCTAAATCGGGCGGCATTGTTTGTTTTCAAGTAGTCTCTATAACAACGTTCGGTTAATTTATCTTATTTATAACAAAAAAAATAATAATAATAATTTTCCTTCTTTGCGTGATTTTACTACATATCGATATTTGTCATTTAAATAAAGTTATGTTCAACTGCGTTTGCTGCTAGTGTTACTGGCTTGTTACTTTTTTCATTTGGATGGTGAAGGTTTTTTTTAAAACATTTTTCATGTCGTTTGTTTATTTCCGTACAAAATTCTTCCAGCACCTAGCACCGTTTATCGGCTAATGCGACTGCTTTCGGTAGTTTCTCCCTGTTGCTATTGACCTTTAATGTATAATTTTTCATATTTTTCCAGTAGTGATTTCGAATCCGTTGATAGTTCCCATACATACATATATATATATATATATATATATATATATATATATATATATATATATATATATATATATTCGGTTCGACCTTTTAGTATATATTTTTCTTAATTTTTTTTTTGTTATATAGAGTTTGATTTTGATCTGTATCATTTATATATTCCAGAGCTCATCGTGGTATTGTTCGTTGCCGAACGTCGTGACTATTTATACGTTTATTTTCACGTACAAAATTAGCTATTCAAGGTACTATTTATATGCGACGCAGATGAGCGTGCATATGATGTTATACGAAGTGGGGTGCCGATAATTAATAATTAAATAATGATGAAAAACTTTCTATGTCGCGTGTTGGTTTCGAGCCTCCAACCGTCGAGTTCACAGTCGAGCACTCTATACGTCATAGCGACATTCCGGAGCTACGTTCCTATAATATTTTAATCTCAATTTGCACGCGATGTCGAAAATTAAATGCTTCCAGGGACTGGGAAATTAGCAGCAGTACGCGGTGCGTCAGTTCGACTCTTGATATTTCCATATCATTATTTTCATTTAGCGACGCGAATTATCGGGTTTAAAAATTATGCCGTGATGTCCTTTCAAAATTACAATTCTCATTCCATTTTACTCCGCGTATACGTAAAATTACGGAAGAAGGTAATAAAAACGTTAATTCTCCCAATTTTTTACCGAGACGTGGACGATTGAAGTAGTGGATAAGCAAAGCATTGACGCATTTAAAACGCGGATCGACGACTGTTGCTTGTATTGTGGATTGAAAGAAGAACAAATCTCTTAATACGAACAGAAATAATAAACGAACCGATAGAATTACGCAAATTGTGCAAGAGGAGAAATTTTAGGAAACATATAAGCGCAAGAGGAAGATGCAGAGTTACTAATCGCTAGACTGATGGCTTGCGGAATTAATTCGTACGTTAGCAACTGTAGTCACTACAGCTTACAACCGGAATATATAGAGAGCACTCGCCGGTAATAACGGTCGGAATTGACTGAACATAAACTGGATGGATACTTTTAGTAGGGTATGGATGTATACTATTAGTATGTGCCGCAATCTGTTTTGTTACATCGGTCCGATAATATTACGTTCGATGTTAACAGACATCGTCACCATAGATGATCCGAAAAGAAACTTTTTCGGTCTAATTAGTTCGAATATCCTTGAGTGATCGATTGAATACACGTACGCAGTTCGGGAAGACGTGTCCGATTGATTGAAATTTTCATTTAGTTTTGTCTACGCGATTTTCGTGAATGCTTATTTTGTCTCTCCCCGTTTATAAGTAATCAACAACCCCTCAAAAAAGTTTTTCTATCTGTTTTCCGTTACTTTACAAAGCTTAACATTATTTAACCCTTCTTTATACTAATATTCTTTTTTTTTATTGTATATCGTCAAGAAAAAAAAGCAAGAGTGAATAGGGCTGCTATAATTAAAATTTACAATTTTCTATTTTTACCGTTTCTAACAATATCGGCGGCGAATTATCTCGTATTATCGTGTATTTTATTCGATTTCCTTCTAGCGAACTGGCGTAAAATTAACCCCCGCTTCAATCGCGATGACCACTATACGGTACACCGAATTTTAACCCACTATACGGTAGACCTAATTTTAACGATAATAATAAAAAAAAAATCGTTTTATGGTCAACGTGAAACGTGTCAATTTTAAATTATATAAATACACTGAAAATTACCTATAGTTCACTTAAGAATCAGTACTGTATAATGAAACAGCTGTATAAAATTTAAATTTTGCGTCTCGAAATTTTGCAACGTTGCTAGTCGTCGGCATAGCCTAGTGGTTAAAGCACGGACATCTATACAGAAGGCATCGCGTAGAAGGCAATGGCGCGCTACCACGCATAAATATGCGCGCTAGCTAATAATATAGTTAACTACAAAAACACGTAAGGCTGCATTATCTCGTTTATTACGATCAGTTCTCCCGGGTGTGTGTGTGTTTATCTACAATAACGCCCTATTATGATTATCTTGTACGCTACTTACACTGTGCAACAAAATATGCATGGGTAAGTAGTCGCCTACCTCCGATACAGAGACGAAACTTAATGATGATTGGTTAATTGTTTGTCACGATATATGAAACAGAAAAAAATTGAGTTATCTTAAGCTTTTCAGTCGTATATATAAAATTTTTACAGCAAATAGGGGTTGTTTTTCATTAAACTGTATTTCAACGTATTTATATAAATATTTCGAAGTGAAACTTCTAACTTCTATTGGCGCGTTATATATACATATATATATATATGGGGAGTTAACCTGTAAAACAAGCGAGAAAAACGCTTATACACGCAGGCAGGCCTATTTTCACAGTGAAGTACTCTTTCCCATATGCTGTAATATACGTGTATATTCAATTTACATAGATACAGAAATTATACAATAATATTTTTCGCGGGTTTCATATTCCTTCTCTTGGGCATGCGCGCACGACTATCCGTTATTTCGATCAAATCTCCGCTGCAAGAAGTATATTATGCGACGTAGATTTGAGAACGAAAACGTTCGAGTCATCGCCACGTCAAGTTAAACATAGCGGACAGTGCATTTCTTTTCTTTGTGAAATTTTTCTTTAAGTTTCACTTCTTTCTTGTGCACCGAGGCACAGAGATTTTTTTAAAATTGAAGACATTTCACATTGAACAGGGAAAAGAAAAATTTCGTTAACATTAAAATTTCATGTACCACATAGCGGGCGTAGTGACCGAAAAGGTATGTTTCTATTCGATCGTTACTGTAAAATTACCGAGACGATTCCACCAAACTAATCCGAGAACGCGTTTCCTTTGAAAAATCTCCGGAAGAAATTTGCGCCTTATTCAGAACTAACAGGCAATAAAGTTAACACCTGTGCGAAGCTAGTAATTGCCGTAGAAGTTATGAGTGTGTATTTTCGATATAGACGTAAATAAAGTAGATTATAATAAATTCACATGATTTTTTTTCTCTCGTACCTACGCTCTACAAATATTCCCTATTCAAGGAGCTAGAAAGATGTCAAGTATTTAGAAGCCTCGTTTGTTCTGCAGTAATCGTATTAATCGTACTATCCGATAATTCTTACAGAACTGTTCGAATTCTTTCATCGAAAATCCTACGTGGCTGTTAGAAATAAAAAACCTACTATATACGACTATTATTCCGGGTTACGCAGTGCCCCGTTTGGTTTTCAGTATTGTTACATAGAACTGTTCTTGCAGAATCTGATGCCAGCAGGTTTGCTAGAATTCTGGATATACATTTTAACTGTGAACCTTCAGCTCAAAGATTTTATAAAAATAATTTTCAATACGTGTGAAAATGAAATTAATTAAAGCCACGGGGGGACTATAATATAGTCAACTTAACGATGCGGACTAAAACGCAGATTTTTAATTTAGTTATTTCTAAGTAGTGGAAAATATGGAACATATATTGTGCCACTGTCAAAAATATAATAAAAGAATTACAACAAAATGGATATTAATAAATGGAAGATTTTATTCAACTTGTTAATGATACATTAAAGAAAAAATCAATTCCAAATTAAACTGCAAAAGGTGATGAATTATGAAAGTATTTGGGTTTCTGGATTGTTATAATGATATTTATGTAATTATAGATAATTGTCGGTAGTACGTTATTTCGTTTTAAATATTTCACACGTTATTATAATTATCAGAAAATTATTGTGTGTATATATATGTGTATATATTTATCTTTATTTTATTTTTATATTTATATTTGTTAGGGCGTACAATGATGATGAAAGACTCAACATAATAGAAAACCAGTTATAAGGCCACTACCGGTTTTTAGCCATGGCCTTTTGGTTGTTTCTTGAGTACATCTGAGAAAAAAAAATAAAAATCCAGCCGGTTTGCCAGAATTCGGGATATACATTAACTGTGAACCTTCGGCTCAAAAATTTTATAAAAATAATTTTCAACCCGCGTGAAAATGAAATTAATTAAAGCCACGGGGGACTATAATATGGTCAGCTTACACAGATTTTTAATTTAGTAATTTCTTATGTTTATTTATATATCGAGTAAATTAACCGTAATCAATTTTTCAGCTGAATTGTTTTTGTTTTGTTTCACTTTTTATCGTGGCAGGTTTTTGAAATTTTCCACGAATTATTTTCTCGTAGCTTTTATCCGATGCGCTCTATTTTTATTATTATATCAACCACTTTTAGGGTGTTGTAATTTTGCGTGCTTAGTGTAACACGTGTTGTATTTTATGCTTATAATGTGAATAAATAAAATTCTTATTCAGCCGAACAATTTAGAACTTCAATTTTCCTGCCAACATAAAAAACAAAATTTCGTTTATTCGTATTTTGCCTAAGGTTTTATTTCAACAACATTCCATACGTTCTATTTACACACACACTAGTCCGTTCGCCATTTTGTACCCATCCTTCACCAATTTTTCAGTTGCTTTTATTCTAGAATGTACCGATGGAAATACCTGTCACGTAATGGAATCCCTCTCCCAATTAATCTCAGATGCTTGCTTAACAGAACGATAGCGTATACATGATCTCATATTTGATTATGTAGTGTAAATATTTAATAAGACATATCATCCGTTTATTACAGACCTGGGTGGTAATGCCCGTTTAAAAAAATCTGTCCTTAATCCTCTTCTTCCTCTTCGGCGTTTATATAATTTTCAAGTGTAATTTCCTTTTGGTACACGTATGCAAACAGTCGTACAAATATAAGCACACGCATAAACATATACACACTTTATTCGTACGCACACGTATTAACGTTTATGTGCCAACGCTTGTAAAATATTAATAACAATAATAATTTTCAATTTTAATTTTAATTTATTCGTCATTGTATAAACATTATATAAAATAGCATTTAGTGCAAATTAAAAACAAACAAAAAAAATTAAAAAGAAAATATTAATAATAAAATAACACGTAGAAATGAATAAGTGTGAGTAATATCCGACTATGTGTAAAACTGTCTGAATACTAATAATAATATTTAGTATTATTAATTACACTCTTAAGTCAAAACTATTCTAAACAGTACTACTTTAAAGGAAAAAAATTGATACTGTAAAAGATGCTGCGATCATTAATGGTTTCGATAAGAAGGAACGCAATTCGCTGTAAAAAAATTCAGAGTGAAAAAATAAAAATCTAGTAACAAAGGAGAGTTTGCTGCCAATGTAGTGTTACCTTATATAAAAGGCACCATAGACATTTAAAAAGCGGCAAGGATCAACTCCCAAAGAACATGTTGCTGGTGTATATAACATTCCTGGTTCATACGTTAGCTGCATTGAACAGACTGGTAGTTAATCGAAGATTAAAAGAACACAAAGCAGATTGTAATCATAACAGAAAAGATTCGTCTGCAGTAGCTTCGCATCAGTGTCCCGGAAATCGTGAAATAGAATTTTACGATTTTGCAATTTTATCAAAAATGGATAAGTATAGCTCTAAAATTGTTTGCGAAGCAATAGATCGATGAAACAATAAAATATATTTAAATGCAATTTTTAATTCTTTATTAGCAAATTTGTACGCATGACTGAGATTTTGTGAATGTGAGTAGTATATTATTTTTCCATTTAAATTATTATTATAAATTGTTTATACATTATTTTGGTAATTCTACGAAATGTATTATTTGATTTGATTATTATTATAACAAAAACAACAGTAATAATAATTATAAGTCTATTGCTCATGTTTTATATACAAAGTGCATTAAGATGACTTGTGTTTTTTGTTTTTGTTTTTTTATTGTACCGGTAACAAGTACCATAAACAACGGTAATCGCGATAAATTAAAGAAATATAATTAAAGAAATATATCGCACAAAATAATTCTGGTTGCTAGGTAATCGGTAGAGCATCCTGACAATATTTCCTTCTCGTAGTCTCGCGTACATAAAGTAGTAGGTATGTTTTTTGTTATCGCGTTAAAATAAGAAATAATAGAAATTCTTGCGTAAATAATAAATCGGTTTATACGGATAATACGTTTGCGTCGGGTTTTTACATAGTATAGTTGTAGTACGATCGATTTCGGTTAATCAAAGTGTTAATCGGACGGTATCGCACTCGCGGCTGTCTGAAAGATGGCTGACGACGGTATAGGCGAAGCAGGCGGAGGAGGAGGAGAACAACGTAAAAACATAACATATACAGAGGATCGTTCAATGGATACGCAGTACACGGACGATACAGATAAGGAAATAAACTATACTAATTCTAACGATAATGAAATAAATTATACTAACACTAACGATAATATTAATACTAATAAAATAACCGGTGATATGATAAATAAAATAGATAATAGTTTACCTATAACCAATAATGATAATAATCAAGTCAAATTTAACAATTACAAATCGGGGAAAAATTCCAATAATAAAGAAAATCGACTTAATTATTATACTCCGCAATTTGATCATGGTAAACAATTTAAAGTATTCATAAAAAAAGCTTATAATCATGATAACTTAAATTATAGCGGAAGTAGATATTTAGGTATAAGCGCACTAAAAATAGGAAAAATATTAATGACGCATTATACACACATAAACATAGACGAAGTAAAAAAAGTATCAAGGAATTTAGTTATAGTAATATGTAATAAATTAGAAGACGCAAATGAACTCGTTAGTAGACCAACACATTTTAAACCAGACTACGAGTTATTTATTCCCTTTTTCCTAACGACAAGAGCAGGCGTGATAAAAAATGTAGATAATGAATATACAGAAGATGAGATTTACCACAATATGGAAAGTGCACAATTTAAAGTACGGGATATAATGAGATTTAACAAAAGAGTAACAACAGATCGAGGTGTAGAACATCAACCTACCTCATCAGTTAAAATATTATTTCACGGTCAATCATTACCAGAATATGTATATATATATAAGGTTAAATTCATAGTAGAACCTTTTGTGAGAAGGGTAAATCAATGTCAAAAATGTTTTTTATATGGACATAACACTTTCAGCTGTAAAGCAAAAGCCGAAAGATGTAAAATCTGTGCCTCCAAAGAACACGATACTGGTAAATGCGGAGAAAGAGAAGCTAAATGTCTATTCTGTGGTGACAAACATGAAACTATCAACAAAGAATGCCCAGAGAGGAAAAGACAAATAGCAATAACTGAACTAATGGCAACACAAAATTTTAGCTTCCAAGAAGCTAACATAGAACTCCCAAAAACATATAAGCAGGAAACACTTTACTCAAATGTTTTCAGCAACTACAATAGATTTGCGTCTTTAAAAAATTATGACGTAGAATTCCCGAACTTAGAGGAAAAATGTGGCGACGTCACTAATACTGCTGCAAGCATCCCACAATACCGACCACCACCTATTAAAAAACCATCCTATATTAAAATAAAAGAAAAAAATTATATAGATGTAAAACAATTAAGAGATTATAAAGACTACAGAACACAGACAACCATAAAGAGGAAACGCGGTGAACAAATACCTAGTTCACCAGAAGAGGAAACAAAAAGAATAAACTATGAGGGAAGTAAATCTAGTACAGCTAGTGAAATAGGAACTGATCAAAGATCTTCAATTACATTTGATAATACCGACACAGAAAATAAAAATAAGAGTTCAAAATATCCTATAAGCCAAAATAAAGAAAATAAACTTAAACTGAATGAAAATAAAAATGAAGCAAATAAACAAAAAAATAAAGATAATAGAACGATAATTGGTACTAGTTCGTCTTCCACTACGAGAGGGACTAGTCAAAGCTATATTAAATAAAAAATAGAAATGAAATGGACTCGTACATGGAACAGACAAAATTAGCAATTATGATATGGAATGCTCGGAGTATATACACAAATCTAATTGAACTAAAAAAAATGTTAGTAGATAAAAATATAGGTATAGCAATAATAACTGAAACATGGTTAAAACCAGGAAATAAATTAACAATAAAACATAACATCGACAGAGATGATAAAAAAAATACTAAAGGAGGTGGAGTCGCCTCACTAATACACAAAAACATAAATCATACATTTAAATCAAATAATATACATTTACAAAATATAGATCAGAGCAAGATACAGATATCATTAACCGAAATTAGACATAGTAACAAAAATATAACAATACTGGGAATATATGCAGCGCCAGGTCACAAAATGACAAAGAAACACTGGAATAAAATAAAATCTTACCTAGGGAAATCATATATTATTACTGGTGACGTAAATGCAAGAAATACAGTATGGAACTGTCAAAATACAAATTATGAAGGGAAAGAACTACTTGACTTTATTGAAGAGAATAGTATGTATGTTGTAAATACTACTTCGTATACTCGTATTCCCTCGACGAGTCAACAGAGGAGTAATATTGACTTAATATTATGTACACCAGATTTATCAACTTATATTAATTATGAAGTTCTGAAAGATCCAATAGGAAGTGACCATTTACCTTTACTTGCTTACTTATACATACCACAATTAAATGCAATATACAAGAAAGATAATAAACAAGAGTACAATAAAGTAACGTACAAAAACTGGAGGAAAATTAATTGGGACAAATTTAAAACAATAACTAAAGAAAAAATTGAACAAATTACTAAAACAGAATTCATTACTAAACCCACAGCAGAAAAATATACAGTTCTTTCAGATACACTAAAAACTACCATCGACCAGTTAGCACCTATAACTAAAATTAATCAACAACAAAACTTCAAAACGTATCACTGGTGGGATGAAGAATGTAATAAAATGGTTGCTCAGAGGAGATTAGCACTTCATACTTTTAACAAATACCCAACTATGGAAAATTATAATAATTTTAAACAACAACAAGCCAAAAGTAAATTATATTTTAAAAATAGAAAACGTACAGAATGGCACAAATTTTGTGAAAAATTAAATCCTAGAGAAAATAGTAAAAAAGTATGGAAGCAAATTAAACTAATATCAAAAACAAGTAATATTAATAATTTTAATAACTCAATAACACGAAATATGAATTGGATTCCAAGTTTTATTAATCAATATAACACTCCTATTAATAATTTTGGCAACATATTTTGCGATAATAATACAAACAATTCCCACATAGACAACGACATGGAAAAATCGTTTTCTGTTTGGGAACTTAAAAAAGCATTAGATCATAATAAAAACACAAGTACTGGAGTTGATGGTATTCCATATAAAGCCATACAAAATACAACAAATTACTTTCAGGATCTCCTCCTTGAATTTTTAAACGAATCCATAATTAAAAGTACATATATACCTAATGAATTGAAAACACAGTATATATGCCCTATACTTAAACCAAATAAGAATCCTAATAACTATAAATCATACAGACCTATAACTTTATTAAGCTGCTTAGGTAAAACAACTGAATCTATGATTAAGGAACGTCTTGAATGGAGACTGGAACATCAAAACAAAATGCCAAAAACACAGTTTGGTTTTAGGAAAACATTTGGGACAAGGGATAATATAGCTATCCTGACTAACGATATATATATCAATATGTCAAAAAATCAATACATGATAGCCATCACCCTTGACATGTCAAACGCGTACGATCTAGTAAACCTGAGTATTTTATGCAACAGGTTGAAGATGATAGGTATCCCCACAATGTATATTAAATGGATAGCACAATATTATAATGGCAGAAAACTAATTATAAAATATCAAAACGAAGTAAAGGAAACTGAAACAAGCGAAACAGGAACAGGTATCCCCCAGGGATCAACCCTTAGTCCATTACTATACAACATATATACAGGTGAACTAGATAATATACAAACAAAAAAAGTTAAAATATTGCAATATGCTGATGATATAATGATATACAGCTCAGCTGCAACTATTTCAACTGCTGTTAAACAAATACAACCAGCTATAACTAAGATGACAGAAATAATAAATAGATTGCAACTAAAAATAAACAGTGATAAGACAAAGGGAATTTTGTTCACACGACACAGAATTAATCACTATCCCCGCATTACAGTAAATAATACCTCAATTCAATTTGTTAAAGAAATAAAATACTTGGGCATAATGTTAGATGAGAAATTAAATTGGAATTCCGAAACACAAAATATATTAAGGAAATGCAGTAATGGTACCAATCTAATACATGCAATATCAGGAATACGGTGGGGAAGCCATCCTAAAACAAATCTTATACTGTATAAAACATTAATACTATCTCATTTTAACTACTCATGTATATTCCAAAATTTAAACTCCAGTAATACCAAAAAAATCCAGACAGCATATAATAAAGTACTACGTCTTTGCATAGGAGCAATGAATTCAAGCCCAGTTAATAATATTAGAGCAGAATGTGCTGAACCGAGTATTTTAATACAACAACAATATATTACAAATAAATATATGTTAAAAATTAAAGGAAATAGACAACATATAATAAATAAACAAATAAGACAATTAGAACCTTTGATCAGAAAACCCTACTGGCAATGTAAAACTTTACCACCTCTAGTAGTTAGTGCTAGAAAGCTATACAATATACAACCAATTCAAAACTATAAATTACCAATATATACAATTAAATATGAAGACTATATACAACCACTCCAATATTACAATACAATAAATCTATTCTCTAAACAAACTGATATTAATATGCAAAATAAAATATTACAATATATATTAATCACTAACTTCCCTAATCATGAACAGATATATACTGACGGATCTATAGACATTAATAGAAACCGATATCAAGCAGCAATATATCATGAAGATATAGATCTGATACGAACATACAGAATAAAATACGCTGGCTCATCTACAAGCACTGAAATATATGCTATATACAAAGCACTTGAGTATGTTAAAAATAAAAAACAAAGAAAATTTTTAGTAATGACAGACTCCATAGCTGCAATACAGTCACTGATTACTATTAAAACAAAACAAGACAATATTATCGCTAAAATAAAAACCTTACATGGAAAGATACAGAAAAACGATTCAACAATTATATTGATGTGGATACCGGGGCACTGCGGTATATATGGGAATGAAATAGTAGATAACGCAGCAAAATCGGAAACGAATGTTAAAAACGATAATACTAATAGACACTATACAGAATATATTCCACAAATAAAAATAATGAAATATCAACAAATGCAAGAAGAATATAATAAACAAAAAAGAAATAGGGAAACAATACCACAAAATTCAGATAAAAATACCTAAAACCCCATGGTTTTGGAATAACTCATTACAATATAGTAAACACTTTTTAACAACAATTATCCGATTAAGAATAGGACATAATAAAACACCGGCACATCTAACCCGAATACACATAATCCAAAATAGTTTATGCGATAAATGTCAAGAGGAAGAGGATATCAACCATATCATATGGAAGTGCGAGAAATACAAACTAAATCGAAATAGTATGATACGGGAACTATTAAAATACAAATACACACTTCCTCTAAATGTAGAATCAATAGTAAGTGACCTAAACAATGCAGAACCAGTCAAAATCATATATAAGTTCATAGCCCAGAATAGTATAGAAATATAAATATAATAACCCAACTTTAATAGTTTAAAACAAGAAAATCATCATATAAATGGCCAAAGCGACCTATGGTACAGGCCAAAAAAAAAAAAAAATTTCCTTCTCAGTTTTCTAGCTGAATTTCCTGGGAGTTCTAATGAGTGCATTGCGGAAATATTGGAATTGCCGCTATGTTTCAATGTGTTAAATAGTCATGCATCCTACACAAATGAAACATTCAACTCATTATGCAGAGTTAAGTCGGAAACTTCGCGGACGTGATTACGCGAAGTACCTTCGACTGCTGCTGTATTCTGTTTAGATTACTTGCACTATATCATTTGCGAATGTGGCTAGTATTGATTGATTATTGTTAGATAAATCTGCTGTGTAGATGGAATACAGCAGAGGCCCAAGTATACTATCTTGAGGAACTAATGCTAAGACTGCAAATTCCTTCGAATAAGAGTTGTTGATCCTAACCACAGATGTTCTGTCAGTCGAATGCGACTGAAATAACACGTAGAGATCACAAGGAAGAATTTGTTTCAATTTGAGAAATAGCCCAGGGCGCCAAACTTTGTCAAATTCCTGGATAACGTTCTAAAAAGCGGCAGAATATACTTTTTTTTTCTCAGCATCCACCAGCCGATGGCGCTGTTGGATCGTGGAGCGCTTAATTTTTTGGAATCACTTCATTTCTATTTATAATCGGACGTATACGACTTAAAATTACTTGCTCGAGGAGTTTAGACAGCGGGCTAAGTAAACTAATAGGTTTGCATGAGGTTACATCAGTTTGAGGCTTACTGGGTCTACGAGCCCTAATGATCACCGATTTTTTTTCACGATTTGGAAAAATATTCATTCCGCGGTATTCCGTTAAAAATGTAACACAACAGAATTGCTGATTTTTTTGGCAAGTGCGAAATAATTGCTGTATTGATCTTGTCTAAACCGGGAACTTTCCGTAATGTTACTTTCTGAATACGTGTGAATACATCTTTAGGGGTAAAGATATTATGAGTAAATGACACTTTTAATGAAGATTGTGTGATGACGAACTGTTTATTAGACGAGTCAGGATACGATGTAAATACTGCGCTGAGATATTCTGCAAATAAGTCCGCTTTATCTTCATCAGTTTTAGCCTAATTATTATTGAATTTTATATGGAATGGCTCATCTATTTGCTTCAATAATTATTTTTTGTATCTCTACATTAAGATCTCTTATCAGTATTCATATAATAAGGCTGCTGAAATAGGATTTCATTTTTATGCTGACGAGTTTTGTTCTTCAGTTCTGTCTGTAATCGTACATATGACTTTTTCAAGGACGGATAACGAGTTTGCTGCCATTTTTTTGAGTTTTTTGTATTAATATTCGTATTCGGACTGGAACGTAATAATTTTTTTTTGAACGCATGTATATAAGGTTGATGTCATTTTGAATAGCCGTGTCGATATCACCACTACTTTTAAGTTTAACTTTTAGTTTGTATTATTTTCCATTATTTCTGAAAAAATTCAAATCTGTGGTTTTATTAGCTAACTTTTGTTGATTGGATACACTCTTAGGATTCACGTCTAATACCGCAAGTACCGCAACAAAGTCGGATGATAGATCAGCGATAGTTTTATATTCTCTGCTGTAATTTTGTAATCCGTGAATAATGACTCTGTAATAAATCGTATGTACAGAATAGTTACTTTTACTCGTAAACACTCAAACATCACTCCAGAGTATAAATGCATATAGAGTAATAGTACATATATATATTATATATATATATATCATCATCTTCAGTCGTAATCCCCTAAGGGATGTCGTGACCATTTTCATGCTGCAGCCTCTTCAATTTTTCTTCTCCATTGTATCCGGTTTGCAGCTTCCCGTTTACAACCAGCCATTGACTTTGCAAGCGCTTTTGTGATCGTGTCTGTCCATTTGATGTGTAATCTACGAGGAGGACGCGTTCCTTGTATCTTCAATTACTAATCGTTGCATGGAGTCATCGCTTCGCATGATATGAAATCGTAATATTCTGAAAAGAACATCGCTGGACAATCTACGCTTAATGTTGAGTAATATAGAAACGTTTGTTTGCTTTGCTGTCCAGGGTATTCGTAACATACGCCTCCAAATCCACATTTCGAAATTATCGATACGTTGCCTATCTTTGGCTTTCAGCGTCCATGTTTCCGCCGCATATGTGAATACAGAAAACACCAAACACTGCACTAATTTCTTTTTTACCGCATTTGTAATTGATGCGGTCTGTTTAATTTGCTCATGGCACTTCGAGCCAACTGGATCCGTCTTTTTATTTCATCCGTTGAAGTGCCTTTATCATCAATAAGGGATCCCAAATATATATACTTGTGTAATGTTTCGTAACCATCGATTTGTGTTTTAGCCTCCGGTATTAAGTTTCCCCGATCAACCACCATTAGTTTTGTTTTATCTTTATTTATATTTAATCCATATTTGGCACTTATCTTATTTAGTCGGTCGAGTAATATTCTCATATCATCAATTGAGCTGGTTATAAGCGTTGTATCATCTGCAAAGCGTAGGTTATTAATGATTCTTCCAACAGTGGAAACACCAACGCTGCAACCGTTCAAAACCTGTCTCATAATATATTCACCGTATAGATTAAAAAGTACCGGTGATAAGACGCATCCTTGTCTTACACCTTTTTTCGTCTTAAATTCTTTCGATTCTATATGGCCTTCAATACGTACCGTGTTTATATTATGTTCGTATAGTTGATTTATTAAATACACTAGATGCCTTGGTATTCCCATTTCAATAAGTGCAGACCCAAATTTTTCCCAGCGAACATTGTCGAATGCCTTTGAATAATCAACAAAGCATAACACTAACGGAATATTATGTTCTCTGGTTTTTTCAATCAACCGTCTTATGTTTAAAATTTGTTCTCGAGTTCCTTTTCCCTTTACAAATCCTGCTTACTCATCTGGAATCTGCCTGGATGAGAATTCTGCTAATCGATTATTTAGAATTCGGAGCATTATTTTACTGGTGTGTGGTATTAATGAAATAGTTCTGTAATGTTGGCAATTTGTATGTCCTTTCTTAAATAGAGGTATGTAGACCGTCTTACACCATTCTTGTGGCCAATTTCCGGTTCGCCAAATTTCTTCACATATTTCGTCCCATTTGTTTAATTATTTCTGCCGGTATTCCATCGCAACCTGTAGCTTTATTCAATTTAAAATATTTTATGGCCTCTTCTACTTCTCTGATTTAAGTATATTCGGTTCAAACTCGGACAACGGATTTGGTATTATTGGTTCCTCTGTATATGTATTATCGTATAGTTCCTGACAGTATTGCCTCCAAACTTCTGCTATATCCAGTTTTTCTGTTTTAATACATCCCTGTTTGTTTTGGAGTGCCCAACATCTCATCTTGAATTCTCTTGTAATCAAGGCAATCTTTTTATATAAATCCCTGGGTTCATTTTTTTCTGCATGTGTCTGAATATCTTGACAAATAGCTGTATAGTAATTATTTTTATCTTTGCGGCAAAATTTACGAATTTCTGACGATAAACGAGTTACTTCCTGTTCATTTGCGTGAGTACTATCTTCCCATGTACATAACCGTCGTATATGATGTTTAAACATTGTATTCATTATGCTGAGATTATTTTCAACCGCGAATTGAAGTAGCCTTTCACCTCGTTCGTTTCTGTTGCCTATTACAAATTTTCCGACTGTTCTTCGTAACTGTACGTCAAATGAACTACCAATTTTAGCATTCAGTGATTTCTCTATTTGATATATCATTCATAAGTTCTTATACTTCTTTGTAAAATAATTCAATTGTTTCATTGTCCGCTGCGTAAGTAGGTGCGTATACTTGAATAATATTAATAGGAACCGGTCTTCCCTCTAGCCTGATAGCTATGGCTCTGCCATTCTTTGTTTTATAACCAGTAACCATCTTACTGAATTTTTTTGATACTAATATAGCAACACCACTAAAACTTGTTGTATCTGTACTCGAACAATAAAGTGTTCCATTTTCTGTAACAAAATGACCAGATTGTCGGTAATGTGTTTCCGCTAAACCGCATATTTCAATTCCTAACCTTTCTATCTCCATTTCTACAATATTGCCGGTGTGTAAAAGTCCACCAACATTTCAAGTAGCTATTTTAGTTTTTACTTTTGCGAAATTCCCAGTCATATTTTTTCCATGAAGTGGCTGGTTTACCCCGCTCACAAGGCCGGTCGCATACTTCTCATTCCGACCCCGGAAATCGGAACGCCGGTTGTTAGCCGGATCGCATGGCAAAACATTATTGAGAACTGTAGATTTCATAATAGTATTCGTGGAAAAATACTGCAGTAGTTTCCCGTTGCCTTCTGCAGGATTTTCTGTCGGGGTTTACTCCCTTAGCGTTTGAATAAACATCCTTACCGCAAGGCAGCGGTCTGCTACTGAGGAGGTAGCGATTTAAGGTTTTTACGTCGACCTTAACCCGCCGAGGGAGAGACAGTCATAGGATTTTTGCAGACTTTTAGTGGACAGGTCCTCAAACTGTCCATCTGCATCCTCGTGTCTCCTTGCCCTGTCACTACTGGAATCGTCTGCCAGAGACTTTCCACCATTGGCCGCTCTTGGTTCGCGACTGCTTATTCGACTGACATCTTATTCGCAGTACATATCTGTAGGCCGTTCCACTATCTACCACCTGTGGACGCGCCCCATACCGGTTAAAGCTCCGGTCCCCGAAAGGTACAAAGTACTCTCCGGGGGATATATATATATATATATATATACCAATATTCACACACGTACATATATATGCGTATATATGTACATATTTACCCATGTACTTACGTATATCAGGAAAGCTGGTAAAATTATGCCTACAATGAAAAGTTGTAATTATTGACCTTTACGCTCACATGTACACATATGAAATAACACTAATAATAATAACAATAACGATAGATGAAATACTAACAACTTTGAATTTGAAGTATTGCCAAAATTGCAGGAATAATTGGTAGATAGCAACCTGTCTGAGGTATACAACCTGTTCGTGTTGCTCCAAGTACGACCGACAGTTTCTTTCAGTACGTTTAATAATCTTGACTGGATAGTTTCTCTGACGAATTCTGTCTTCTAGGCTTCAAGACGGGTGCCGCAAAAATTACCGATATAATGGATATTTCGAATTGATACAAATCTGAAAACTAGTGTATTTCTATTCGTTCTTCATACTCATGTTAGATAAGGATAAACCGTTAAAAAATAATAATTCGACTATAGTTTAATAATGGAATAATGGAACAAGGATAAAGGCTATTTTTCAAAGTCATTCGTTACCAATTTTGAATATAAATTAAAAATTCACAAATAGTCCCATAATGTTACAAAGTTCCTTGACGGGTGAATTTTTCCTTCTACCAGCTGGTCATTTACTACGAACTCATCCTTGCGGTATTAGGCGCAAAATGCCGTACTTTTCTTCTCTTACAATCTTAGATAAACCATTTTTCTTAAAATATTTAAGTTTTTGAGATCGGCAATGCTCCATACGAGCAAACTAAAGGAACTAACGATAATACGAAGTCGTGTTTTTAAATAGAATCCTAACTAATAATTTTTATATTGAATTTTGGATAATCTTTATAGATTTTTAAAAATAGGTACGTTCGATAATAAATGACCATTATAATAACCAAAATTCGTTAATATTAAAATAATGCTTTTTCGAACTCTATAGGTTGGCTGGGCACATTGCGTTTAAAAGGGTGTTAAAACTATTAGTGCGCTAACTCCGATAATATTCGAAGGCGGAAGTAGCAGTAGAATATTCTCTTCTTATTATGAAACATTTAAAATAAAATAAAACAAATAAATAAAAAATATTCGTTACGCAATCGACGATCGTAATAAATAATATTAAGAACGATGACGAACAAAGAAAAAAAGTACGGATAAATTCCAGCGAGTGATGAGCTGGAATTCCTCCAGCTAGTTAAACGGAATGATGATTATTATCGTGATCATACAATGTAGATATAACCGCGTGTAGACATCGCCCCAGATATTATAGGGTGGCGGTCTCGGTCGATCGCGACTGTTCTCGTTGTTTTATTATCTTCATCGTATACGATCGCTGTCTTGATGACAGCAACGACACCAGCAGCAGCAGCAGCAATAGCAGAAAAGATCAGTTCCGGATGACCGTTCACGTAGAGGTTGCAACTTTGAGAACGAACGTGCAACAGGAGTGGATTGTAGATTGTAGATGGAGGATGGTAAATCGTAAAGTAACTGGAAAACGAAAAGAATATAATATATACATACAGGACGCGTATAAAACGAATGAGAGATATCGAGTCCTCGTTTTATGTATTAACCTATACATATTATATGTACATATTTTATATACATATATGTAATATATATATATATATGCCATCCGCCGAGCAATGACCTCTGGAGAAACAAGGAGCGGTAATTCTGTCGCGTTACTAAACAGCGTTCTCTGTTCCGTTTAGGTTATATTATTCTTCACGACCCGGTGTACGGTACAGCTGCGAATCGCGTCTTGATGAATTCAGTTTTGAACTTTTATCGAAGTTATTAAGAGTCGTCGCATTCGGTTGACATTTCGCCTATTCGAGAAATTAACTATAATAATAGAAAAAGTAAAATATAATTAATATAAATATATTTTATTTTTCATACTTACACGTAAATATATAATTTTTAAAAATATTTGTATATATATACGAATATTATATATATATATATACCGTAGAATTTTTTGCGCGATCGATTTTCCGTTTATCGCGATTGTCATTACGGATAAGTTTCGACGTACAAGGAAATTCACGAAAAAATAAAGATCTTAAACGGTAAGTAGGAATATATAGGCCGATCGTAATATTAATTTTTTAGTCGTTTCTGTTGACGTTAATTTGCGAAACAGACGTATTATTAGATAACGATAGATTGTGAAAAAAAATTATTAACATTAACATTCGAGGATACTTTAAATTTTGCATTTAATAGCTTTATCGAAGAAGGTATACGGAATTTATTTTCTCACCATTATATACATATCGTATATACATATACATATATATATATGTACGACAATATCACAGTTACAATTATAATATCCTTTATTTACATTTTTTGAAACATCGTCATTATTGCTCGGTTTCGAGCGGCGTGATCCATCGTATAATTTTTCGTATAATACGATTTTCGATCGTACGCATCAGTTCTTCAAGTGACAACTTTGTCCAGGACTTTACTTGGTCTATATATATCAGTCGCGAGCACGTCCTCTTCCTCGTTTACCATATTATCAGTCACTTTTGATCATGTGTCCGAGGAAACTTAGTATTTGTCTACAGATTGATGATAGTAAACGGTCTTTTTCTTCGATTCCTAACTCCTTTAGTACAGATATGTTCGTTCTCTTTGCTGTACATGGTACGTTTAGGGCGCGGCGGTAGCACGTCATCTCAAATCCTTCTATTCCTCTTTGGGCAGTTTTATTCATAGTTCATGATTCTGCCCCCCATATGTGAAGACTAGCGTCCGAACAAAGTACAGTTTTGTTTACTTGCTTATCTGGTGATCTCTCCATATTTTCTCTAGATTAGCCAAAGCATTCTTCGCCACACCGATTCTTATTTTTATTTTATTTTTTTCATATTGTCCTTTTTGTGATATTTTGACCCCAAGATAAATTGTTTTATCTTTTATCGCGATGTCCTTTATACGGTGAAGTGGTTTGGGGATTATATTTTGTCTGTCTACGATCATCAGGTTGCATTTGGATCGGTTTAGTCTTAATCCAGCTTTGTTGCTGCTTTTTTCAATCCGAGTGAGAAGTTCGACCATTTATTCTTCTGATGACGACAGGACTGTAGTATCATCTG
Organism: Coronaproctus castanopsis; assembly: GCA_032883995.1. NCBI lineage: Eukaryota > Metazoa > Arthropoda > Insecta > Hemiptera > Monophlebidae > Coronaproctus > Coronaproctus castanopsis. Next base: position 49,185,794 of record CM065052.1, read on the forward strand.
CATATCTAAGGTTCGATATTCATTTAGGATATTACTCATACTGGTTATTTCGTGCTATTTGCTGTACTAGATACGATATTAGGAAAATTGAGTCGGTTGTCGGGCATTGGCCTCTTCCAATCTACGGACGTACGCATATTTTTCTCCCAATTGTTTCTATTCTGGACGATTCCTTCTTTTGCGCGTCCAAAGTCAATATCGTCCTTTCGGGTTTTTTCTCAACCTTTTCCTGTCTAGTGGTAACCATTCATTGTAGTCCCATCTGTTCGCTTTCATTTGAAAAATATGTCCAGGCAAATTGCCGCTTCATTCATGAGGGAACATCTTGCGTTTTCGATTTGTCACTTAGTATATTATTGTTTACTTTGTCCGATTACAATCATTGTTCTTTCCATCGTTCATTGAGCTAACTGTATTATTCTTTTTTTTTTTAATCGTTAGTTTGCGAACCACAGTTATGATAGAAAGGACACACATGTTATCTGCGCCTTTTTCGTGCGATCGTTATTTCGAATATAAAATATTTATTCTCCTTCTACGTCAGTTTATCTGGATCGTGTAGAAAATCTATTATTGCACGCCACACTCTACGATCTTTTACTCATTGTATCCATCCGTGTGGAGTTAATCATGTTTGATTTTTCATCGCATCTGTCCAACACGTTGTCGAAGACGTCCTTTGGATGTGTTCCCTGGGGCTTCGGTTGGTATTACGAGTGTTTCTAATTCTCGTTTACTGCGAATTACACGGAAGAAATATTTCATTACGCGATATACAGCTTTATTAGCCGGTCGTGTCGTTGTATCACACTTAACTCGTGAATGATCGATTCATTAGTAATTTTCTCCAACACCACGTTTCGAAACTATTAAGTCGGACCACGCTGCGTTTATTTAAAGTTCGCTATTCAGCTCCATTACTATCGACAATACTAGCGTCTTGAACGGTTCTATTTAATTGAACCATCTTCCGATATGTTAGTTTTATCACAGAGCAACGACCCACTTTTTTCCCTCTGTTCTAAACCTCCTTCACTAGTAATTAGTGATGATTCACTACGGAAAGCGTAAGTACTTAGTCCAACATGAAAACGGTCTTCCCAGATCGAATACGAACAAAGGCGGGTTACATATTCGACTGACATTAGCGGGAGTTTCTAAAGTACGATTCAACGGTGTATCTCCAATGAGTGTCTTGAAAAATGTATCTGGTCCTTATGTTAAGGATAGCCTATTAAAACAAGTGGGGTATGTTTCTTTTGAAAATAATGATCGATAATATCATCATTAATAAGTGCCATTCTCCGTATCGGAGGTAGGCGACTACTCACCTATACGTATTTCGTTGTATAGTGTAAGTAGTGTATAAGGCAATCGTAATACGGTGTTAGCGTAAGATAGGTCACGGCACAATGCAAGCCGCGCGTGTTATTGTAATGTATTACATATTATTACTAGCGCGCATATGCTGTCGCGCGTGGTGGTTTGCTATTGCCTTCCACGCAGTAATAATACTAGGAGTATTTTTATATTTCTATTTTCTGATGATAATCTACTTTCCGTTTAGAAGTCCGTGCTCTAGCCACTAGACTATACTCGACGACCAACAATATATACATATATAAATATGTATATATAAATTTAGATGGGTTACATGACATGTTACAGGATCTGGAAAGAGCTGTAAAAACTGTAGGGTTAAAAATAAATACAAAAAAATAACGTAAGCATAAGAAATACGATCAAAATCGATAACAACCGATGTATAAAATAGAATTACAAAAACTTTAACGTGAAAAGAATATTATTATTATTATTATTATTATTATTAAATTAAATTAACGCGCCATGTACAGCAGTCAAGGCTAGAAGCACGACGGAAAAAGAGAATTAGATTGAGGAATAGCGACCGAAACGGTGGAGAAAGGTAATTAGATTCGACAATGAAACATGATCATCTTTTAAGAGGAGATGAGGCGAAGGAGAAAGATTAAGAGACGCTCGTAGCGAGGGACGATCAAGTAGAATATGAGAAATGGAGAGGATAATGTTACAGCCGGAACACATTGGAGCCAAAGTTTGATTAGTAAGATACGCATGAGTGAAACGCGTATGACCCAAAAATATATTCCTGTCAACAGATAATACGAATGGTTTTCCTTGAAAAGAAGAGACAGTCGTCCAAAATCTAGCGATTATTGTGGATATTGAACTAACTTTTTTAAATTGCCTATTATTTAAATTGTCAGTCGAACTGAGGAAAATACTTAGATAAGTGATTAAAAAATGCGTGTATTTCGTGCACGTCGAAACTTGAGTTTATATTTCTCTTTTTACTCCGGTTCATCTAGAGTTTTTGTAGATAATTTTCTTATTCTATCGAAACGATAAATATGGTTAAAAACGTGGCGAAGAAATTCTCATAGTATACGCGGTAGAAATTTATTAAAAGGCGTGGTGACGAACTAGCACGACGACATAGAACGGCTTAAGGATTAGAATTCTTGAAAAACCCAGAAAGGATGCTGGACTTTGTTTTTGATATGAATTAATCCCTGGTTGCTTTTAGACGAAGGAAATTTAAAAAATCCTGCCCGCAAAGTCCGTCATAGTGAGGTTTCCGTGATAACTTTAGACATTCGTTATTAATAATAACAAAAAATCCTATAAGAACGCTGGTAACTTGGTGATATTATTCGATAGTAATAATTTTACTATCAATATGTAAATTTCATTGATGTTATATCTACGAATGAATATATGTATATATAGCCAATTTGGGCATACGAATGAATGAATGAATAATAAGTATATTTAAATTGTTTACAAATCAGATCTTATACATAATAAAATGCGTATACCGGGCAGTCGTACGCTCTCCCTATGCCACTCAGATTTAGTGAACCGAGTCTTAAAGTTAGACTTACAACTATTAAAATAGACAATTTTACATGGGGAAAATACAATAAAAACCCTGCGGAGCGGAGAAGAGATTATATTAAATATTGATAATAATTTTAGCCGTTAAATAGTATACATATACACACATACATATTAATACACCATGTAGAACGAAGTGAGAAAACGTAAATGCTTATAATTATAGAAGTACAAGTGTGTAGTTGTATCGTACTTATATGATTAAAGTAAATATGGTAAGCCTTAGAAATAGCGATAACGTATGATAAACCTTTGGCTAGTCTAAAGTAAATTAAAATAGTATGCCGTTTAAAAAAATTTATTCGGAAATCTAGGGCGTGATACGTTTGTATCTTTTGTGTAGTAATTGAAGGGCATGGTAAGTGTAGTTACCAATTTGTTGTACAAGTGTATATTGACTTATGGGACACTTACGACAAAAATTTAGCAGCTTGCTTGTTGAGAAGTTAAGATATGCACTGGCGATTCAGTGCGGAGCGCGTGTGAGAAATTTTGCATTAAGGATGATTCGAAGGTTTTTATTCTGAAGAATTTGTAGTTTATTCGATCGTGGAGTTGCTTATACTACACCAGATAGGACAAATATAAAGGATGATTGGTAATATGAGAGCTGGTATATCGATAATTTGTTTTGCATATTTAATTTTGATCAATTGTCGAATACTGGAAATAACTAAAGTGTCACTTGTATTGCATATTACACATCTGTTCGAGTATGCTGCTCTATACTAATAAGAATTATTGTAATGTACAGTTTATCAGCGGACGTGGATTATTTAAAGATTACTTATATAAGTATAGAAGAGCGTACTCGAACAGATGTGTAATATGCAATAAAACTTACAACGTAAAGCACGTCCTGAGACAGAATAGCAGCACTGAAATTTACAGACATCAGCGTTACCGAATTAGTAAATTAAAAGTTCTCGACATTTAATAATTTTACAATATCCGAAATAACATACCGGAAAACTCATATCTTAGTAATATGAACTTTATATAAATTTTAATTGTAGAATGGATTGAATAACCGTAAACTTAATCGGACGGATTCTGGTCAGTTCATTATGTCAAATGTACTCGTATTATAACATTTATAAATATACCCCATCACGTATTTTACGAATTGGGATCAAAAAAAAAAAAATGGCCCATTACAATAAATTACGTTTAATACGTCTATGCTTATATTTTGTATTAAACATTAGCTGCCTGGAATGGTAATTAACACCTATTAACGAGATAAACTAATTATCACGTATATGGCGATCGTCGAAAAATATACCGGATATGTTAAAAAATGTATTCCTTAACACGAGGTAATTTCAGAATATCGCGGACATAATCTATTCTAGTATAAGCGGGGATAATTTACAGTGTGCACCTAAGGAGGCACCTGTTCTGAATGAGCTGCAATTTATTATAACTTGCCCGGTGTGTAGCAGTGGGTACTATACCCTTCCTGTTATGCTCTCCTCCCAAATACTGCTACATGATCTTGTTGGTCAGCTTGCAGTAATAAATAAGAGAAAAAAAATTATTATAACGAGCATAAACACCCGATAGTACAAGAGTAAGTAAATACTAGACGTATTATTAGCGTTTTATAAATAATAAGTCTATTGTGGATATTAATGAATGATTTCTATTAGTCGTCGTATGAGTAATATGTTAATATGTTTAGTGAAGTTAAGTTTGTTGTCGACAACACACCTAAATACCGAATCTGATCTAACCAGTTAATGTTGTTCCCGATCAGATTATTTGACAATTTTCGGTCGTCTGCGGGTAAAAAAAAAAATGGTCTTCGGTTTCCGATAGATTGATACTAATTTTCTACTTATTATAATATCTGAGAATAATGACGATTCTAATTCTGCTCTGGATATGGTCTAAATGCGCTACAAGAAATAGTCGCATCTGCGTAGAGTGCCACTTGCGCATCCGGCACTCCTGGAAAGTCATATAAGTATAATGTGAAATGGAAAGGTCCTAACAAACTTCCTGCATCTTTACTACAATTATATTAATCGGTGTGTTTACAGCAATTTTCTCATTTTATCTTTGAAATATTTAAGATTACATACGGATACAAATATGCTCACGCAGCGAGTTACTATAATTTAATTAATTTTTTCATTTGTAACAGAATATTTTACTTACATATATGTGTGATTATTTCCAATTTTATCATTTTTCGATACTTTGTTAACGGTAATGATTTAAAGCATAATATCCTCCCAAAAATTATAGTTAATGTCCCGTATACAAGACGAACTAAAAATATAGATGAAGGTATACGCGTGACGTATTTTTAGATCAATGGAGAATTAGTTGCGTATGTATTGGGTGTGTGCCATGGGTGCGTACAGAACTTTAATTATTATTCAATATCCTTAATTACTACACCGGAGTCCTACACGTTATTTTCGAGTCTCGCATGCATTATTCAGTTTGTTCTGCAGTATGTATAAATAATATATGCATATATTCGTATATGTACATATGTGTCTATATTAGCGCGTGTTTTTATGTATTGGCTATAAACATTCGAATGTTCTGTTATTCAAAACAGACATTGTACCAAGAGCGAAGCCAATACGTGCTTTCTCTGCTTATATTTATTGTTCTATTCAAACTTAAAGTTACATAACGTAAAACGACGTTGGATATATTCAGTATACTTCATTCGCTTCATTCAAATTCAATGTGTAAAACCTACGGGCGTAATCTTTTTATGTTCTTTTTTATCATATCCGACCAATGACGATTTAGTGACAGTCATCAATCGTTATTTATATAAACGTATACGCACATACATATTGTCATGCATACATATACACAATATTTGTTACGTATTTATACAGTATGTAAATTGTTGCAGAAGTTACGTGTAAAGAGAAAATATTCGGACAAGAAATAGACGTTAGTTTATAATCGAAATTACGTCATCTTTTAAACTATTCTAAGTAGTAAAAAGTACACCCTAATTAAAAAATGACGGCTGCTATCTTCTCACAAGGTATTGCAGGTACGTTAGACAACTGCAGGTGGTCTGCGATCCTTGATTATAGTTAAAAATCAAAAAATTTAATCCGTTCTTAATAAATCTGCTGATAGTTACTTCAAAGATAGGATTTTCCACAATCAATATCAACAATGTTAACAGCTCAAAAAAAAAAAATAACATTTATAACAAATGGTAATAGCGTTGAAAATTAGCCTATCAGCAGCGATTGAGTGTATATCCGAGAAAGGACTGCAAGAGTCTTTAAATATGTTAAGTGAAGCTCTACAAAAAATATGTAAAATGAATATAAGTACCCACCAAAAAAAACTAAAGGAATAATGTATAAAAAATGCGGAAAACTGAGGACAAATATTTATTTGAAAAAGTAACTGAGTTTCCCAATTTAAGTATAATATCATCAGACGGTCGTAGCACGGAAGATATAAAGAGGAGTAATTCTTGCGAAAAAAGCTTTTATAAAAAAACCTATCCTCGTATCCAAAAAATTGTCAGAAAAAATTTTTATAAAAAGCTTTATCTGGAGTATGGCGCTTATGGAGCAGAGTCATGGACGATTCTAAAAAGAAAGAATGATAAACTCCGGCCGTTTGAAATATGGTGTCGGCGTCGGATAAGACACCGTGGACGAGTAAAACAACATATGACACAGTCAGGCACATGATAAATGAACAACGCGAAATCCACAATACGATCAACGATAAATGAAATGGTTGGACATCTGATCATACATTCACAATGGTGAGAACTGTAATACCAAGTGATGGCGAACGGAAGACGGAGTAAAGACAGATCAAGACTTGGATATATGAAACAAGTAAAAACCGGTGAAAATTATGTCGCGATAACAGCACATGTCTAATCCCGAAAAAAATCCCACATTGTTATTTTAGTACCCACAAACTATTAGGTTAATATATATAATATATATATATATATATATATATATATATATATATATATATATATATATATATATGTATATATATATATTACCTGGAGGACCGAATTTTACACGGTATTTTCTTTGTAAATTCGTGTTTTTTCGAAAACGATATATTTACTTTAAAAGTGTAGAATTTCGTTTTATAAATTTCCAGAAATATTAGAATTCCTAAATTTTTTGTGTTTTTTTTTTGAAATTAATTGTGATTTTTCGAGGAGATTTTTTCTCAAAATAATTCTTTCTTAGTTTAAAAAATATAAGATTCGATACTAAAATTTCATCGACATCGTTAGATCCGTTTTCGAGAAAACCGAGTGTATATATATATGTATATATATGTGCAAGAATTGCTTGTTTAATAAGATATATGCTTAATTTTACATACTTTAAATCTAAAACAGAAAATTTATCTCATGAAATAATTTCACGGGGGTAATGCGGCATATAGCTTTATATATGCTACACTTATGTATTGTATCTTGAACACCCTTTATTTTATGACTTTTACAGATACAATATGTATTATCTCCTGACATACTTGCAGCTGTATAGAGACAATTTAGGAGTTGTTGCGCAGTAGCAACTCCCACTTTTCCACAATCCGAACGTACCATCTTTAATTATCCATTTTTTTCTTCCCTTCTTCTTGTGAAAGTTCTGTGGCGATGATAATAGACCTTGTACGATGGAGCTATTGATTGTATCTCGCACGTTTTGCGTTATATCTTATATTGTCGCTTTCAACTAAAATGGAGTAGAAGTTAAATTTATCAAGGCTGACCTATTCAAGATTCCCGCTTCCTACAGCGAATTGGAAGGGGTTAGAAAAGGTATTGTAAATATCGTCTAATCTAATCATCTTGGTCAGTATGTCTCGGCTTGCTAGAACCCATGTACTTGAGGTCAGAATAAGAGAATGAATTAATTTAAACTGAAACTAGGATGATAGAATATAAGAATTCTAAGGGATAATGAAAACAAAGAAGAACCGCTCTTTTGGTGAAAGAACTAAATAAGTAAAATATGATTATTGACACTCCAGCATTAAACAATACTAGACTGCTAATGTGTGGCCGTACATATAATTACGTGCTGTACATAAACGCATGCATGGTATTAGCGTAGGAATAAAACTATAATTTTCGGATATTGTCCAAACTTGAAAACAACGGATCTAAGTTGATGAAATGAACATTGCAAGTTAACAAAAATCTGTAATACGTGTCATCAGTACGTAGCAGATATTTCACAGCGAGCAAACTGCCAATCTATGCAATTGCTGCTTTACGAGAATTACATAAGACGGTCAGGCACGTTATTAGAATGTATAAAGATAAGATTCTCAAAAAAAATTTATCTACGGCCAATTGTTGGATGGAAATCATCGCATTAGACATCCGCGATGGCGGTGCAAAAATTTCCCAAAACAACCATTAAAGAATTATAGAATGGATCCTAAGAAGTGGGAAAAACTAAACAGAGATCAAATAGTTTCGAAAGGTGCAGTTGCAAATAATGTGTAATTTTCGGAACAAAAAGATTGAGTAGTGGCAGGAAGGAAAAAAACGTTCCAACCTGTTCAACACGGCAGAAAACTATAACAGTGCACATTTAGTGACGTACGTAGCAAGTAATATGTTGTAAGAAGCGAGTAACTTAATTACTTTAGGATGCATCAATAGGTAATCATCATTCATTCCCTGGACGACGAATGGGAAAATATTGGTATTATATATATATATATATATATATATATATATATATATATAAATATATAAAAATGAAAATTTGTGTGTTTTGTTCGTATTTTATGTGATGTCGTACCATTAATCCGATTGGTATAAAACTTTGCCAACTCATTGCTTGTACTTGCATTGTTAGTAGGTCACATGTCATTTGGATTTAATCACGTACATGTCTAAGATGTATTTGCCAAAACATTATTATACGCGAACGTTCTAAAGTACTATACATGAAATGCTACATAAATTCCCTACTACACGTTGAAGGCTATTAAAATATGTATTCGTCGATTAGGTTGTATTTAAATGCCAATCAATATTAGTGCAAGAGATAATATTTTGTCATTTACAAATCTTATTATTTTTAACTTATCAATACATAAAGTAGAATAACCGGAGTTTTGTGCCATAAAGTACGTCAGTCATCAGTTATTTTACGTGTTATAAATAAATATTTGTTTTTTAGTATTTTAAGAGCTGCCGTACATCTCGTCACTTGGTGGAGCATGTAGAGGTAAGCTAATTCGCACTTTTCAAAATAATTTGGAACGACAAGCGACCAATGAAACAGATCGTTAACGAATTGGAAATTCACACGCATCAGAATCAAAAGATTAAAACGAAGGAAGAATTGAAAGACAACGTTTATACGCTGCGCATGATCACGTTCATCGCAAAAAACGATCGCCATCCAACCCGAGGATTTGAAATATTTTGCTTAACAAATTCTATCGCATATTTTCAATCAAACTCTAATCTAAATCGAACAGATCTATTTAATTATCGTCACCATGATTGGGACACATTGTTTCGAACTTTGTAATCGCAATTTAATAAGAGAACAGATGCTAATGATTTGCATGCACTTGTTGACGCAAAAGATAAACTTTTGCTTGTGGAACAAAAACTGGTCTACGATGCAATTATAAATGCTGTGTCAAATGGCGGTCTGTCTGCTACAGGGAAAGTGTTTCGCATCTGTTTCCTATTGGATGACATGTAACATTTCTAAAAGATCTGGCCCGTTTAAAATTTTGCATCACGAATGCGCACCATGACGCGTAAGAAATTTATCGAACTCTTAAACAACCGTTCGATGGTGCTTTATTCAATTATCTGCATACTTTCGACAAATTTTTCTCCAGTTATTCTTAAATCAGCACTCGCTGATGAACTCAATGGTTGCCTCGAAGTATCGTACTTTTCGCGACATGGGGAAAAATAAAACCAATATGTGCATACATTTGGAACGCGATGTGTCAGATACATTTTAACTACAAGTTGACGCTATCGTAAAATATATTTAATTTCTACAGTACTTTTGCGTTATTATGCCAGCTGATTAAAGTTTTTTAAAATGTTGTTCCCGATCGGACAATTTAAGACGGTGTATTTCATCGGGTTCAGATTATATTTATTTTGACGAAGCGGTTCTAAATTTTTGTTTGTTTTCTATATCGAAGTTCGTGTAGTTATGCACATATATTACACTAACCGTTTTGTTTATAAACGACAAAACTAGTTCTAAATCACTAAATTTGTTTTTATATATAAAAAAAAACATAAAGCATTTCGGTTATTAAGCAAATTATCAAACGGACATAAAAAATAAAAACATATATACAATTAATAATAAATTATGAAAAGAAAAAAAATGAGAAATAAAATGTTAAAAAAATACTTAATTTAGATGTACAGTATTACAAAAAGTAACAAAGTGATTTTTGTGGGGATATCTTAAGAGTAGCATTTACAAAACACGTCCATGAGATCTCGGAAACCTGAATACTCGGATTTCTGAAGAAATTTCAAAAATTCAACAGCATATGTTCGAAAAAGTCTTGGAAAATTTTGAAAAAAGATTGAATGAATGTATTGTTATAAATGGCCTTCATCTGAACAATTTTGTGTTCCACGAGTAAGCTAATCTCTCGTTTTCCTATTTTTAAATAAAAGTTCATTCAAAAATTTCTAATAGTTTTTGAGTTATTAAAACAACAACATGACCGTCCATTCTTTGTATCATCGTATATATATATATATATATATATATATATATATATATATATATATATATGTAAATAAATAACTAAATAAGTGAGTATAATATATATATTGAAATCAACCTTGAAGTGGACGTGAAATACAAAATGAGTAACAAGCCGGCGGCACTGTTCCGTGACAGACAATTTTAAAGATAGACTGGAATAGGCAGTTGTTAATGCGGAATCGTATTGTTTACAACGAAGGAAAACCGAGCTTAATTGAAGCGATATTTTAATTATGAATTAAAACGATATTTTAATTATTAATTAAAACAATATTTTAATTATAATTAAAGTGATATTTTAATTAAAATTTAAGTGGATTTTTCCGTAGTAGTAATAATAGTTTCGTAATAAACGAAAAATATAATATCGCCTAAAATAGAATTTTCCCTGTGAAAATTTGAATTTTTATTCCTTTAAGCAAAAATTGACCGAATATTGTCTAAGAGTTTACGAAGTTTTCAATCTACAAAATTGACGAGAGGTTAGGTACTGTAAATTATTAATTGCTTCGAAAAATATAATTTAGCGATTCGAATTTTTAGTAAAAAAATGGTCGGTAAACAAAGGGACAACTATAGCTACAGTGTCGTAGTTGCTGGAGTCCTCAACTATGATTCTAATTTGTAGAATAAAATTATTCGTCACTATGTTTAATTCTTCAATTATCGGATAGAAGACAACGAAACAGTCCACTGCGCATAATATCATACGCTGCGTCGGTATAACTAACGACCGGAGCGCTATCCCATTTTGTATGCTAAAAAATAATCTACCAAAAACGATTATTCCAAATGATAATATATTTATTTATGTATTTATTATAGTGCCGTGCGTAAATACCGAGGTCATATGACGGTGCTGATGAATTAGCCGTTAAATGTAGTAAATGAGACAGAAGAAGGAAAGAGATTGTACAATTGTGGGAACAATTGAAGAACTATTGGAGAGGAAACCAGACAGAGTACGCGGATGGATATGAGATCGATACGGATCGAGTGCAGGATAATGTGGTAATATATGATGAGTAGGAGAGCGATTTAGGAGATTAGCGAAAGAGGATAAATGTAGAAGAATTAGCAAGTTGGAGTAGATGACCATTAAAGAGCGTTATGTAGCTGAAAGTGTTGTGTAGTTAAAACGGGATGGGTTAGCAGGTGGTTTCCAGGAATCAACATTGGTGATATATATATATATATATATATATATATATATATATATATATATATATAAGTGTTTGTGTGTAAGTGTTTAATAAAAATTTCGGTAATTACTTTAAAATTCATATTTATTTCTGCGTAATTTTCATTATAGGGAATATGTTATTAATAATGCAATGTAGTATCTGGTTACATAAAATATGAAGTCTTTCCACGTGGTTTTTCCCCCATATCTTGCCTTTAATAACATCCTGATATCTTAATTCTGGTGTAATGCGTGACCTAGCCACTCGTAATAGATATGTATAATATATTCATTATGTATAATTTTGAGCGTATGGAGTGCCGATGTCTCTGACTTTTCCGTGATAATTAAGAGTTTGTGACGGTAGAAAAACTTTATCCGCGAATGGGATCGATACATGACTGTTATCAGCTTGAGGTTCGAGCGCCCCAGCTACTTTACCGACGCTGTACATTACCTGTGAAAATATAGATATATTGTATATACACCACATGCATTTTTCTTATCTATCTATAATCTATAAGTATGTATCTAAATTACAAATTGTAGTATATCTCTGACATCATTAAAATATGACTTTTTGATGATGGAAGCTTAACTTAATTACGATCCGTGGATTAAAACTTTATATAGAAAATTAGTTCCGCGAGAAAGTGATCGGGCAAAACCTAACATTTCATAAAACAAGAAGAACTAATAAAGATTACAATCTTTCGTTATTGAGATACACACACACGTATATATATATATATATATATATATATATATATATATATATATATGTATATATAAGTACACATTTGACCATTCAAAAAATAAGATACTACGTTAGGCCTAAGTCTGCGGTTGCGTTGCCTTTCACTAAATCACAGTATTAGTCAAATAATAATCATTATTATTATTATTATTATTATTATTATTATTATTATTAATATATTTTATTATCGTTGTTATTAATTTTATTATTATGATTATTTCAAACGTACGTAATAGCGTGGTCACTTTCATTTCTCGATCCGATCATGCGGCAAATGAACTAGTCGTGACCTTCGTTTCTCGGGTTAATTCGGTCGGAAGATGGCAGACCGGCGATATTTGAAGAAAACAGATTCTTGCAGCAAATCTGATATCGTGAAAACGGATTATCTATATTCCTGATATTCCCGTTCTACTAAGTAACAACACGCTTTCACATAGTCTTATTTATATCTAGACATTCATTACTTATAATAGCCGGGTTAATATTCTTCAAGTCTATACGATCTGGATAGAAATTAATGGAGCGCATTTGTAATATCATCGACGAATTATCGAAGAGGTTCTAATTGTAGATTTATACATCGGTAATGTAGATCAATTTTCGAGTAGTGATACGTATATAGGACAATAATGATTGTTCCGAGGCACGAACTAACTCGTATTTCTATAATCGTGGACAACTTCTCTAGAAATATCGCTGTGTTTGAGAGCAGATGTGAATTCTCAAGATGAATCGTTTCGAGATGTATATTTTTAAATAATACACGTAGAAAGATACAAATAATGCATAACTAAGAAAAGGAGTTAGACAAAGATTTCACCACGCTGCGCTGAAAATCATATACTTACGCGTTAGACAAGGATTTCAAGATGCAGCGCTGAAAATCGTATACTTAAGGAGTTAACACATAGCGGGCATTCGGATAGATGTGAATATCTGAATCATCTCGAAATTACGGATGATGTAGTACTAATATGTAACAATGCAGATCAGCTACAGAATATTCCAATAAAACAGGACATAAAACGAACTTCAAACGAAACATAATAATAATGAGTAAGGCTGATGGAAATATAAGTCGGTTAAAAAAAAGTTTAGGACAGAGAATTGACGGAAGTAAATAGGAGAATAATTCTATGTTGAATAATGTTTTTTAAAAATTAAGTTATGTATTTAAGAACAAGAAATATCGATTAAGTTGAAAATAGAACTTTCAATCAACGCATCCTATCGGGATTCCAATCTTGACCATTCGTAAAAACGATTTTAAAGAGAATGAAAAAAAAACCTGAATACGTGTAATTTGAAGATACGAGAGGAAAGCAAACGCGAAAATGCAGTGGAACAAATGGACAAGTTAAAACGGAGTTGGGCCGGTCGTGTGGCAGAAAAAAAACACCGATCTAGAAAAAATTAATATTAAATATAAAACGGTTCGACCGGAAACAAAATACTTGTATACGAAAGAAGACCGAACTTTGTAACGAGGTGGACCAGATGGTCAAACTGAAGTGGACCTGGACAGGACACGTCACCAAAATTAACGATAAAAGATTGGCAAAATGAACATTGGAATGGTGGCCGCTTCATAAGAGAAGAAACATTACAGTTGACGCATTGGTAGGACGACAAAACTGAGGTAGCGGTGAAGGACTGGATTCAGAAACCTCAGAACCGGAACGAATGGATTTGATTGAGGAGAATCAACATTCGGAAGTGGACCGGTATAAGATAAAAAATACATAAGTACATATGCATATATATATATATATATATATATATATATATATAAAACCAAAATTATTTTTTAATTTATATATATATATATAAAACCAAAATTATTTTTTAATTTATATATATATATAAGAAACAGCTGTCAGAAATAAAATTAAAAAATAATTTTGGTGTTAAAAAGATTTAAAAGGTAATAATGAAGATAACAATGGAATATGTAATCGAAGGATTAGATAAATGTATTTCTTTTTCAACTGGTGGAAAGGACGCGCTTGTTTCATAAGAATGTAGATGGTGTAACAAATTGTAACTTTTGTTTTTCGGACGGTTCAATCGTCTGACCTTGGTCGTATAAATATCTTTGGTATCTTACACATACATAATCGTTAGTTTTTTGTTGTTCCGCTAAATGGATTTGTTGAAACAATCTTGCAATCTTGTATGTGGTCTGCCCTAATTTGAATACATACATACATATGTGCATAAATATAATTGTAAAAATATATGTACATATGCCTAGATTATGCATATAATGTCATTATTATATATATATATATAAAGAGAGAGAGTGAGTTTCAGTGTGTGAGGATACATGCTCATGTATCTACACACACACACACAAACACAAACACACATATATATATGTATGTTTATTCCTCTTCTTAGTACAACAAGATTCTAGTGCGCAGTTAACCCACTTTTCGCGGACTCAACTATTTGTTGAAATGAATCTGAACTTCTTCCTATCTTAAATAATTCTCCCACTCTTATGACTTCGGTCACTGTTTTAATATTTTGTAGTCAAAAAGACTCTTGTATAGATAAACATAAATTGTCATGTATATTTCACATAAATTACAAAAATAATGGAACAAAAATTTTAACTAGTAATTATGTAACGCCCATGATGGCTCATCGCAGAACTGAATTAATATAAAAACCCGTAAAATAGTAAATGTAAATTTATATTTATAATGTTGTGGCAGTAAAAAATTATTAAAAACTTTACAGTCGAAAAGGAAAAGTTATAATAATAAAACAAAAGAAGGTTATAATAACAAAAGAAAAGAAAAGAATGACACCTTACACAAGAAGTAAATATTGAAGAAAAAGTAAATCGTAAAACAAGCCCATGTGACGTTACGAAGAAGTATGTTTACGTCTTCTTTGATTACATAAATTACAGGTAAATTGAAATTGTTTATAATAGTAATTACCGATGGTAGAAAACATTTAAATATATATATAAACATGTGTATATGTGTGTGCTTTGATCGTGAATATATCTATATACATACATAATGCACATGAATTACTAAATCAAAGATTATATCTGAAGGGGTAAAATTTTCTTCGGTATTGGTTGAAATATGAATTTGTAAAAATAATAACTTTCTAGTAAAAAAAATTTGTTAGTGACGTGTGAAACGTAATCAATTTCAACGACGTTATATGTATATTACCCGTTGGTGCAGGTCACTGTGACTGTAGCCAACTTATCCGATACGTAGTCACTGGACTAATAGGTCAATGACCGAGACGTTTATTTAGTGCAGTGTGGCAATTTACTTCTAGTCAGATTTAACGATGTAGTGGAACAGAATTCACAATACTTTATGGGTAAACGAAGGACGGTTCACGCTTGTCGAAGTCCACAATAAATATTGGTTAGATAGGAATAGCACAATATCGTCAAATCTAAGAACTAAAATTTACAATGTATAATGTAGGATCTTATTACGGCAAACTCGTTATTATCGAAATTCAACTTAAAAAAAAGAAATTTATGACATATATATAGGCACTAACAGATTCTAAATATTCGGCGATTAATATTGAAAGATTTCTCGAATGCAACATTTCAGCGATTCCATGTATCGCAGACTAAGCTAAAGCGTCTGATATCGTTATTTAGCGAAAGACGTGGTTCGCCCTTATAGAAACAGGAATCCCAAAACGCGTAATATATATTAAAAGTCGACTGCACGATCGTAACAAAAAATATAGTACGCATCGATGCGCACGTAAAATTAAAAGAACTCACAGCTTAAAAAGGATTCAGGCAATGCTGTGTTATTTGTACGACGTTATAATATACATATGGCCAATGTACTATGCGCCAAGTATTAGAAGACTGGAATTACGACTTTTCTTTTTATCGGAGGTTGGAAAATAAAGAGCTTATGATTTGCAGACGACGCTACAATGGGATTGTCAGCAGTATTTAGTTTTGTCAAAGTAAAAGTAGATTGTGACTTACAGATTAATAAAAAATAAATAAAAACAATAAAATCAATGTTCAATCACTAAAGCTGAGAAAATACATGTACGTTTATCGACTGGTTTGGAAATTTGAAAATCTAGATACTTAGGATCGCATAAAAAATATAGTTGACTCAACAAATGAGATAAAATGCATTGGTGTGAGTAATGTAAACAAAATATGGAGATGTACATCCGTTACAAATACAAGTAAAATTAAAACTTGTGCATTGTTTCCGGTTTTATATATTTATGTATGCACCGTAACGTGGACTTCAAAATCTGCTGATAAAAAGCCTATAAACAGTTTTGAAATATATATATATATATATATATGTGTGTGTATGTGTGTGTCACGACGAATGTTGAGAGTACTCTAGATAGCCAAATAAATCAATGCGTCAATTTGAAATAAGCGTCGAATTACGGAAAGTTCAAGTTATAATTACGAATTTTTTTGGGGCACGCTATGGATCGGTTAATTATAGAAAAGTAGACGAAAAGGAGACCATCTCAAGAACATCGAATGGTCTTATGGCGTACGGAATAGTAGAAATGCAAATGTACATATTACCAACAACTATTTTGATATACTCACCTTATGCACATTTGCTTATTTTATATGGTATATTTCGTACTTTACAAATCATCCAAATGGTACAGTACACGATGGTCCCGGTATTATAATAAAAAAACGATATTAAGCACTATGCGACATATC
Source organism: Coronaproctus castanopsis (assembly GCA_032883995.1). Taxonomy (NCBI): domain Eukaryota; kingdom Metazoa; phylum Arthropoda; class Insecta; order Hemiptera; family Monophlebidae; genus Coronaproctus; species Coronaproctus castanopsis. The sequence goes on from CM065052.1 coordinate 49,203,160, forward strand.
AAACTAACTAGTTAGAAGTAACTAGTGTCATAATTAACGAAAGACCGTGAAACAATATCGTTATATCGGAGGCAATAACGTAGAGAAAAAAATAATGGTTAACGTAATTGATAGATTATAAGAATGGTTTACAATGCCAAAAAAGTCCATTTCCGATGAAGGCTTATAGTAGGAAGTAAATAATTAAAGATGGCTATTGACGAGGCACATATCGATATATACTTTACGGGAACAGCCCTTATTGGACAACCGATACTAACAAAATCCTCGATTTACCGGATTCTTCCGTGTTAAGAAGAATCTCAACGGTCTTTGTTGACCTCGCTGCGCTTAGAATTAGCCAATAGGCAATTTAAAAAGTACGCAAGCAAAACCTGCATTGCAATTTCACCAATTGGGATAATTTTTGTGAATAGCTAAACAAAATTTGATAAATTAAATTTTGTCTCTGAAACCTAATTTGCGAAACAATGCGATTATTAAGCGAAAGGTATTTTCAAATTAAGCGATACATCGAACATTTATCCCGTAAATACAAGGTATAAATCGCGGTAGTGTCTGGGGATCATTACGATACATCATACATCACCTAATTTCCTCCAAAAATATTTTACATAATAATAAATATTCTAAACAAGAAGAACGGTTGAAGAATGGGTTCTCCTTTTTCACCTGTTCAGCAGAAACATGTATGAATAAACAACGATATAAAATTTGGGATATGTAGATGATATATTAATTATTTGTAATAACAAGTTAAAAACCCAACGAATTAAACAAAAATTTCTAATAGAATTAAACAACTTTGATCGAAATATCAATTTACAGTAGAAATAGGTAATAAAAATATAAATTTCTTAGGTTTAAAAATCAACATAAACAATAATATACTAGATAGTGATATATATATATATATATATATATATATATATAGAAAACAAACATTGTAATAATACCGAACGATTCCTTTCATGCAAAATCACATTAGCTAGCTTAAGAAATTATTGTAATAAAGCCAGAATTATTTTAACAAAAACAAACTTAATAAAGATAAGAATATTATTAAGCAAATAACCGTAGCAAATAAATACTATCGGAATATAGTAGATCAATTATAGAACAAATTAAAAAGTATACACAACAAAATAAAAAATAAAAAGATAATTATTTAAGATCAATTAAATATATAGGAAAATTCGTAAATTCTTTAAAAAATTAGAATATTACGATAGTGATAAATAAATAATAAAAAATTATTAAAATCAATTTGCAACAATAAAATAGAAGAGAATGAGATGTTACAAAAAATGCGAAGTTCATAGAATAAACTACACAAAATGTAATAAAAGTTTTATGTAGGCGCGACAAATAAATAATGGACTAAGAGAACACTTTAATTCGTGTAAAAATGAAAATGACGATAAGTCACTTTGTATGGAAAACACTGCAGAGAAGGAAAACATAACATAGGAAACACTGCAGATAATGTAAAAATTTTACACGTAGAATATAAATTAAAAAAAAAAAAAAAATTATTCGAAAAATTATAAATTATGAAACATAATAATTTATTAAATAATACGATCAATTTTGACGAACAATTATTTTTAAAATCCGTTTTATAAATAAAAATAAGTCTAAGAGTAATTTAGCTGTGGCTAGTCAAATGTGCACCAAATAGTATATATATGTTTTGTTACATAAATATTACGGTTAATTTATATGAACGTTTATATTACGAACGCTTGATAATGAAGTAATTGTCGAAAAGCTTCGACTGAAATACAAGAATTTGTTTTTATTTATAATTCTTACGAATGTAGGAGAAATCTTCAAAAGACACTGATGTAAGGAAAAAAATTTACTTTTTATTAACGCATTGCATACACGGATGCACTGCAAGGTAGCCAAAATCAGCGTGTGGTGGAATTTTTACCCACTAAAAACCGACTCCTTCTAAAAAAAAAGGAATCAGTTAAAATAATATGATGAAGGTCCTTGCACAATGGAGAGATCTCCAGACTATTAATTAACTTACTGCGATGAATGAGGGATGAGTATAGTTCCTTAAAAAGTTCATATCAAGAAGTTCTTTGGATATAATATCCGTATTATTAGTATTTCGTTTACTTTATTTAGTTATCTTTTTTTTTTGTTAGGATAAATTTTCTACGTTAAAGATTTTCTTTAGATTATCTGTACAGGCTTATTTGTATTTGCTAATCGTTCGTCAGATTTAGCATGTTCGTATTATTCGTAATTGCATTTAATAACACGGAACGAGTACTTAAGAATAGAAAATTTAATCTTTAACTAAAGTTGAAAATTCTTTTGTGTAGTCGATAATGAGATATGGTTCGGAAACCTGGACGTTATCGAAAGTCAATAAAAAGAAAATCACTGCCATTGAAACGTGGTGCTACAGAAGAATGCACCGAATATCGTGGAAGGAACAAATAACGAATTTGGACGTAATAAACAAATGCAAATTAAATCAACCAATAAAAAAGTTCTTTGATCGTAAAATTCGAGAGTATGACGTTTTACGCTTGCGATACAAGGGAAAATTTGTGGGGAAAAGACCAAGAGGAAGGAGACGTATAGAAGGAAGAAAACCAGTTGCGGAAGTGATAGCTAGACAAATGTAGAAATCCGAGGTGTCAACCCAACCTCCTGAATAGTAGATGGAAAATGATGATTATTCATATACTAATTACTACTATGTGATAAAATGCGATCTGGTTTGTAATTTATTTAAAGATATATACATTGTACATTACGAGTAGTAAATAATTATTTTATTGTTTACATATTTTATTTAAACGACGCTCGACTACTTTGGTCATTCGCGTCTTTGATACAGTATAAAATGAAAGTGTTATATTTTGAAAAACAGTGAAAACGGTGAAAAGGTAAATATGAGCAGTGGACCGATACGTCTATCTATCTATTCGAAAGGATAAAAAATTCTTCCAATAAATCTTAACTATTTACACGTACGCTCCCTCATAAGAGATTAACAACCGTCCTATATGCAGTTTTACGAAGGGCGCGGGTACCTTTTAAACCGCTTTAAAAACTGTTTTTACGATACACAAAGGTGGGTGCGGGTAATAATAATAATAATAATAATAATAAGTAATAATAATAATAATAATAATAATAATAATAATGGTACTTTCCGCGGAAACCGTATCCAGGTTGCTATTCTTGTTGCGTAATGGTACAGTGCGAGATGTGTACATTTTTATTTCGTTCGTTTCAAAGCTCGAGTTTGGTACAACACATTTAGGACGATTTTATCTTTAAATTGTTGTCACGTTATCTTATATATAATATATTATATATATATATATATATATATATATATATATATATATATATATATATATATATATATGTTTAATATCGTACCGTGTGAAACTCTGTGCGAACTTTCTCTCCTATAGGTTTGTCTCTTGAAATTAGTCGCGAAATGATATATTGTTCCGCATCATCACGTCGGTAAGATAATAATCGCTCCTTAATTTCGGTTCTCTAATTTGCCCTCTGAACGTTGAGCGCGCGCGTGTGTATGTGATTATGGATATACGTGTGTGTGTGTGTGTGTGTTTGAGTTGATGAAAATAAAGAAGGAAGGAACGTTGGAGGAATTAAGATTTAGAAGGAGAAAGTATTATATAGAGACGATTACAACTCTTTTCTGTTTATTTTCTGTTCTTTAACCACCTAATCATTCTCTATTTATTATATATATATATATATATATATATATATATATATATATATAAAATATATACAAGAAGAAAAAGATACGTATGTGGTATACGTTTTCTGTCTGTCTTCTATCTGTCGCTTTCTCACTCTGATAAACCTCTTACTCAGCCCTCTCTAGTCATCTCCTTCGCTGACTTTATCTCGGTCTCTACCTATTTCTCTTGACGTATTTGTATATAAATTAACAGTTATCTTCCGAACGTGTTTCCAACTTCGATTCATTATTTTATTATCAAGATTTGCCAAGACTGCGAGAATAACCTATTCTTCTAAATTTCGTACGAATTGAACTTTTCCTTTGATCTAGGCGTCGCGATGTCGCAAATGATGACCGATAGTTACTTCGCCTACGTCACATATCGCAATTAGGATACCGATTTAGCTTACTACTGTGGAGTTACCAATTATTAGTAGGATAATCAAAACTGGGGGAAAATATATACGTATCGTATATTTATGTTCATTATTATGCTAAGTGGAACTATTCGCTGTACGGAGAAAGCTTTACAAAGTTATAGAAAGGTAAAGAATTTGTAGGGGAAAAGGTTTATTTCGAAGGCAGGCGGATATTGTAAGAATATGTGGACGGAAGATAACAAAGCAAAGTGTGCAAAGGAAATATTTGTGACAAGCTAAAGCCAGAAAATGTTAACAGCGATAATCATAGGTGAATTCTTTCCGAGCAGCGTTGTAAGAATTTTGTTGTCTGCGAGATAAGCGAAAATACCGTACTTCGAATATGATTTTTTTTTGTTTTATAATTACAACTAGTACTGCTGGACCCAGTCATTTTTGATATAAGAAAGATATATAACGTGAGCAGGTTATCCATCCAGTGACAGAAGCCTCAGAAGAAAAGAAGAAAATCATAACTAAATAGTGTCATAAGGCTTATTCCGTTGCAGCCTTCTCGTGTTATGTAGGTTGACTAATATAATAATTGCTTCCGTATTTGGATGCCTATGTAATCTGTCTTCGTGTTGAAGATCGTCTAATTTCTGCAATTACAATAGGAACGGTCAGGCCTCTATGCAAGTCGTCGTTTCTTATTCTTTCGCGGATTAATTTTCTAAATGTAATAACGGCACATCTAGAAAGATATAAGGCGTATAGCAGTTTCTAATAAAATTCGCGGATCGTTAATATTAAGACTAATCGCACATAAATCAACTATTGCCACCGCGCGACGATATTAATGGGAATTTTACACAATGTCACATTCGTGTTTATGTAGTTACGATTTGCTAATTGCGAATTGGTCACTCCTGGATGATGGGTCGATTTAAATTTTTTACACCCGAATTATGGGATACTTTTCATCACGTTTATACCGTTTTTGATGTCATCAATCAGCAATCTTCTATTATAACACCATACCCTCTTTGAACAGTTGATGTCGCTTAGGATCTTTTCTCCGTATCTATTCCTAACCACCTTTATATAAACGATCAGGCGCTTTCCTTCTGTTCCTTTTCATTCAGGATAATGGAATTAATATTTAATCATCATTTCGTTAAGTGTTATTACTATTTTTATGAACGGTAACATATTATTGTCTCGTTAATCTTCTTATAGTCCGTTTCATCTAGTTTGAATCGCTACGAGAATATTTGCGCTCAGGTCACTAAAAAAAATAAAAGTAAGGGAAATTATAATTTTTTACGTTTATGCGTCAGTAAAATTGCAGCACATTATTTCTTACAAATGAACGATGTGCGTTTATGTATTGTACATGCATATGCAATTATGAACTCAGAATGTATGTGCATATATATATATATATGTGAATGTGTATATGTACAATATATGTGCAAGTAGGAATAAGTATAAATGTATGATGTGATGATAAATGCAGTAACTCAACGCAGCAGTATTTAGATTATATATGTATATATGAACGTATGATGTAATTCTTTTATTTATTTGAATCGTCCAAAGTCGTATCGACTTGCTGTATTAATGACGACGATCAGTTACGTATATTCTCAAACTTATTTTACACAGTTTTCATAGAAATATTAAAAAAGTTACTAAATAGATTTTTTTGTGACATAAGTTATCAGAGTGAACTCTCCCAGTTCTTTGCTTTACCTAAGTTTTTGTTAGTTAAGCATTCTTTAATTTTCGTATTACCATCATAATTTCTAAAAATTGGGTATACATACATATATATATATATATATATATATATATATATCACTTAATTTCAGTGTGTTCGTCAGTCATAATTTTTATTATACGCGTAATTCGGCGCATACATTTTCATGCATGCATATTTAACACGTGTTTTCCTGCAGTTTTGATCGTAATGACGCCATCCGTGTCATATTTATGCTTGTGATATTGTCAAAATACTTACGTTCTAATTTTTCCAGCGATATAAAAATTAAAAAAGAGATGTTTTATGGAGATGTATTAAAGAATTGAAATGTTCGTTTATTCTTGAATCACCGTGATATATTATTTTGCTATATATATATATATACACTTTACTCTTCAATATATATCAGGGGCGGCTCCTCCAGGGGGGCTCAAGGGCGCGAGCCTCCTTGTGCGAGGTTTTTAAGAAATGCATATTATTTAATGACTTAAAAAAAATCACTATACGGAATAAAACTTTTAATTTTAAAATAATTATTTTGTAAGAATCCATTTTAAAAAAGAATGCAAAATATGCTTTTTTTGCGCGGATTCCTTAAACGAACAGCTAAAATACCGGCTGACAATCGTCGGATTTTTTTAACTGTACTGGAACCTGGAACTACGCAATCGACTCCCGCCAACGTTGTCGATAGCTGATTTTACGATCACGTGATAATAACAACCAATAATACAGTATGTGGGCTATTCAGAATTGAGCCCTCACACGGTATATAGAATACATGCGAAAAACGAAAAGAACCGAAGTTTCCTGAGCGTAACTTAAAGGCGTCTGGGGGCTCTAGATAAGTGAGCCCTCGACTGTTTCACACGCGATTATAACCAGTTTTAACAATATATTTGCGTTGCACATCGTTGTTTACTTATCGAAAAACACGTGTTTTCATTTGCCGTTTTTTTGTTTTTTTTTTAATCCTTCTTTCTCTTTTTTAAATAAACCATTTTACAATATCGATTTTGTTACTTAACTGAACGCAAGCACTGCTTTCGCCAACACTTATTTTATAGTCATTTTTCAACGTGTAATATTTTTATTTATCTAATTAAACGTTTAAATTTAATTATTGTTAAACGTTGATTTTTAAAACATAATGATGGATAATAAAATATTTTAAAAGGAAATTTTAAAATGCTTCCATTATCAGAAAAGGTTAGAATTAAGAAACTAGGGAGACCCACACCCATATTAAATTTGAATCAACAAGATAAAGTAGGTACACGTATTTTTATAAGACATTTTTCAAAAGAAATTTACAAAAAATTCAAATGGATATGCGGATGTGAGGTAATTAATCGCGTTTTCTGTTTTCCTTGTGTACTTTTTTTTAAAGATGGAAGTGACATGACATGGGCACGATTAGGATTTAATGATCTAAAACATTTAAATCAAAGAGCAAAAAAGCATGAACTATCAGCTCGTCACATAAATTGTTGTATGGAACTAGGTTTAATGGGTTCTGTAAATATTGCGCTTAAATTAGATTCTGCTTATAGGTTAAACATTATTAAACATAATGAAGAAGTCGCTAAAAATATATATTTATGTCATTACATTTTATAAATTATTATAGTTTTATATTAGAGCCTCCCGAATTAACTTGTTACGAGCCGCCACTGATATATATATATCATCATATAATTATTATCGATTGTGTTATACCCGCGTTCTCACTTTGAAAATAATGGTAAGTTATTTATTAATTCTAAATATTTTGTAACAAACAGAACTCATACATGTAAACAAATAATATTAGTAGCGAACATGACTAGTGTCAAAAATGTTTGTTTTGACAGTAGTATTAAATGTATTGACGATATAAGGCAACTTCTGCATTTGTCGCTAATATGAAAGTGAAGTTGAAAGAGGTAATTTTTAAAAAAATTGATGTTTTGGTAATAACATTAGATAGTTTAAAGATTCATCTTAACAAATTACATAATAATTACAGTGAACTTAAGAAAAGAGCTGAAAAAAAGTATAACAAATATTGTTACCGTTGTTATTTCGGATAAACCAAGCTATTCTTCAAAATTAAAGTCAAAGTTGCTTTCAAATATTAATCTAAAACCTAAAAACAAATTGAATTATTGAAAATACAAATATTTCGGAGGATAGAAATTGGAATAATGAATTAAATAAAATAAATACTAGTAAGACTGGAGTAAACATCGGATTTGTGAAACAACACAAACAATAATTTATAATTGGTGTCAAAGATAAAAAACAATTTGAATGTTTAAAAAAGCAGGTTTCTAATAATATCGTAAATATTAAGACTAAGATGCACTAAAAAAAGATCCAATGATTTCGATAGTTGGCGCTTATCATACAACTACAGAGACATGGATATTAGTCTGGTTATTAACAATAAAACTGGTAAAAAACCAAAATCCGTTACTTTGAAATAAACTAATGATGGTAAATTTCGTGCCTTTGTACGTCTGGATCCAGATGCTTGTCACATTTTAATGGAAGCTGGTTACATATGGTTGTGAATTTGAATAAATGCAAAGTATATGATTATACTTCTGTCGTACGCTGTTATAACCGCCTACGGTTTGGTCACATGAAAAGCGAATGTAAATCGTAATCTAACGTCTAGCAAATACGTGTTAGATGAAGACCAGATTAAAGTAAAATGCAATAATTGCTTTTCGCATGCGTGTTCGCAGCAAGAAAAAGAAAAAGGTAAACTTAATTTAGAAGATAGAAAACATATTATTGATAAAATTACGCACTATACGTTTTCATATTCTTGCCCTTTGTATATAAAAATCGTAAACTAAAATTTAATATAAATTATGGATCAAGTTAATTTTGCAAAACGTAAATCATTGTAAAGAAGCACAAACTGTACTACAATTAAATAATATACAACATAGTAATTACCTTCGCGTAATTTGTGATTCTTATTTATATATTAATGTAAAACACTTTAATTTGTTATTACACACTAAATTCGTTGCTATTAGTAGTAACATTAAAAATATTACCAATACCGTAGTTTCTGATTACATAATTAAAATTAACATAAATAATATTGTTTTTGGAATATATTTTCCACCCAATCACGATATAAATTATCAATTTACACTTTTACTTAACCATATTAAACAGAAACATAACGTAATAGTATTGAGTGATTTTAATTCGAAATTAAAAATTATGGAGAACAAAAATTTTCAACACACGCCCAGAAATGCACAATTTGAAAATCTTGTGTATTCGGGGAACTTATTAATTAAAAACGATATCGGTGTTTATACATTTCAAAATCACAATAGACAAATTTTGATATATTATGTGTTAATAAATAATAAATTTAAGTATAAGTTATCGGATGTTATGGTTAAAACTTAAAATGTTTCTTCTAAGCGACCATAAAAATATAAGTATTGATATTTTCGATGTTAACATCGACAATAATGACTATATCCTTACCTTCGATATCGATAAATTTATCGGTAGGTGACTTATGTTAAATTTTGAAACAAATCTAATTCTTGCAAATACTGAATCTCAAGTTAATAATATTACTGAACAACTTACTAATAGAATAAGTGATACTGTAAATAACTCAAAAATAAAAAATCCTAAAGCGAACAATCATGGTGGAATAAAGAATTAAATTATTTTAAATTTCGCAGTTTTAATAATATTAAATATAAAAATCTTATAAATAAATTAATATATAATATAACATTAAAAATGTATAAAACTAAAATTAGATATTTTAAGCAACAGGCCTGGAGAGCTTTATGCAGCTTATCTAGGGCCTGGTGTAAACCCTATAAAATATTAACAAACGTTGAATCTTTTATATTTCGTGATTTGAAAATTAATGTTATTAATGATTCTTATTCATGTATCGATAGGAATAAGGATAAAATGAGTCTATTAATGAGTGCATTTTTTAATTTAAAAGATGGTGTCTCAATTTCACTTAATAATATCTCAGATAAAAATAAACATTTAAAATTAGAACTGTCGTATATTGAACTAAGGGAAATAATACAGAACCTGAACAATGAAAAAGCTCCATGCTCTGACGGTATAACTAATCAAGTAATTAAAATTATATATTTTTACTTTCCGAGTTTATTATTAACGTTTTATAATCAACTTTTACAACTGAACATGTTTCCAGTCATCTGGAAAAGGGCTAGTATAGTCATGTTAAATAAACCAAATAAAGATCTCAGTAAAATAAATGGTTTTAGACCAATATGTTTGTTAAATTCGTTAAGTAAAGTATATGAAAATATTATTTTAAAATTTTTAAATAACGAAATTTCGATACATCTGTGCTCAGTCCGTATCAATACGGTTTCAGAAAGTATTATTCTACAGAATTAGCTATATCAAATGTAATAGATAATCTATTACAAAATAAACAGCGTAACAATAAATCTATGTTATCTCATTTGATATTGAAAGTGTTTTCAATAACTTATCGTCAAGTTATTAATTGACGCATTAATCGCATATGCATTTAGTTTTAATGTAATAAGTTTGTTACATAATTTGTTATCCAATAGGAGAGTTACATGGAAATATCAAAATGATATCATAGATGTTAGTAATAATTTTGGAGTCCCACAAGGTTGAGTTCTTGGACCGGTCTTCTGGAACATTTTATATTTCAATGTACATTTTTCTTTTAATAACACTCAAGTAGGCTTACGGTTATACAGTTATGCATCTGCTCCTAATATTTAGTGTTCATTTATGTAGAAAATCGACGTGGTCGTCTCATATTTTTAATTGTAATGAAGTTATTAATAAGCTTAAAACGATAATACATGCTTTGAATCTCAAATTTGAGATTACAAATTATGGTTGTTTCTGGTCAAGATAAAAGTTTTGATCAGGTAATATATGATAACATTAAAATTAACAATCATGCGTTTAGTTCTAGTGATCGCATAAAATATTTGGGTTTCATTATAAATAATACATTAAAATATAATAAACATATACAATATATAAATAACAAAGTCAACAAATATTATTATATGTTTAAAACTCTTGGAGGTCAATTATGGGAGACTTAATTATAAATCTAAGCTAATTCTTTATAAAGGTTTAGTACAGTCACTATATACATATTGCGCTGGTGTCTATTTCAAACATTTAACTAAGCAGCAAATGCATAATGTAATTTGTAACTGCCGTAAATTTCTTATTGATTTGACTTCTTATGTTACTGTTCCTAATATAACGTTGTATACTATAGCACGTATCTTACCTATTGATTTTTATATTAAAAAAAAAGATCTTTAATTTTTAATGCTAAAAAAAATAATAATTGTTTCATAAGTAAAATAGCTCTCAAACAGTTGGATATACAAAATTTTAAATGAATTTAGTGTAAGATACAATATTTTAACGAAAAATAAATTAATAAATAATTTTTTCCGAATGTAATAAATTGTTTTAAAAATAAAAAGATTATAGTAAATTACTACATGACTCAGATACATTCTAGTCGTGGTTCTTTCGGAAATTAGTTGAGTAAATTAAATATAATTGGAGATAATAAATGTTACAATTGTAAGAGTAATGAAGTAGAAAATGTCCGAATATAATATACAAGTGTAAGACATACGATCACCTACGACAGTTATATAGAATTGACCGCACACACTTAAACTTATTGTAATTATTTTATTTAACCAATTTCCGGTTTTCATCTTGGAAATATTTAAAATTAAGTATATTTATAGATAATCGCTACTAGTAGCAATAAGCAAAAATTTGTTCGCTACTACAGTTTCGTTTCAATTGTAAAAAAATATAAGTAAATAAATAAATATATATATATATATATATATATATATATATATATATATATATATACTGAATATATGATGGAAAAAGTACTAATGACACAAAGATAAAAAATGTTGGCGAAAAATATGGCTTATGTATTAATGCAGAGAAAACAAAAGTTACGACTGTAGAGCGTAAGAAATTCAAAACCCAAGGATGATCGGCCATAATGTGGTAGACGAATATAAGTATCTAGATTCACTCGTCGTAAATAACGGAGAATGCGAGGAAGGTATAAATAAACATCTGATAACGGCAAGATATGCGACAACGAAATTTAACGACATTTGGAAAAACCAAGAGTAAACGAAATAAGGTGGAAATTGTAGACAGCTTAATTTTTCCAATAACGATATTCGTAAACCCCGGAGTATTATAAAACGCAAAGATGCCAGGCGAATTGACGTTTTTGAAATGTTGAAATGTGAGTTTATCGGAGGACGCTTAGAGGACCTTCGACAGTACACAGACAAAATGCGTCGATATCGGATGATAAGCCGAAATCCGTTTATTAACGAGAATTAACAGAAATGCGATAAAATCTTTTTGGACACATAACGAGAAAAACAGGCACACGCGTACAGCGCTGTCCTAGAGGGAATATCGAACGGGTACTGAAATCGAGGAGAGTGTTCGTTTCGATGAACAGATGAAATAAAACAAAGCTGGACTGACATTATTTGCACCTTTGAGAAAAGTAGCTTGTCTGGAAGCGTGGAGAAAAATGGTCCGCACAATTTGACGTTGACGTTACACGATATTACCAAATACCTTCGCGGTATAAAGGACATAGAATTATATATATATATATATATATATATATATATATATATATATATATATATATATATATATATATACATACATATATATATATATATATATATATATATATACATATATTTATTTTCGTTATTTTAATTTTTTTATTAAATATGTAGGTCGACCGACGCGAAAGAGGAAGACGCGGTTGAGAAAGACGTTGCGACATCGGTGGATGATGGTAATAATCGTTTCACCGCTTACAAACAGACGGAGAGAAAACCGCCGTGCGGCGACGATCCTTTAAGCGATTATCCGAATAATAGTGACGATAACGATAACAAGACGCTGAAGTAAGAACGATTTTATTATCGTTTTCAATTTGTGATAATTATTTAACACGTCATCTATATTAAGTCATTAGGTAAACTTCAAATATTTATAGTAAACGATAATTATTTAACATGTCGTCTATATTAAGTCATTAGGTAAACTTAAAAAATTCAGAGTAGTTATTGTCGATTATTTTCTATTATTTCTTTATCTCTGTTTAAACGACGCCTTTATTTACGAGAAAGAAAAACCAAAAGTTTCACTGCATTTCGATGACTATTATATACGTATGTATTAGTGATGAGCATAACCGACTAATTAGTAACACTTTTCAAAAAAACAAATTGATTATTCGTTTTTTTTTTTTGTATTTAGTCAGATTTACTTATTATTACAATGTAAACACTGCATGGCAAATGGAAATATCCCCAAATGATTAAAAGTTATATAACGAATAACAGATATAAAATAAACTAAATGTGTTTTAAAATGAAGTGAAAAAATATATTTCAATCGAAGAGTAATTAGCGGATAATCTAGAGTTGTGATATAAACCACATAATCATGCAGATTTTAGAACTTGTCGATAAATTGAATATATTTTGATAAAACACGAGTATATATAATCGAGAATGTAAACAAATTTAGTAAAAATGTAACTAAAAATCCGTTCTAGTGAACCCTATTAATATCGATAAACATCAAGACTTTACAGACGGTTTAACAAAATCTACTAAAATAAGATAATCTGGATTCGTTTGAAATTTTGTGAAATGTGAGTGGTGTAATTGTACAAATTCTAGAACTTCATTAATAAATTAAATATATTTTAAAACAACGATAATACATGTAATCGGTGTTTTATAAAATCCATGATTCATTCTAGTAAAAATATAATTAAGAATCGCTGTTTTCAAAATCCGTCCAATTTTCCATCGATTCTAACAACACTTACTAACATTGATATTTTCTGCGTTTCATATCCTTAAATTACTTGAATCAAATTATAATTACTGTTAATTATTAAATCAGAAGTGAACATTGATAAATACAGACACGCAATAGAATTTTCAGTCGAAATATTATTATTTTATTTCAATCGAACCAAAATTATCGAATAATAGAACCTGCTAAATTATATTAATTGAAATGTAACTAAATTCAATCAGATATACATCATCCGATTTAAAAGTAGTCGGGGTTTTATTATATCACACACTTCTTAGCATATGATGTACAAATTAAATAAAAACGGACAAAATAACGTCTTTACAGGATTTATAAATATATATATAAAAACATCTTATATGAATAAAGAAGAATATTTAATCAATTGCATAAATTAAAAAAATTAAAAAAATCATATTTTCAGAATACGATTGATTTATTCGGTTATTTTGGAAATTAGTAGGTTATTAAAAAAAAGAACGATTAGTCAAGTCGGTTATACCCGTAAAGAAATATATACGGGTGTATATATATATACACTGTTCTATTCGTATGGTTCGATGGGAAAAACTGCTTATAGCATCACGTTAAGATTACGTATCCGTTTCAGCGCTAGCAGTGACACTTTGTGAATATCTCATGGAAAGTACCGTCAAAAGCTCGACTTTCAGTATTTCGGTATAACATTGGATGGACAACTAACATATCGGAAACATATAGAAAATGCTACTGCGAAAAAAAAATCTAGAAATAATACGATCTAACCGGTGTTTCTTGGGGTGCTCTTGCATTGTACTCAGCTGCGGAATATGGAGCACCTGTTTGGCTTAACAGTTGCCATAACCCCGGATGTACGTCTAAATACCATAATGAGGCTAATCACAGGAGTAGTTAAATCTACGCCTACTGCATAGCTACCTGTACTCACTAAACACCACCCAATATACGCAGGAAAAAAGCAACTATTAGAGAGTGGCAGAAGTACATCTTCGTGACAAAATCGTTTTTCCAAAAATACTAAATTTGAAAACTACTCGTTATTTAACATATTTCAAATAGGCTATTTAACGTATAAAAATTTTGAATCCGAGGATGTTATAACATCGCATATGTGTGTGTGTGTGTGTGTGATGTAATGTACGGGTGTGCTTACTATTTTTCCCCGTGTCCTTCTACTGCACGAATGACGCAGAACACAAAAAAAACGGTAATAACGGAAACTGAATAAAAATGGAAGTTAAAACAATACCTGGTAATACCGGAAAACTGGTATTATTTCTTTGCGAGTATGTATTATATATATATATGTTACGCACAAAGCAAGTGTATACAATTGTTAATTAATTAAGTACTGGCGGGTATATGAAAAAAATTCAGAACTATTTTCACGTCGAGACAATAACGGACCACACCATATTTATAACCTTATTCGTGTTATATATTAGTCGTTTAACTGGATATACGGGTTAAAATAAGGACGACAGAAAGCAAATAATATACGTAAATATTTAAATATCCACTACTACTTACTACGATTATCGACGTGTAAATATCGATAATATTACCGAACGCTACTATCGATTTACATATAGGACTTGCGCAAGTGCGGTAAACTTATTACGGGAAAAAAATTAATTAATGTGATTCGCGGATAAATATCTCCGAATGAGAAACTAAAAATCAAAAAACGGTACAAAATAAACGTTGACCCGAATCGAGGAAATTCTAGGTCATCCGAGTCGTTAAGTTAAACTACCGTTGTCGTTGCTTGTAATTTCTGACAAAACGAAGATAATCTACCGTAATTCCAAAAAGGTTAAATTGTAAATAAAGGGAAAACTCCGTTATTTAAAATACATCGAATATCAAAACGTTGCAGAGATTCGATAATAGCACCGTGATGTATAAGAAACGATAATTTGCATCGAGCTTCTAAAGTAGTTCGGGATAGAAGTAAAGGTTGTTTCCACAGGCTAGAGTGTCACTATTAACTAGCTGGCAGTTAACCTATTAGATCGAGTCAATGAAACTCGCAGATTCAAACGAGTGGTAAAAGGGTGTGTAATAGTTTATTGTTTATTGCACACCCTTAGACCTTCCCTGCCGGTTTGAATGATTGAGGAGGTAGTTTGGAGCGTCATTGTTGAACGACATTTCCCATCCTATCACGACCCATATCCCAGTTACTTATCGGCTACATCAACAAGATTGCAATATATATTATATAAATTTAAATTGATTTAAGATTATTTTTTGGATTTGTCGAGAGAATTACGGTCAGGAAGCGAAATAATGGTTGTAAAATCTAACAGGGATTTAATATTATTAACACGAGGAAAAACTCGCGTTATTGACGCGACAAATGTATCCACGTCTAGGTCGAATCTCTAAACTGAACCTAGCAAACAAATGTAATATAATATAATACTGTCATTGTTCCTGTTTGGTAGTATGTACTCGAATTTTATACGGATCTACCGCTAAATCACATCTCAGAAAAATACAAGCATTTTAGTCCAAGATGTTGAGGGCAATCGTAAATGTGTCCTATTACATTCGCAACGATTTGTATATACCTATATAGTCGCGGCTATATGCGAACAAATAAGAAAATTCATGTAAAATTTGGCTACAGTTCAAATCAGCTGATAACACGGATGTCGACACTCACTCTGCCGGATAAGCCTGCGGGACGACTGAAAAGAAGAAGAAGAAGAAGAAAGCTTTATTTCATAATGAAACATGCACGACAAGCTTCATAAAGTAAAGTAGCTTATACCTTAACAGATAATTTACATAGTATTACTAAATTCAGAAAAATAATGAAACAAATGTCAGGCTACAGGAAAAAACAAACAAAAACCTGCGAGAAAATAAATAAAATATGGTAAAAAATAAAATAAAAATGCATATCCTATGCTTAATTCTTGTTTGTACCTAATATAACGCATGGTGAGGCTTAGCATACCGTAACCACCTATAAAATTAATTTTAATCTATTTCGGTATATACTATACTTATCGTAAAAGTTTTTCGATAATTTACTGTAATATTATAAGATATGTATAATGGATAAAATATTTTTTATATAAAACGGAATACAAGATTTAGGTGAATAGTTACAAGATGCAACCTTCTTCTGCGTCTAGAATTAATTTACTAAAATTTCTTACAGCATAATCAATCTACACCATGTTGTATAAAATAAAAATCGTACTAATAATAAATAATAAACGATAGTATGTGCACTGACAGCTCTTACTGGTGTCATTATTAAATGT